>JBBMRE010000124.1:92500-393950 GCA_037974335.1 Prionace glauca
CTCTCTGCCTCTGCCTCTGTCTCTGTCTCTCTGTCTCTCTCTCGCTCTGTTTCACTCCCTCTCTCTCTCTGTGCCTCCCCCATCTCTCTCTCTGTTTCTCGCTGTCTCTGTCTCCCTGTCACTTTCTCTCTCTCCTTGTCTCCGTCTCTCTGTCTATCTCCCTCTCTGTCTCTTTCGCTGTCTTCTCTCTCTCTCTGTCTCTCTCTCTGTCTCTCTCTTTCTTTCTCTCTCTGTCCCACTGCCACTCTGTCTGTGTCTCTCTTTCTCTCTCCCCCGTCTTCCTTTCTCTCTGTCTCTCTCTCTCTGTCTCACTGTCTCTCTCTCTCTGTCTCTCTCCCTCTCTGTCTCTCTCTCTCCCTCTCTCTCTGACTCTCCCTCTCTCACTGTGTCTCTCACTCTGTCTCGCTCTATCTCCCTCTGTCTTTCTCTCTCTCTGTCTTTCTCTCACAGTCCCTGTCTCTCTCTCTCTCTCACTCTGTCTGTCTCTCTCTCTGTCACTCTCTCTCTCATTCTCCCTCTGTCTCTCACCCCCTTTCTCTGTCTCTTTCTCTCTGTCTCTCTCTCTCTCTCTCTCTCTGCCTCTCTCTCAGTCTCCGTCTCTCTCTCAATCTCTCTGTCTGTCTCTGTCTCTTGCACTTTATTTCCTTCTGTGCCTCTCTGTCTCTCTCTCTCTGTCTCCCCCTTCTCTCTCTCTGTTTCTCACTGTCTCAGTCTCTGTCTCCCTGTCTCTGGGTCTCTCAGGGTCTCTGTGTCTCTGTGTCTCTGTGTCTCAGTGTCTCAATGTCACTGTGCCTCAGTCTATCAGAATCTCAGATTCTCAGTGTCCCTGTGTCCCAGTGTCTCAGAGCCTCAGTGTCTCTGTGTCTAAGTGTCTCTGTGTCAGTGTCTCAGTGTCTCAGTGTCTCAGTGTCTCTGTTACTCAGTGCCTCAGTGTCTCAGTGGCTCAGTGACTCTCTGTCTTTGTGTGTCAGTGTCTCTGTGTCTCAGTGTCTCAAAGTCTTTGTGTCTCAGTGTTTCACTGCCTCAGTGCCTCAGAGTCACATTGTCTCAGTGTCTCAGTGTCTCTGTGCCTCAGTGCCTCAGTGTCTCAGTGTCTCTATGTCTCTGTGTCTCAGTGTCTCGAGTCTCAGCGTATCTGCATCTCAGAGTATCTTTGTCTCTGTGTGTCAGTGTCTCTGCGTTTCGCTGTCTCTGTGTCTCAGTGCCTCAGTGTCTCTGTGTCTCAGTGTCTCTGTTACTCAGTGCCTCAGTGTCTCAGTGGCTCAGTGACTCTCTGTCTTTGTGTGTCAGTGTGTCTGTGTCTCTGTGTCTCAGGACCTCTGTGTCTCGGTGTCTCGGTGTTTCAATGTGTCTGTGTCTCTATGTCTCAGTGTCTCAGAGACTCAGTGTCTCAGTGTCTCAGAGACTCAGTGTCTCAGAGTCACAGTGTCTCAGAGTCTCAGAGTCTCAGTGTCTCTGTGTCTCAGTGTCTCTGTGCCTCAGTGTCTCAGTGTCTCTGTGCCTCAGTGTCTCTGTGTCTCCTGTGCCTCAGTGTGTCTGTGTCTCTGTGTCTCAGGATCTCTGTGTCTCGGTGTCTCAGTGTCTCAGTGTGTCTGTGTCTCTATGTCTCAGTGTCTCAGTGTCTCAGAGTCTCAGAGTCTCAGTGTCTCAGAGACTCAGTGTCTCAGTGTCCCAGTGTACCTGTGCCTCAGTGCCTCAGTGTCTCAGTGTCTCAGTGCCTCAGTGTCTCAGAGTCTCAGTGTCTCAGAGACTCAGTGTCTCAGTGTCCCAGTGTACCTGTGCCTCAGTGCCTCAGAGTCTCAGTGTCTCTGTGCCTCAGTGTCTCTCTGTCTCAGTGTATCAGTGTCTCAGAGACACAGTGTCTCTGTGCCTCAGTGTCTCAGTGTCTCTGTGTCTCAATATCTCAGTGTCTCTCTATCTCTGTGCCTCAGTGTCTCAGTGTCTCTATGTGTTTGTGTCTCAGTGTGTCTGTGTCTCAGTGTCTCTGTATCTCTGTGCCTCAGTGTTTCAGAGTCTCAGAGACTCAATGTCTCTGTGTCTCTCTGTCTGAGTGTCTCTGTGCCTCTGTATCACAGTGTCTCAGTGTCTCAAGTTATCAGTGTCTCAGTGTCTCAGAGTCTCTGTGAGTCTGTGTCTCTGTGTCTCAGTGTCTCTGTGTCTCAGTGTCTCTGTGCCGCAGTGTATCTGTGTCTCAGTGTCTCAGAGTCTCAGAGATTCAGAGTTTCAGTGTCTCTATGTCTCTGTGTCTCAGTGTCTCAGTGTCTCAGTGTCTCTGTGCCTCAGTGGCTCAGAGTCTCAGTGTCTCTATGTTTCAGTGCCTCAGTGTCTCAGTGTATCTGTGTCTCAGTGTCTCAGTGTCTCTGTTACTCAGTGCCTCAGTGTCTCAGTGACTCTCTGTCTTTGTGTGTCAGTGTCTCTGTGTCTCAGTGTCTCAAAGTTTTTGTGTCTCAGTGTTTCACTGCCTCAGCGTCTCAGAGTCACATTGTCTCTATGTCTCAGTGTCTCAGTGTCTCTATGTCTCTGTGTCTCAGTGTCTCAGAGTCTCAGCGTATCTGCATCTCAGAGTATCTTTGTCTCTGTGTGTCAGTGTCTCTGCGTTTCGCTGTCTCTGTGTCTCAGTGCCGCAGTGTCTCAGTGTCTCAGAGTCTCAGTGTCTCAGTGTCTCTGTGTCTCAGTGTCTCTGTGCCTCAGTGTCTCAGTGTCTCTGTGCCTCAGTGTCTATGCGTCTCAATGTCTCAGTTCTCCCTATCTCTGTGCCTCAGTGTCTCAGAGTCTCAGTGTGTCTGTGTCTCAGTGTCTCAGTGTCTCTGTGTCTCAGAGTCTCAGACTTTCAGTGTCTCTGTGTCTCAGTGTCTAAGAGTCTCAGTATCTCAGTGTCTCAGTGTATCAGTGACTCAGAGGCTCAGAGTCCCTGTGTCTCTGTGCCTCAATGTCACAGTGTGTCAGTGTCTCGGATTATGAGTGTCTCAGTGTCTCAGTGTTTCTCCATCTCTGTGCCTCAGTGTCTCAGTGTGTCTGTGTTTCAGTGTCTCAGTGTCTCTGTGCCTCATTGTCTCTGTGTCTCTGTGCCTCATTGTCTCAGGGTCTTAGAGTCTCAGCGACTCTGAATCTCAGTGTCTCAGTGTCTCAGAGTATCAGAGTCTCAGTGTTTCAGTGTCTCTGTGTCTCAGTGTATCAGTGTCTCAGAGACTCAGTGTCTCTGTTTCTCTGTGTCTGAGTGTCTCTGTGCCTCAGTGTCACAGTGTCTCTCTGTCTCTCTGTCTCTGTGTCTCTGTGTCTCAGTGTCTCTGTGTATCAGTGTCTCAGAGGCTCAGTGTCTCTGTTTCTCTGTGTCTGAGTGTCTCTGTGCCTCTGAGTCACAGTGTCTCAGATTATCAGTGTCTCAGATTCTCAGAGTCTCAGTGAGTCTGTGTCTGTGTGTCTCAGTGTCTCAGTGTCTCTGTGCCTCAGTGTTTCGTTGCCTCAGTGTCTCAGAATCTCAGTGTCTCTGAGTCTCAGTGTCTCCATGTCTCAGTGTCTCAGTGACTCATATCTCTGTGTCTCAGTGTGTCTGTGTCTCAGTGTCTCTGTGCCTCATTGTCTCTGTGTCTCTGTGCCTCATTGTCTCAGGGTCTTAGAGTCTCAGCGACTCTGAATCTCAGTGTCTCAGTGTCTCAGAGTATCAGAGTCTCAGTGTTTCAGTGTCTCTGTGTCTCAGTGTATCAGTGTCTCAGAGACTCAGTGTCTCTGTTTCTCTGTGTCTGAGTGTCTCTGTGCCTCAGTGTCACAGTGTCTCTCTGTCTCTCTGTCTCTGTGTCTCTGTGTCTCAGTGTCTCTGTGTATCAGTGTCTCAGAGGCTCAGTGTCTCTGTTTCTCTGTGTCTGAGTGTCTCTGTGCCTCTGAGTCACAGTGTCTCAGATTATCAGTGTCTCAGATTCTCAGAGTCTCAGTGAGTCTGTGTCTGTGTGTCTCAGTGTCTCAGTGTCTCTGTGCCTCAGTGTTTCGTTGCCTCAGTGTCTCAGAATCTCAGTGTCTCTGAGTCTCAGTGTCTCCATGTCTCAGTGTCTCAGTGACTCATATCTCTGTGTCTCAGTGTGTCTGTGTCTCAGTGTCTCTGTGCCTCATTGTCTCTGTGTCACTTTGCCTCATTGTCTCAGGGTCTCAGAGTCTCAGCGTCTCTGAGTCTCAGTGTCTCAGAGTCTCAGTGTATCAGTGTCTCTGTGTCTCAGTGTATCAGAGTCTCAGAGACTCAGTGTCTCCTTGTCTCTGTGTCTGAGTGTCTCTGTGCCTCAGTGTCACAGTGTCTCCTTGTCTCTGTGTCTGAGTGTCTCTGTGCCTCAGTGTCACAGTGTCTCAGTGACTCTGTGTCTCAGTGTCTCTGTGTCACTGAGTCTCAGAGTCTCAGTGTGTCAGTGTCTCTGTCCCTCAGTGTCTCAGAGCCTCAGTGTCTCTGTGTCTCAGTGCCTCAAAGTCTTTGTATTCAGTGCCTCAGAGTCTCAGTGTCTCAGTACCTCAGTGTCTCAGTGTTCCTGTGTCTCTGTGTCTCAGAGTCTCAGTTTCTCAGTGTCTCAGCGCCTCAGTGTCTCAGTGTGTCTGTGTCTCAGTGTCTCACAGTCTCAGTGTCTCACAGTCTCAGTGTCTCACAGTCTCAGTGTCTCTGTGTCTCAATGCTCAGTGTCTCTCGATCTCTGTGCTTCAGTGCCTCAGTGTCTCAGAGTCTCAGTGTCTCAGTGTGTCTGTGTCACATTGTCTCAGTGTCCCTGTGCCTCAGTGTCTCTGTGTCTCTGTGCCTCAGTGTTTCAGTGCCTCAGTGTCTCAGTGTCTCAGAGTCACATTGTCTCAGTGCCTCAGTGCCTCAGTGTCTCAGTGTCTCAGAGTCTCTTTGTCTCAGTGTATCTGTGTCTCAGTGTGTCTGTGTTTCAGTGTCTCAGCATCTCTGTGGCTCAGTGTCTCTGTGCCTCAGTGTATCAGCACCTCAGAGACTCAGTGTCCCTTTGTCTCTGAGTCTGAGTGTCTCTGTGCCTCAGTTTCACAGTGTCTCAGTGTCCGAGTGTACCTGTGCCTCAGTGTCTCAGAGTCTCAGTGTCTCTGTGTCTCAGTATCTCAAAGTCTTTGTATTCAGTGTCTTCGAGTCTCAGAGTCTCAGTGTCTCTGTGCCTCAGTGTCTCAGTGTCTTTGTGCCTCAGTGTCTCAGAGTCTCAGGGTATCTGCATCTCAGAGTCTCAGTGTCTCTGTGCCTCAGTGTCTCAGTGTCTCAGTGTCTCAGATTCTCAGTGTCTCAGAGTCTCAGTGACTCTCTGCCTCAGTGTCTCAGTGTGTCTTTGTCTCAGTGTCGCAGTGTCTTTGTGTCTCAGTGTCTCTGTGCCTCAGTGTTTCATTGCCTCAGTGTCTCAGAGTCTCAGTGTCTCTGAGTCTCAGTGTCTCCGTGTCTCAGTGTCTCTGTGTCTCAGTGTATCAGTGTCTCAGAGACTCAGTGTCTCAGTGTCTCTGTGCCTCAGTGTCACAGTGTCTCTTTGTCTCAGTGTCTCAGTGTCTCAGGGTCTCAGAGTATCAGTGTCTCTGTGTCTCAAAGTTTTGTGTCTCAGTGTCTCAGTGTCTCAGAGTCTCAGTGAATCTGTGTCTCCGTGTCTGAGTCTCTCAGTGCCTCAGTGTCACAGTGTCTCAGTGTTTCTGTGTCTCAGTGTCTCAAAGTCTATGTGTCTCAGTGTCTCAGAGTCTCAGTGTCCCTGTGACTCTGTGTTTCAGTGTCTCAGAATCTCAGTTTCTCAGTGTCTCTGTGTTTCAGTGTCTCAGTGTCTCAGTGTCTCTGTGTCTCTGTTTCTCAGTGTCTCTGTGTTTTGGTGTCTCTGTGCCTGAGTGTCTGAGTGTCTGAGCGTCTCAGCATCTCCGAGTCTCAGTGTCTCAGTGTCTCAGAGTCTCACTGTCTCATTGTGTCATTCTCTCTGTGTCTCAGTGTATCAGCATCTCAGAGACTCAGCGTCTCTTTGTCTCTGAGTCTGAGTGTCTCTGTGTCTCAGTGTCACAGTGTCTCAGTGTCTCTGTGTCTCAGTGTCTCTGTGTCTCAGTGTCTCAAAGTCTTTGTATTCAGTGCCTCAGAGTCTCAGTTTCTCAGTGTGTCTGTGTCTCAGTGTCTCTGTGCCTCATTGTCTCTGTGTCACTGTGCCTCATTGTCTCAGGGTCTCAGAGTCTCAGCGTCTCTGAGTCTCAGTGTCTCAGAGTCTCAGTGTATCAGTGTCTTGTGTCTCAGTGTATCAGTGTCTCAGAGACTCAGTGTCTCCTTGTCTCTGTGTCTGAGTGTCTCTGTGCCTCAGTGTCACAGTGTCTCCTTGTCTCTGTGTCTGAGTGTCTCTGTGCCTCAGTGTCACAGTGTCTCAGTGACTCTGTGTCTCTGTGTCTCAGTGTCTCTGTGTCTCTGTGTCTCTGAGTCTCAGAGTCTCAATTTGTCAGTGTCTCTGTCCCTCAGTGTCTCAGAGCCTCAGTGTCTCTGTGTCTCAGTGTCTCAGTGCCTCAAAGTCTTTGTATTCAGTGCCTCAGAGTCTCAGTGTTTCAGTACCTCAGTGTCTCAGTGTTCCTGTGTCTCTGTGTCTCAGAGTCTCAGTGTCTCAGTGTCTCAGTGCCTCAGTGTCTCAGTGTGTCTGTGTCTCAGTGTCACAGTGTCTCAGTGACTCTGTGTCTCTGTGTCTCAGTGTCTCTGTGTCTCTGAGTCTCAGAGTCTCAATTTGTCAGTGTCTCTGTCCCTCAGTGTCTCAGAGCCTCAGAGTCTCAGTGTCTCAGTGTCTCAGTGCCTCAGTGTCTCAGTGTGTCTGTGTCTCAGTGTCTCACAGTCTCAGTGTCTCACAGTCTCAGTGTCTCACAGTCTCAGTGTCTCTGTGTCTCTGTGTCTCAATGCTCAGTGTCTCTCTATCTCTGTGCTTCAGTGCCTCAGTGTCTCCGAGTCTCAGTGTCTCAGTGTGTCTGTGTCACATTGTCTCAGCGTCCCTGTGCCTCAGTGTCTCTGTGTCCCTGTGCCTCAGTGTTTCAGTGCCTCAGTGTCTCAGTGCCTCAGAGTCACATTGTCTCTGTGCCTCAGTGCCTCAGTGTCTCAGTGTCTCAGAGTCTCTTTGTCTCAGTGTATCTGTGTCTCAGTGTGTCTGTGTTTCAGTGTCTCAGCGTCTCTGTGGCTCAGTGTCTCTGTGCCTCAGTGTTTCAGTGCCTCAGTGTCTCAGTGTCTCTGTGTCTCAGTGTATCAGCACCTCAGAGACTCAGTGTCCCTTTGTCTCTGAGTCTGAGTGTCTCTGTGCCTCAGTTTCACAGTGTCTCAGTGTCCGAGTGTACCTGTGCCTCAGTGTCTCAGAGTCTCAGTGTCTCTGTGTCTCAGTATCTCAAAGTCTTTGTATTCAGTGTCTTCGAGTCTCAGAGTCTCAGTGTCTCTGTGCCTCAGTGTCTCAGTGTCTCTGTGCCTCAGTGTCTCAGGGTATCTGCATCTCAGAGTCTCAGTGTCTCTGTGCCTCAGTGTCTCAGTGTCTCTGTGTCTCTGCACCTCAGTGTCTCAGTGTCTCAGTGTCTCAGATTCTCAGTGTCTCAGAGTCTCAGTGTCTCTGTGCCTCAGTGTCTCAGTGTGTCTTTGTCTCAGTGTCGCAGTGTCTTTGTGTCTCAGTGTCTCTGTGCCTCAGTGTTTCATTGCCTCAGTGTCTCAGAGTCTCTGTGTCTCAGTGTCTCCGTGTCTCAGTGTCTCTGTGTCTCAGTGTATCAGTATCTCAGAGACTCAGTGTCTCAGTGTCTCTGTGCCTCAGTGTCACAGTGTCTCTTTGTCTCAGTGTCTCAGTGTCTCAGAGTCTCAGAGTATAAGTGTCTCTGTGTCTCAATGTTTTGTGTCTCAGTGTCTCTGTGTCTCAGTATCTCCGAGTCTCAGTGTCTCTGTGTTCCAGTGTCTCTGTGTCCCAGTGTCTCTGTGTCTCAGTGTGTCAGTGTCTCTGTGTCTAAGCGTCTGTGAGTCACAGTGTCTCAGTGCCTCAGTGTCTCAGTGTCTCTGTGCCTCACTGTCTCAGTGTCTCAGTGTCTCAGGGTCGCAGTGTCTCTGTGTCTCTGTGCCTCTGTGTCTCAAATTCTCAGTGTCTCTGTTATCAGTGTCTCTGTGTCTCAGTGTCTCTGTGTCTCAGTGTCTCTTTGTCTCAGTGTCTCAAAGTCTTTGTATTCAGTGCCTCAGAGTTTCAGTGTCTCATTGCCTCCGTGTTCCCAGTGTCTTTGTGTCTTTGTGTGTCTGTGTCTCAGTGTCACAAAGTCTTTGTGTCTCAGTGTCTCTGTGTCTCAGTGTCTCAGAGTCTCAGTGAATCTGTGTCTCCGTGTCTGAGTCTCTCAATGCCTCAGTGTCACAGTGTCTCAGTGTTTCTGTGTCTCAGTGTCTCAAAGTCTATGTGTCTCAGTGTCTCAGAGTCTCAGTGTCCCTGTGACTCTGTGTTTCAGTGTCTCAGAATCTCAGTTTCTCAGTGTCTCTGTGTTTCAGTGTCTCAGTGTCTCAGTGTCTCTGTGTCTCTGTTTCTCAGTGTCTCTGTGTTTTGGTGTCTCTGTGCCTGAGTGTCTGAGTGTCTCAGCGTCTCAGCATCTCCGAGTCTCAGTGTCTCAGTGTCTCAGAGTCTCACTGTCTCATTGTGTCATTCTCTCTGTGTCTCAGTGTATCAGCATCTCAGAGACTCAGCGTCTCTTTGTCTCTGAGTCTGAGTGTCTCTGTGTCTCAGTGTCACAGTGTCTCAGTGTCTCTGTGTCTCAGTGTCTCTGTGTCTCAGTGTCTCAAAGTCTTTGTATTCAGTGCCTCAGAGTCTCAGTTTCTCAGTGTGTCTGTGTCTCAGTGTCTCTGTGCCTCATTGTCTCTGTGTCACTGTGCCTCATTGTCTCTGTGTCACTGTGCCTCATTGTCTCAGGGTCTCAGAGTCTCAGCGTCTCTGAGTCTCAGTGTCTCAGAGTCTCAGTGTATCAGTGTCTTGTGTCTCAGTGTATCAGTGTCTCAGAGACTCAGTGTCTCCTTGTCTCTGTGTCTGAGTGTCTCTGTGCCTCAGTGTCACAGTGTCTCCTTGTCTCTGTGTCTGAGTGTCTCTGTGCCTCAGTGTCACAGTGTCTCAGTGACTCTGTGTCTCTGTGTCTCAGTGTCTCTGTGTCTCTGTGTCTCTGAGTCTCAGAGTCTCAATTTGTCAGTGTCTCTGTCCCTCAGTGTCTCAGAGCCTCAGTGTCTCTGTGTCTCAGTGTCTCAGTGCCTCAAAGTCTTTGTATTCAGTGCCTCAGAGTCTCAGTGTTTCAGTACCTCAGTGTCTCAGTGTTCCTGTGTCTCTGTGTCTCAGAGTCTCAGTGTCTCAGTGTCTCAGTGCCTCAGTGTCTCAGTGTGTCTGTGTCTCAGTGTCACAGTGTCTCAGTGACTCTGTGTCTCTGTGTCTCAGTGTCTCTGTGTCTCTGAGTCTCAGAGTCTCAATTTGTCAGTGTCTCTGTCCCTCAGTGTCTCAGAGCCTCAGAGTCTCAGTGTCTCAGTGTCTCAGTGCCTCAGTGTCTCAGTGTGTCTGTGTCTCAGTGTCTCACAGTCTCAGTGTCTCACAGTCTCAGTGTCTCTGTGTCTCAATGCTCAGTGTCTCTCTATCTCTGTGCTTCAGTGCCTCAGTGTCTCCGAGTCTCAGTGTCTCAGTGTGTCTGTGTCACATTGTCTCAGCGTCCCTGTGCCTCAGTGTCTCTGTGTCCCTGTGCCTCAGTGTTTCAGTGCCTCAGTGTCTCAGTGCCTCAGAGTCACATTGTCTCTGTGCCTCAGTGCCTCAGTGTCTCAGTGTCTCAGAGTCTCTTTGTCTCAGTGTATCTGTGTCTCAGTGTGTCTGTGTTTCAGTGTCTCAGCGTCTCTGTGGCTCAGTGTCTCTGTGCCTCAGTGTTTCAGTGCCTCAGTGTCTCAGTGTCTCTGTGTCTCAGTGTATCAGCACCTCAGAGACTCAGTGTCCCTTTGTCTCTGAGTCTGAGTGTCTCTGTGCCTCAGTTTCACAGTGTCTCAGTGTCCGAGTGTACCTGTGCCTCAGTGTCTCAGAGTCTCAGTCTCTGTGTCTCAGTATCTCAAAGTCTTTGTATTCAGTGTCTTCGAGTCTCAGAGTCTCAGTGTCTCTGTGCCTCAGTGTCTCAGTGTCTCTGTGCCTCAGTGTCTCAGAGTCTCAGGGTATCTGCATCTCAGAGTCTCAGTGTCTCTGTGCCTCAGTGTCTCAGTGTCTCTGTGTCTCTGCACCTCAGTGTCTCAGTGTCTCAGTGTCTCAGATTCTCAGTGTCTCAGAGTCTCAGTGTCTCTGTGCCTCAGTGTCTCAGTGTGTCTTTGTCTCAGTGTCGCAGTGTCTTTGTGTCTCAGTGTCTCTGTGCCTCAGTGTTTCATTGCCTCAGTGTCTCAGAGTCTCTGTGTCTCAGTGTCTCCGTGTCTCAGTGTCTCTGTGTCTCAGTGTATCAGTATCTCAGAGACTCAGTGTCTCAGTGTCTCTGTGCCTCAGTGTCACAGTGTCTCTTTGTCTCAGTGTCTCAGTGTCTCAGAGTCTCAGAGTATAAGTGTCTCTGTGTCTCAATGTTTTGTGTCTCAGTGTCTCTGTGTCTCAGTATCTCCGAGTCTCAGTGTCTCTGTGTTCCAGTGTCTCTGTGTCCCAGTGTCTCTGTGTCTCAGTGTGTCAGTGTCTCTGTGTCTAAGCGTCTGTGAGTCACAGTGTCTCAGTGCCTCAGTGTCTCAGTGTCTCTGTGCCTCACTGTCTCAGTGTCTCAGTGTCTCAGGGTCGCAGTGTCTCTGTGTCTCTGTGCCTCTGTGTCTCAAATTCTCAGTGTCTCTGTTCTCAGTGTCTCTGTGTCTCAGTGTCTCTGTGTCTCAGTGTCTCTTTGTCTCAGTGTCTCAAAGTCTTTGTATTCAGTGCCTCAGAGTTTCAGTGTCTCATTGCCTCCGTGTTCCCAGTGTCTTTGTGTCTTTGTGTGTCTGTGTCTCAGTGTCACAAAGTCTTTGTGTCTCAGTGTCTCTGTGTCTCAGTGTCTCAGAGTCTCAGTGAATCTGTGTCTCCGTGTCTGAGTCTCTCAATGCCTCAGTGTCACAGTGTCTCAGTGTTTCTGTGTCTCAGTGTCTCAAAGTCTTTGTGTCTCAGTGTCTCAGAGTCTCAGTGTCCCTGTGACTCTGTGTTTCAGTGTCTCAGGATCTCAGTTTCTCAGTGTCTCTGTGTTTCAGTGGCTCAGTGTCTCAGTGTCTCTGTGTCTCTGTTTCTCAGTGTCTCTGTGTTTTGGTGTCTCTGTGCCTGAGTGTCTGAGTGTCTCAGCATCTCAGCATCTCCGAGTCTCAGTGTCTCAGTGTCTCAGAGTCTCACTGTCTCATTGTGTCATTGTCTCTGTGTCTCAGTGTATCAGCATCTCAGAGACTCAGTGTCTCTTTGTCTCTGAGTCTGAGTGTCTCTGTGCCTCAGTGTCACAGTGTCTCAGTGTCAGAGTGTACCTGTGCCTCAGTGTCTCAGAGTCTCAGTGTCTCTGTGTCTCAGTGTCTCAAAGTCTTTGTATTCAGTGCCTCAGAGTCTCAGTGTCTCAGTGTGTCTGTGTCTCAGTGTCTCTGTGCCTCATTGTCTCTGTGTCACTGTGCCTCATTGTCTCAGGGTCTCAGAGTCTCAGCGTCTCTGAGTCTCAGTGTCTCAGAGTCTCAGTGTATCAGTGTCTCTGTGTCTCAGTGTATCAGTGTCTCAGAGACTCAGTGTCTCCTTGTCTCTGTGTCTGAGTGTCTCTGTGCCTCAGTGTCACAGTGTCTCCTTGTCTCTGTGTCTGAGTGTCTCTGTGCCTCAGTGTCACAGTGTCTCAGTGACTCTGTGTCTCTGTGTCTCAGTGTCTCTGTGTCTCTGAGTCTCAGAGTCTCAGTGTGTCAGTGTCTCTGTCCCTCAGTGTCTCAGAGCCTCAGTGTCTCTGTGTCTCAGTGTCTCAGTGCCTCAAAGTCTTTGTATTCAGTGCCTCAGAGTCTCAGTGTCTCAGTACCTCAGTCTCTCAGTGTTCCTGTGTCTCTGTGTCTCAGGGTCTCAGTGTCTCAGTGTCTCAGTGCCTCAGTGTCTCAGTGTGTCTGTGTCTCAGTGTCTCACAGTCTCAGTGTCTCACAGTCTCAGTGTCTCACAGTCTCAGTGTCTCTGTGTCTCTGTGTCTCTGTGTCTCAATGCTCAGTGTCTCTCTATCTCTGTGCTTCAGTGCCTCAGTGTCTCAGAGTCTCAGTGTCTCAGTGTGTCTGTGTCACATTGTCTCAGCGTCCCTGTGCCTCAGTGTCACTGTGTCTCTGTGCCTCAGTGTTTCAGTGCCTCAGTGTCTCAGTGCCTCAGAGTCACATTGTCTCTGTGCCTCAGTGCCTCAGTGTCTCAGAGTCTCTTTGTCTCAGTGTATCTGTGTCTCAGTGTGTCTGTGTTTCAGTGTCTCAGCGTCTCTGTGGCTCAGTGTCTCTGTGCCTCAGTGTTTCAGTGCCTCAGTGTCTCAGTGTCTCTGTGTCTCAGTGTATCAGCACCTCAGAGACTCAGTGTCCCTTTGTCTCTGAGTCTGAGTGTCTCTGTGCCTCAGTTTCACAGTGTCTCAGTGTCCGAGTGTACCTGTGCCTCAGTGTCTCAGAGCCTCAGTGTCTCTGTGTCTCAGTATCTCAAAGTCTTTGTATTCAGTGTCTTCGAGTCTCAGAGTCTCAGTGTCTCTGTGCCTCAGTGTCTCAGTGTCTCTGTGCCTCAGTGTCTCAGAGTCTCAGGGTATCTGCATCTCAGAGTCTCAGTGTCTCTGTGCCTCAGTGTCTCAGTGTCTCTGTGTCTCTGCACCTCAGTGTCTCAGTGTCTCAGTGTCTCAGATTCTCAGTGTCTCAGAGTCTCAGTGTCTCTGTGCCTCAGTGTCTCAGTGTGTCTTTGTCTCAGTGTCGCAGTGTCTTTGTGTCTCAGTGTCTCTGTGCCTCAGTGTTTCATTGCCTCAGTGTCTCAGAGTCTCTGTGTCTCAGTGTCTCCGTGTCTCAGTGTCTCTGTGTCTCAGTGTATCAGTATCTCAGAGACTCAGTGTCTCAGTGTCTCTGTGCCTCAGTGTCACAGTGTCTCTTTGTCTCAGTGTCTCAGTGTCTCAGAGTCTCAGAGTATAAGTGTCTCTGTGTCTCAAAGTTTTGTGTCTCAGTGTCTCTGTGTCTCAGTATCTCAGAGTCTCAGTGTCTCTGTGTTCCAGTGTCTCTGTGTCCCAGTGTCTCTGTGTCTCAGTGTGTCAGTGTCTCTGTGTCTAAGCGTCTGTGAGTCACAGTGCCTCAGTGTCTCAGTGTCTCTGTGCCTCAGTGTCTCAGAGTCTCAGGGTATCTGCATCTCAGAGTCTCAGTGTCTCTGTGCCTCAGTGTCTCAGTGTCTCTGTGTCTCTGCACCTCAGTGTCTCAGTGTCTCAGTGTCTCAGATTCTCAGTGTCTCAGAGTCTCAGTGTCTCTGTGCCTCAGTGTCTCAGTGTGTCTTTGTCTCAGTGTCGCAGTGTCTTTGTGTCTCAGTGTCTCTGTGCCTCAGTGTTTCATTGCCTCAGTGTCTCAGAGTCTCTGTGTCTCAGTGTCTCCGTGTCTCAGTGTCTCTGTGTCTCAGTGTATCAGTATCTCAGAGACTCAGTGTCTCAGTGTCTCTGTGCCTCAGTGTCACAGTGTCTCTTTGTCTCAGTGTCTCAGTGTCTCAGAGTCTCAGAGTATAAGTGTCTCTGTGTCTCAAAGTTTTGTGTCTCAGTGTCTCTGTGTCTCAGTATCTCAGAGTCTCAGTGTCTCTGTGTTCCAGTGTCTCTGTGTCCCAGTGTCTCTGTGTCTCAGTGTGTCAGTGTCTCTGTGTCTAAGCGTCTGTGAGTCACAGTGTCTCACTGTCTCAGTGTCTCAGTGTCTCAGGGTCGCAGTGTCTCTGTGTCTCTGTGTCTCTGTGCCTCTGTGCCTCAAATTCTCAGTGTCTCTGTTCTCAGTGTCTCCGTGTCTCAGTGTCTCTGTGTCTCAGTGTCTCTTTGTCTCAGTGTCTCAAAGTCTTTGTATTCAGTGCCTCAGAGTTTCAGTGTCTCATTGCCTCCGTGTTCCCAGTGTCTTTGTGTCTTTGTGTGTCTGTGTCTCAGTGTCACAAAGTCTTTGTGTCTCAGTGTCTCTGTGTCTCAGTGTCTCAGAGTCTCAGTGAATCTGTGTCTCCGTGTCTGAGTCTCTCAATGCCTCAGTGTCACAGTGTCTCAGTGTTTCTGTGTCTCAGTGTCTCAAAGTCTTTGTGTCTCAGTGTCTCAGAGTCTCAGTGTCCCTGTGACTCTGTGTTTCAGTGTCTCAGAATCTCAGTTTCTCAGTGTCTCTGTGTTTCAGTGGCTCAGTGTCTCAGTGTCTCTGTGTCTCTGTTTCTCAGTGTCTCTGTGTTTTGGTGTCTCTGTGCCTGAGTGTCTGAGTGTCTCAGCATCTCAGCATCTCCGAGTCTCAGTGTCTCAGTGTCTCAGAGTCTCACTGTCTCATTGTGTCATTCTCTCTGTGTCTCAGTGTATCAGCATCTCAGAGACTCAGCGTCTCTTTGTCTCTGAGTCTGAGTGTCTCTGTGTCTCAGTGTCACAGTGTCTCAGTGTCTCTGTGTCTCAGTGTCTCTGTGTCTCAGTGTCTCAAAGTCTTTGTATTCAGTGCCTCAGAGTCTCAGTTTCTCAGTGTGTCTGTGTCTCAGTGTCTCTGTGCCTCATTGTCTCTGTGTCACTGTGCCTCATTGTCTCAGGGTCTCAGAGTCTCAGCGTCTCTGAGTCTCAGTGTCTCAGAGTCTCAGTGTATCAGTGTCTTGTGTCTCAGTGTATCAGTGTCTCAGAGACTCAGTGTCTCCTTGTCTCTGTGTCTGAGTGTCTCTGTGCCTCAGTGTCACAGTGTCTCCTTGTCTCTGTGTCTGAGTGTCTCTGTGCCTCAGTGTCACAGTGTCTCAGTGACTCTGTGTCTCTGTGTCTCAGTGTCTCTGTGTCTCTGTGTCTCTGAGTCTCAGAGTCTCAATTTGTCAGTGTCTCTGTCCCTCAGTGTCTCAGAGCCTCAGTGTCTCTGTGTCTCAGTGTCTCAGTGCCTCAAAGTCTTTGTATTCAGTGCCTCAGAGTCTCAGTGTTTCAGTACCTCAGTGTCTCAGTGTTCCTGTGTCTCTGTGTCTCAGAGTCTCAGTGTCTCAGTGTCTCAGTGCCTCAGTGTCTCAGTGTGTCTGTGTCTCAGTGTCACAGTGTCTCAGTGACACTGTGTCTCTGTGTCTCAGTGTCTCTGTGTCTCTGAGTCTCAGAGTCTCAATTTGTCAGTGTCTCTGTCCCTCAGTGTCTCAGAGCCTCAGAGTCTCAGTGTCTCAGTGTCTCAGTGCCTCAGTGTCTCAGTGTGTCTGTGTCTCAGTGTCTCACAGTCTCAGTGTCTCACAGTCTCAGTGTCTCACAGTCTCAGTGTCTCTGTGTCTCTGTGTCTCAATGCTCAGTGTCTCTCTATCTCTGTGCTTCAGTGCCTCAGTGTCTCCGAGTCTCAGTGTCTCAGTGTGTCTGTGTCACATTGTCTCAGCGTCCCTGTGCCTCAGTGTCTCTGTGTCCCTGTGCCTCAGTGTTTCAGTGCCTCAGTGTCTCAGTGCCTCAGAGTCACATTGTCTCTGTGCCTCAGTGCCTCAGTGTCTCAGTGTCTCAGAGTCTCTTTGTCTCAGTGTATCTGTGTCTCAGTGTGTCTGTGTTTCAGTGTCTCAGCGTCTCTGTGGCTCAGTGTCTCTGTGCCTCAGTGTTTCAGTGCCTCAGTGTCTCAGTGTCTCTGTGTCTCAGTGTATCAGCACCTCAGAGACTCAGTGTCCCTTTGTCTCTGAGTCTGAGTGTCTCTGTGCCTCAGTTTCACAGTGTCTCAGTGTCCGAGTGTACCTGTGCCTCAGTGTCTCAGAGTCTCAGTGTCTCTGTGTCTCAGTATCTCAAAGTCTTTGTATTCAGTGTCTTCGAGTCTCAGAGTCTCAGTGTCTCTGTGCCTCAGTGTCTCAGTGTCTCTGTGCCTCAGTGTCTCAGAGTCTCAGGGTATCTGCATCTCAGAGTCTCAGTGTCTCTGTGCCTCAGTGTCTCAGTGTCTCTGTGTCTCTGCACCTCAGTGTCTCAGTGTCTCAGTGTCTCAGATTCTCAGTGTCTCAGAGTCTCAGTGTCTCTGTGCCTCAGTGTCTCAGTGTGTCTTTGTCTCAGTGTCGCAGTGTCTTTGTGTCTCAGTGTCTCTGTGCCTCAGTGTTTCATTGCCTCAGTGTCTCAGAGTCTCTGTGTCTCAGTGTCTCCGTGTCTCAGTGTCTCTGTGTCTCAGTGTATCAGTATCTCAGAGACTCAGTGTCTCAGTGTCTCTGTGCCTCAGTGTCACAGTGTCTCTTTGTCTCAGTGTCTCAGTGTCTCAGTGTCTCAGAGTCTCAGAGTATAAGTGTCTCTGTGTCTCAATGTTTTGTGTCTCAGTGTCTCTGTGTCTCAGTATCTCCGAGTCTCAGTGTCTCTGTGTTCCAGTGTCTCTGTGTCCCAGTGTCTCTGTGTCTCAGTGTGTCAGTGTCTCTGTGTCTAAGCGTCTGTGAGTCACAGTGTCTCAGTGCCTCAGTGTCTCAGTGTCTCTGTGCCTCACTGTCTCAGTGTCTCAGTGTCTCAGGGTCGCAGTGTCTCTGTGTCTCTGTGCCTCTGTGTCTCAAATTCTCAGTGTCTCTGTTATCAGTGTCTCTGTGTCTCAGTGTCTCTGTGTCTCAGTGTCTCTTTGTCTCAGTGTCTCAAAGTCTTTGTATTCAGTGCCTCAGAGTTTCAGTGTCTCATTGCCTCCGTGTTCCCAGTGTCTTTGTGTCTTTGTGTGTCTGTGTCTCAGTGTCACAAAGTCTTTGTGTCTCAGTGTCTCTGTGTCTCAGTGTCTCAGAGTCTCAGTGAATCTGTGTCTCCGTGTCTGAGTCTCTCAATGCCTCAGTGTCACAGTGTCTCAGTGTTTCTGTGTCTCAGTGTCTCAAAGTCTATGTGTCTCAGTGTCTCAGAGTCTCAGTGTCCCTGTGACTCTGTGTTTCAGTGTCTCAGAATCTCAGTTTCTCAGTGTCTCTGTGTTTCAGTGTCTCAGTGTCTCAGTGTCTCTGTGTCTCTGTTTCTCAGTGTCTCTGTGTTTTGGTGTCTCTGTGCCTGAGTGTCTGAGTGTCTCAGAGTCTCAGCATCTCCGAGTCTCAGTGTCTCAGTGTCTCAGAGTCTCACTGTCTCATTGTGTCATTCTCTCTGTGTCTCAGTGTATCAGCATCTCAGAGACTCAGCGTCTCTTTGTCTCTGAGTCTGAGTGTCTCTGTGTCTCAGTGTCACAGTGTCTCAGTGTCTCTGTGTCTCAGTGTCTCTGTGTCTCAGTGTCTCAAAGTCTTTGTATTCAGTGCCTCAGAGTCTCAGTTTCTCAGTGTGTCTGTGTCTCAGTGTCTCTGTGCCTCATTGTCTCTGTGTCACTGTGCCTCATTGTCTCTGTGTCACTGTGCCTCATTGTCTCAGGGTCTCAGAGTCTCAGCGTCTCTGAGTCTCAGTGTCTCAGAGTCTCAGTGTATCAGTGTCTTGTGTCTCAGTGTATCAGTGTCTCAGAGACTCAGTGTCTCCTTGTCTCTGTGTCTGAGTGTCTCTGTGCCTCAGTGTCACAGTGTCTCCTTGTCTCTGTGTCTGAGTGTCTCTGTGCCTCAGTGTCACAGTGTCTCAGTGACTCTGTGTCTCTGTGTCTCAGTGTCTCTGTGTCTCTGTGTCTCTGAGTCTCAGAGTCTCAATTTGTCAGTGTCTCTGTCCCTCAGTGTCTCAGAGCCTCAGTGTCTCTGTGTCTCAGTGTCTCAGTGCCTCAAAGTCTTTGTATTCAGTGCCTCAGAGTCTCAGTGTTTCAGTACCTCAGTGTCTCAGTGTTCCTGTGTCTCTGTGTCTCAGAGTCTCAGTGTCTCAGTGTCTCAGTGCCTCAGTGTCTCAGTGTGTCTGTGTCTCAGTGTCACAGTGTCTCAGTGACTCTGTGTCTCTGTGTCTCAGTGTCTCTGTGTCTCTGAGTCTCAGAGTCTCAATTTGTCAGTGTCTCTGTCCCTCAGTGTCTCAGAGCCTCAGAGTCTCAGTGTCTCAGTGTCTCAGTGCCTCAGTGCCTCAGTGTCTCAGTGTGTCTGTGTCTCAGTGTCTCACAGTCTCAGTGTCTCACAGTCTCAGTGTCTCACAGTCTCAGTGTCTCTGTGTCTCTGTGTCTCAATGCTCAGTGTCTCTCTATCTCTGTGCTTCAGTGCCTCAGAACATAGAACATAGAACATTACAGCACAAACAGGCCCTTCGGCCCTCGAGTTGCGCCGATCGCATCAACCCCACCAATCTATAGACCTATCTATAACCCCCAATCCCATTAAACCCCATATACTCATCCAGAAGTCTTTTAAAAGACCCCAGCGAGTTCGCCTCCACCACCGACGACGGCAGCCGATTCCAATCACTCACCACCCTCTGAGTGAAAAACTTACCCCTAACATCTCCTCTGTACCTCCCTCCCCGCACCTTAAATCTGTGTCCCCTCGTAGCGACCATTTCAACCCGGGGAAATAGCCTCTGAGAGTCCACCCTATCTATTCCTCTCAACATTTTATAAACTTCTATCAGGTCGCCTCTCAACCTTCGCCTCTCCAGGGAAAAGAGTCCCAGCTCCCTCAACCTATCTTCATAAGGCATGCCTCCCAGTCCAGGCAACATCCTTGTAAATCTCCTCTGCACCCTTTCAATAGCTTCTACATCTTTCCTACACCTTTCCTGCCTCAAAGTCTTTGTATTCAGTGTCTCAGAGTCTCAGTGTCTCAGTGTGTCTGTGTCACATTGTCTCAGCGTCCCTGTGCCTCAGTGTCTCTGTGTCCCTGTGCCTCAGTGTTTCAGTGCCTCAGTGTCTCAGTGCCTCAGAGTCACATTGTCTCTGTGCCTCAGTGCCTCAGTGTCTCAGTGTCTCAGAGTCTCTTTGTCTCAGTGTATCTGTGTCTCAGTGTGTCTGTGTTTCAGTGTCTCAGCGTCTCTGTGGCTCAGTGTCTCTGTGCCTCAGTGTTTCAGTGCCTCAGTGTCTCAGTGTCTCTGTGTCTCAGTGTATCAGCACCTCAGAGACTCAGTGTCCCTTTGTCTCTGAGTCTGAGTGTCTCTGTGCCTCAGTTTCACAGTGTCTCAGTGTCCGAGTGTACCTGTGCCTCAGTGTCTAAGAGCCTCAGTGTCTCTGTGTCTCAGTATCTCAAAGTCTTTGTATTCAGTGTCTTCGAGTCTCAGAGTCTCAGTGTCTCTGTGCCTCAGTGTCTCAGTGTCTCTGTGCCTCAGTGTCTCAGAGTCTCAGGGTATCTGCATCTCAGAGTCTCAGTGTCTCTGTGCCTCAGTGTCTCAGTGTCTCTGTGTCTCTGCACCTCAGTGTCTCAGTGTCTCAGTGTCTCAGATTCTCAGTGTCTCAGAGTCTCAGTGTCTCTGTGCCTCAGTGTCTCAGTGTGTCTTTGTCTCAGTGTCGCAGTGTCTTTGTGTCTCAGTGTCTCTGTGCCTCAGTGTTTCATTGCCTCAGTGTCTCAGAGTCTCTGTGTCTCAGTGTCTCCGTGTCTCAGTGTCTCTGTGTCTCAGTGTATCAGTATCTCAGAGACTCAGTGTCTCAGTGTCTCTGTGCCTCAGTGTCACAGTGTCTCTTTGTCTCAGTGTCTCAGTGTCTCAGAGTCTCAGAGTATAAGTGTCTCTGTGTCTCAATGTTTTGTGTCTCAGTGTCTCTGTGTCTCAGTATCTCCGAGTCTCAGTGTCTCTGTGTTCCAGTGTCTCTGTGTCCCAGTGTCTCTGTGTCTCAGTGTGTCAGTGTCTCTGTGTCTAAGCGTCTGTGAGTCACAGTGTCTCAGTGCCTCAGTGTCTCAGTGTCTCTGTGCCTCACTGTCTCAGTGTCTCAGTGTCTCAGGGTCGCAGTGTCTCTGTGTCTCTGTGCCTCTGTGTCTCAAATTCTCAGTGTCTCTGTTCTCAGTGTCTCTGTGTCTCAGTGTCTCTGTGTCTCAGTGTCTCTTTGTCTCAGTGTCTCAAAGTCTTTGTATTCAGTGCCTCAGAGTTTCAGTGTCTCATTGCCTCCGTGTTCCCAGTGTCTTTGTGTCTTTGTGTGTCTGTGTCTCAGTGTCACAAAGTCTTTGTGTCTCAGTGTCTCTGTGTCTCAGTGTCTCAGAGTCTCAGTGAATCTGTGTCTCCGTGTCTGAGTCTCTCAATGCCTCAGTGTCACAGTGTCTCAGTGTTTCTGTGTCTCAGTGTCTCAAAGTCTTTGTGTCTCAGTGTCTCAGAGTCTCAGTGTCCCTGTGACTCTGTGTTTCAGTGTCTCAGGATCTCAGTTTCTCAGTGTCTCTGTGTTTCAGTGGCTCAGTGTCTCAGTGTCTCTGTGTCTCTGTTTCTCAGTGTCTCTGTGTTTTGGTGTCTCTGTGCCTGAGTGTCTGAGTGTCTCAGCATCTCAGCATCTCCGAGTCTCAGTGTCTCAGTGTCTCAGAGTCTCACTGTCTCATTGTGTCATTGTCTCTGTGTCTCAGTGTATCAGCATCTCAGAGACTCAGTGTCTCTTTGTCTCTGAGTCTGAGTGTCTCTGTGCCTCAGTGTCACAGTGTCTCAGTGTCAGAGTGTACCTGTGCCTCAGTGTCTCAGAGTCTCAGTGTCTCTGTGTCTCAGTGTCTCAAAGTCTTTGTATTCAGTGCCTCAGAGTCTCAGTGTCTCAGTGTGTCTGTGTCTCAGTGTCTCTGTGCCTCATTGTCTCTGTGTCACTGTGCCTCATTGTCTCAGGGTCTCAGAGTCTCAGCGTCTCTGAGTCTCAGTGTCTCAGAGTCTCAGTGTATCAGTGTCTCTGTGTCTCAGTGTATCAGTGTCTCAGAGACTCAGTGTCTCCTTGTCTCTGTGTCTGAGTGTCTCTGTGCCTCAGTGTCACAGTGTCTCCTTGTCTCTGTGTCTGAGTGTCTCTGTGCCTCAGTGTCACAGTGTCTCAGTGACTCTGTGTCTCTGTGTCTCAGTGTCTCTGTGTCTCTGAGTCTCAGAGTCTCAGTGTGTCAGTGTCTCTGTCCCTCAGTGTCTCAGAGCCTCAGTGTCTCTGTGTCTCAGTGTCTCAGTGCCTCAAAGTCTTTGTATTCAGTGCCTCAGAGTCTCAGTGTCTCAGTACCTCAGTCTCTCAGTGTTCCTGTGTCTCTGTGTCTCAGAGTCTCAGTGTCTCAGTGTCTCAGTGCCTCAGTGTCTCAGTGTGTCTGTGTCTCAGTGTCTCACAGTCTCAGTGTCTCACAGTCTCAGTGTCTCACAGTCTCAGTGTCTCTGTGTCTCTGTGTCTCTGTGTCTCAATGCTCAGTGTCTCTCTATCTCTGTGCTTCAGTGCCTCAGTGTCTCAGAGTCTCAGTGTCTCAGTGTGTCTGTGTCACATTGTCTCAGCGTCCCTGTGCCTCAGTGTCACTGTGTCTCTGTGCCTCAGTGTTTCAGTGCCTCAGTGTCTCAGTGCCTCAGAGTCACATTGTCTCTGTGCCTCAGTGCCTCAGTGTCTCAGAGTCTCTTTGTCTCAGTGTATCTGTGTCTCAGTGTGTCTGTGTTTCAGTGTCTCAGCGTCTCTGTGGCTCAGTGTCTCTGTGCCTCAGTGTTTCAGTGCCTCAGTGTCTCAGTGTCTCTGTGTCTCAGTGTATCAGCACCTCAGAGACTCAGTGTCCCTTTGTCTCTGAGTCTGAGTGTCTCTGTGCCTCAGTTTCACAGTGTCTCAGTGTCCGAGTGTACCTGTGCCTCAGTGTCTCAGAGCCTCAGTGTCTCTGTGTCTCAGTATCTCAAAGTCTTTGTATTCAGTGTCTTCGAGTCTCAGAGTCTCAGTGTCTCTGTGCCTCAGTGTCTCAGTGTCTCTGTGCCTCAGTGTCTCAGAGTCTCAGGGTATCTGCATCTCAGAGTCTCAGTGTCTCTGTGCCTCAGTGTCTCAGTGTCTCTGTGTCTCTGCACCTCAGTGTCTCAGTGTCTCAGTGTCTCAGATTCTCAGTGTCTCAGAGTCTCAGTGTCTCTGTGCCTCAGTGTCTCAGTGTGTCTTTGTCTCAGTGTCGCAGTGTCTTTGTGTCTCAGTGTCTCTGTGCCTCAGTGTTTCATTGCCTCAGTGTCTCAGAGTCTCTGTGTCTCAGTGTCTCCGTGTCTCAGTGTCTCTGTGTCTCAGTGTATCAGTATCTCAGAGACTCAGTGTCTCAGTGTCTCTGTGCCTCAGTGTCACAGTGTCTCTTTGTCTCAGTGTCTCAGTGTCTCAGAGTCTCAGAGTATAAGTGTCTCTGTGTCTCAAAGTTTTGTGTCTCAGTGTCTCTGTGTCTCAGTATCTCAGAGTCTCAGTGTCTCTGTGTTCCAGTGTCTCTGTGTCCCAGTGTCTCTGTGTCTCAGTGTGTCAGTGTCTCTGTGTCTAAGCGTCTGTGAGTCACAGTGTCTCACTGTCTCAGTGTCTCAGTGTCTCAGGGTCGCAGTGTCTCTGTGTCTCTGTGTCTCTGTGCCTCTGTGTCTCAAATTCTCAGTGTCTCTGTTCTCAGTGTCTCCGTGTCTCAGTGTCTCTGTGTCTCAGTGTCTCTTTGTCTCAGTGTCTCAAAGTCTTTGTATTCAGTGCCTCAGAGTTTCAGTGTCTCATTGCCTCCGTGTTCCCAGTGTCTTTGTGTCTTTGTGTGTCTGTGTCTCAGTGTCACAAAGTCTTTGTGTCTCAGTGTCTCTGTGTCTCAGTGTCTCAGAGTCTCAGTGAATCTGTGTCTCCGTGTCTGAGTCTCTCAATGCCTCAGTGTCACAGTGTCTCAGTGTTTCTGTGTCTCAGTGTCTCAAAGTCTTTGTGTCTCAGTGTCTCAGAGTCTCAGTGTCCCTGTGACTCTGTGTTTCAGTGTCTCAGAATCTCAGTTTCTCAGTGTCTCTGTGTTTCAGTGGCTCAGTGTCTCAGTGTCTCTGTGTCTCTGTTTCTCAGTGTCTCTGTGTTTTGGTGTCTCTGTGCCTGAGTGTCTGAGTGTCTCAGCATCTCAGCATCTCCGAGTCTCAGTGTCTCAGTGTCTCAGAGTCTCACTGTCTCATTGTGTCATTGTCTCTGTGTCTCAGTGTATCAGCATCTCAGAGACTCAGCGTCTCTTTGTCTCTGAGTCTGAGTGTCTCTGTGTCTCAGTGTCACAGTGTCTCAGTGTCTCTGTGTCTCAGTGTCTCTGTGTCTCAGTGTCTCAAAGTCTTTGTATTCAGTGCCTCAGAGTCTCAGTTTCTCAGTGTGTCTGTGTCTCAGTGTCTCTGTGCCTCATTGTCTCTGTGTCACTGTGCCTCATTGTCTCTGTGTCACTGTGCCTCATTGTCTCAGGGTCTCAGAGTCTCAGCGTCTCTGAGTCTCAGTGTCTCAGAGTCTCAGTGTATCAGTGTCTTGTGTCTCAGTGTATCAGTGTCTCAGAGACTCAGTGTCTCCTTGTCTCTGTGTCTGAGTGTCTCTGTGCCTCAGTGTCACAGTGTCTCCTTGTCTCTGTGTCTGAGTGTCTCTGTGCCTCAGTGTCACAGTGTCTCAGTGACTCTGTGTCTCTGTGTCTCAGTGTCTCTGTGTCTCTGTGTCTCTGAGTCTCAGAGTCTCAATTTGTCAGTGTCTCTGTCCCTCAGTGTCTCAGAGCCTCAGTGTCTCTGTGTCTCAGTGTCTCAGTGCCTCAAAGTCTTTGTATTCAGTGCCTCAGAGTCTCAGTGTTTCAGTACCTCAGTGTCTCAGTGTTCCTGTGTCTCTGTGTCTCAGAGTCTCAGTGTCTCAGTGTCTCAGTGCCTCAGTGTCTCAGTGTGTCTGTGTCTCAGTGTCACAGTGTCTCAGTGACTCTGTGTCTCTGTGTCTCAGTGTCTCTGTGTCTCTGAGTCTCAGAGTCTCAATTTGTCAGTGTCTCTGTCCCTCAGTGTCTCAGAGCCTCAGAGTCTCAGTGTCTCAGTGTCTCAGTGCCTCAGTGTCTCAGTGTGTCTGTGTCTCAGTGTCTCACAGTCTCAGTGTCTCACAGTCTCAGTGTCTCACAGTCTCAGTGTCTCTGTGTCTCTGTGTCTCAATGCTCAGTGTCTCTCTATCTCTGTGCTTCAGTGCCTCAGTGTCTCAGAGTCTCAGTGTCTCAGTGTGTCTGTGTCACATTGTCTCAGCGTCCCTGTGCCTCAGTGTCTCTGTGTCCCTGTGCCTCAGTGTTTCAGTGCCTCAGTGTCTCAGTGCCTCAGAGTCACATTGTCTCCGTGCCTCAGTGCCTCAGTGTCTCAGTGTCTCAGAGTCTCTTTGTCTCAGTGTATCTGTGTCTCAGTGTGTCTGTGTTTCAGTGTCTCAGCGTCTCTGTGGCTCAGTGTCTCTGTGCCTCAGTGTTTCAGTGCCTCAGTGTCTCAGTGTCTCTGTGTCTCAGTGTATCAGCACCTCAGAGACTCAGTGTCCCTTTGTCTCTGAGTCTGAGTGTCTCTGTGCCTCAGTTTCACAGTGTCTCAGTGTCCGAGTGTACCTGTGCCTCAGTGTCTCAGAGTCTCAGTCTCTGTGTCTCAGTATCTCAAAGTCTTTGTATTCAGTGTCTTCGAGTCTCAGAGTCTCAGTGTCTCTGTGCCTCAGTGTCTCAGTGTCTCTGTGCCTCAGTGTCTCAGAGTCTCAGGGTATCTGCATCTCAGAGTCTCAGTGTCTCTGTGCCTCAGTGTCTCAGTGTCTCTGTGTCTCTGCACCTCAGTGTCTCAGTGTCTCAGTGTCTCAGATTCTCAGTGTCTCAGAGTCTCAGTGTCTCTGTGCCTCAGTGTCTCAGTGTGTCTTTGTCTCAGTGTCGCAGTGTCTTTGTGTCTCAGTGTCTCTGTGCCTCAGTGTTTCATTGCCTCAGTGTCTCAGAGTCTCTGTGTCTCAGTGTCTCCGTGTCTCAGTGTCTCTGTGTCTCAGTGTATCAGTATCTCAGAGACTCAGTGTCTCAGTGTCTCTGTGCCTCAGTGTCACAGTGTCTCTTTGTCTCAGTGTCTCAGTGTCTCAGAGTCTCAGAGTATAAGTGTCTCTGTGTCTCAATGTTTTGTGTCTCAGTGTCTCTGTGTCTCAGTATCTCCGAGTCTCAGTGTCTCTGTGTTCCAGTGTCTCTGTGTCCCAGTGTCTCTGTGTCTCAGTGTGTCAGTGTCTCTGTGTCTAAGCGTCTGTGAGTCACAGTGTCTCAGTGCCTCAGTGTCTCAGTGTCTCTGTGCCTCACTGTCTCAGTGTCTCAGTGTCTCAGGGTCGCAGTGTCTCTGTGTCTCTGTGCCTCTGTGTCTCAAATTCTCAGTGTCTCTGTTCTCAGTGTCTCTGTGTCTCAGTGTCTCTGTGTCTCAGTGTCTCTTTGTCTCAGTGTCTCAAAGTCTTTGTATTCAGTGCCTCAGAGTTTCAGTGTCTCATTGCCTCCGTGTTCCCAGTGTCTTTGTGTCTTTGTGTGTCTGTGTCTCAGTGTCACAAAGTCTTTGTGTCTCAGTGTCTCTGTGTCTCAGTGTCTCAGAGTCTCAGTGAATCTGTGTCTCCGTGTCTGAGTCTCTCAATGCCTCAGTGTCACAGTGTCTCAGTGTTTCTGTGTCTCAGTGTCTCAAAGTCTTTGTGTCTCAGTGTCTCAGAGTCTCAGTGTCCCTGTGACTCTGTGTTTCAGTGTCTCAGGATCTCAGTTTCTCAGTGTCTCTGTGTTTCAGTGGCTCAGTGTCTCAGTGTCTCTGTGTCTCTGTTTCTCAGTGTCTCTGTGTTTTGGTGTCTCTGTGCCTGAGTGTCTGAGTGTCTCAGCATCTCAGCATCTCCGAGTCTCAGTGTCTCAGTGTCTCAGAGTCTCACTGTCTCATTGTGTCATTGTCTCTGTGTCTCAGTGTATCAGCATCTCAGAGACTCAGTGTCTCTTTGTCTCTGAGTCTGAGTGTCTCTGTGCCTCAGTGTCACAGTGTCTCAGTGTCAGAGTGTACCTGTGCCTCAGTGTCTCAGAGTCTCAGTGTCTCTGTGTCTCAGTGTCTCAAAGTCTTTGTATTCAGTGCCTCAGAGTCTCAGTGTCTCAGTGTGTCTGTGTCTCAGTGTCTCTGTGCCTCATTGTCTCTGTGTCACTGTGCCTCATTGTCTCAGGGTCTCAGAGTCTCAGCGTCTCTGAGTCTCAGTGTCTCAGAGTCTCAGTGTATCAGTGTCTCTGTGTCTCAGTGTATCAGTGTCTCAGAGACTCAGTGTCTCCTTGTCTCTGTGTCTGAGTGTCTCTGTGCCTCAGTGTCACAGTGTCTCCTTGTCTCTGTGTCTGAGTGTCTCTGTGCCTCAGTGTCACAGTGTCTCAGTGACTCTGTGTCTCTGTGTCTCAGTGTCTCTGTGTCTCTGAGTCTCAGAGTCTCAGTGTGTCAGTGTCTCTGTCCCTCAGTGTCTCAGAGCCTCAGTGTCTCTGTGTCTCAGTGTCTCAGTGCCTCAAAGTCTTTGTATTCAGTGCCTCAGAGTCTCAGTGTCTCAGTACCTCAGTCTCTCAGTGTTCCTGTGTCTCTGTGTCTCAGAGTCTCAGTGTCTCAGTGTCTCAGTGCCTCAGTGTCTCAGTGTGTCTGTGTCTCAGTGTCTCACAGTCTCAGTGTCTCACAGTCTCAGTGTCTCACAGTCTCAGTGTCTCTGTGTCTCTGTGTCTCTGTGTCTCAATGCTCAGTGTCTCTCTATCTCTGTGCTTCAGTGCCTCAGTGTCTCAGAGTCTCAGTGTCTCAGTGTGTCTGTGTCACATTGTCTCAGCGTCCCTGTGCCTCAGTGTCACTGTGTCTCTGTGCCTCAGTGTTTCAGTGCCTCAGTGTCTCAGTGCCTCAGAGTCACATTGTCTCTGTGCCTCAGTGCCTCAGTGTCTCAGAGTCTCTTTGTCTCAGTGTATCTGTGTCTCAGTGTGTCTGTGTTTCAGTGTCTCAGCGTCTCTGTGGCTCAGTGTCTCTGTGCCTCAGTGTTTCAGTGCCTCAGTGTCTCAGTGTCTCTGTGTCTCAGTGTATCAGCACCTCAGAGACTCAGTGTCCCTTTGTCTCTGAGTCTGAGTGTCTCTGTGCCTCAGTTTCACAGTGTCTCAGTGTCCGAGTGTACCTGTGCCTCAGTGTCTCAGAGCCTCAGTGTCTCTGTGTCTCAGTATCTCAAAGTCTTTGTATTCAGTGTCTTCGAGTCTCAGAGTCTCAGTGTCTCTGTGCCTCAGTGTCTCAGTGTCTCTGTGCCTCAGTGTCTCAGAGTCTCAGGGTATCTGCATCTCAGAGTCTCAGTGTCTCTGTGCCTCAGTGTCTCAGTGTCTCTGTGTCTCTGCACCTCAGTGTCTCAGTGTCTCAGTGTCTCAGATTCTCAGTGTCTCAGAGTCTCAGTGTCTCTGTGCCTCAGTGTCTCAGTGTGTCTTTGTCTCAGTGTCGCAGTGTCTTTGTGTCTCAGTGTCTCTGTGCCTCAGTGTTTCATTGCCTCAGTGTCTCAGAGTCTCTGTGTCTCAGTGTCTCCGTGTCTCAGTGTCTCTGTGTCTCAGTGTATCAGTATCTCAGAGACTCAGTGTCTCAGTGTCTCTGTGCCTCAGTGTCACAGTGTCTCTTTGTCTCAGTGTCTCAGTGTCTCAGAGTCTCAGAGTATAAGTGTCTCTGTGTCTCAAAGTTTTGTGTCTCAGTGTCTCTGTGTCTCAGTATCTCAGAGTCTCAGTGTCTCTGTGTTCCAGTGTCTCTGTGTCCCAGTGTCTCTGTGTCTCAGTGTGTCAGTGTCTCTGTGTCTAAGCGTCTGTGAGTCACAGTGTCTCACTGTCTCAGTGTCTCAGTGTCTCAGGGTCGCAGTGTCTCTGTGTCTCTGTGCCTCTGTGTCTCAAATTCTCAGTGTCTCTGTTCTCAGTGTCTCCGTGTCTCAGTGTCTCTGTGTCTCAGTGTCTCTTTGTCTCAGTGTCTCAAAGTCTTTGTATTCAGTGCCTCAGAGTTTCAGTGTCTCATTGCCTCCGTGTTCCCAGTGTCTTTGTGTCTTTGTGTGTCTGTGTCTCAGTGTCACAAAGTCTTTGTGTCTCAGTGTCTCTGTGTCTCAGTGTCTCAGAGTCTCAGTGAATCTGTGTCTCCGTGTCTGAGTCTCTCAATGCCTCAGTGTCACAGTGTCTCAGTGTTTCTGTGTCTCAGTGTCTCAAAGTCTTTGTGTCTCAGTGTCTCAGAGTCTCAGTGTCCCTGTGACTCTGTGTTTCAGTGTCTCAGAATCTCAGTTTCTCAGTGTCTCTGTGTTTCAGTGGCTCAGTGTCTCAGTGTCTCTGTGTCTCTGTTTCTCAGTGTCTCTGTGTTTTGGTGTCTCTGTGCCTGAGTGTCTGAGTGTCTCAGCATCTCAGCATCTCCGAGTCTCAGTGTCTCAGTGTCTCAGAGTCTCACTGTCTCATTGTGTCATTGTCTCTGTGTCTCAGTGTATCAGCATCTCAGAGACTCAGTGTCTCTTTGTCTCTGAGTCTGAGTGTCTCTGTGCCTCAGTGTCACAGTGTCTCAGTGTCAGAGTGTACCTGTGCCTCAGTGTCTCAGAGTCTCAGTGTCTCTGTGTCTCAGTGTCTCAAAGTCTTTGTATTCAGTGCCTCAGAGTCTCAGTGTCTCAGTGTGTCTGTGTCTCAGTGTCTCTGTGCCTCATTGTCTCTGTGTCACTGTGCCTCATTGTCTCAGGGTCTCAGAGTCTCAGCGTCTCTGAGTCTCAGTGTCTCAGAGTCTCAGTGTATCAGTGTCTCTGTGTCTCAGTGTATCAGTGTCTCAGAGACTCAGTGTCTCCTTGTCTCTGTGTCTGAGTGTCTCTGTGCCTCAGTGTCACAGTGTCTCCTTGTCTCTGTGTCTGAGTGTCTCTGTGCCTCAGTGTCACAGTGTCTCAGTGACTCTGTGTCTCTGTGTCTCAGTGTCTCTGTGTCTCTGAGTCTCAGAGTCTCAGTGTGTCAGTGTCTCTGTCCCTCAGTGTCTCAGAGCCTCAGTGTCTCTGTGTCTCAGTGTCTCAGTGCCTCAAAGTCTTTGTATTCAGTGCCTCAGAGTCTCAGTGTCTCAGTACCTCAGTCTCTCAGTGTTCCTGTGTCTCTGTGTCTCAGAGTCTCAGTGTCTCAGTGTCTCAGTGCCTCAGTGTCTCAGTGTGTCTGTGTCTCAGTGTCTCACAGTCTCAGTGTCTCACAGTCTCAGTGTCTCACAGTCTCAGTGTCTCTGTGTCTCTGTGTCTCAATGCTCAGTGTCTCTCTATCTCTGTGCTTCAGTGCCTCAGTGTCTCAGAGTCTCAGTGTCTCAGTGTGTCTGTGTCACATTGTCTCAGCGTCCCTGTGCCTCAGTGTCACTGTGTCTCTGTGCCTCAGTCTTTCAGTGCCTCAGTGTCTCAGTGCCTCAGAGTCACATTGTCTCTGTGCCTCAGTGCCTCAGTGTCTCAGAGTCTCTTTGTCTCAGTGTATCTGTGTCTCAGTGTGTCTGTGTTTCAGTGTCTCAGCGTCTCTGTGGCTCAGTGTCTCTGTGCCTCAGTGTTTCAGTGCCTCAGTGTCTCAGTGTCTCTGTGTCTCAGTGTATCAGCACCTCAGAGACTCAGTGTCCCTTTGTCTCTGAGTCTGAGTGTCTCTGTGCCTCAGTTTCACAGTGTCTCAGTGTCCGAGTGTACCTGTGCCTCAGTGTCTAAGAGCCTCAGTGTCTCTGTGTCTCAGTATCTCAAAGTCTTTGTATTCAGTGTCTTCGAGTCTCAGAGTCTCAGTGTCTCTGTGCCTCAGTGTCTCAGTGTCTCTGTGCCTCAGTGTCTCAGAGTCTCAGGGTATCTGCATCTCAGAGTCTCAGTGTCTCTGTGCCTCAGTGTCTCAGTGTCTCTGTGTCTCTGCACCTCAGTGTCTCAGTGTCTCAGTGTCTCAGATTCTCAGTGTCTCAGAGTCTCAGTGTCTCTGTGCCTCAGTGTCTCAGTGTGTCTTTGTCTCAGTGTCGCAGTGTCTTTGTGTCTCAGTGTCTCTGTGCCTCAGTGTTTCATTGCCTCAGTGTCTCAGAGTCTCAGTGTCTCTGAGTCTCAGTGTCTCCGTGTCTCAGTGTCTCTGTGTCTCAGTGTATCAGTGTCTCAGAGACTCAGTGTCTCAGTGTCTCTGTGCCTCAGTGTCACAGTGTCTCTTTGTCTCAGTGTCTCAGTGTCTCAGGGTCTTAGAGTATCAGTGTCTCTGTGTCTCAAAGTTTTGTGTCTCAGTGTCTCTGTGTCTCAGTATCTCAGAGTCTCAATGTCTCTGTGTCCCAGTGTCTCTGTGTCCCAGTGTCTCTGTGTCTCAGTGTGTCGGTGTCTCTGTGTCTAAGTGTTGTGAGTCACAGTGTCTCAGTGTCTCAGTGTCTCTGTGCCTCACTGTCTCAGTGTCTCAGTGTCTCAGGGTCGCAGTGTCTCTGTGTCTCTGTGCCTCTGTGTCTCAAATTATCAGTGTCTCTGTTCTCACTGTCTCTGTGTCTCAGTGTCTCTTTGTCTCAGTGTCTCAAAGTCTTTGTATTCAGTGCCTCAGAGTTTCAGTGTCTCATTGCCTCCGTGTTCCCAGTGTCTCTCTGTCTTTGTGTGTCTGTGTCTCAGTGTCACAAAGTCTTTGTGTCTCAGTGTCTCTGTGTCTCAGTGTCTCAGAGTCTCAGTGAATCTGTGTCTCCGTGTCTGAGTCTCTCAGTGCCTCAGTGTCACAGTGTCTCAGTGTTTCTGTGTCTCAGTGTCTCAAAGTCTTTGTATCTCAGTGTCTCAGAGTCTCAGTGTCCCTGTGACTCTGTGTTTCAGTGTCTCAGAATCTCAGTGTCTCTGTGTTTCAGTGGCTCAGTGTCTCAGTGTCTCTGTGTCTCTGTTTCTCAGTGTCTCTGTGTTTTGGTGTCTCTGTGCCTGAGTTTCTGAGTTTCTCAGCATCTCAGCATCTCCGAGTCTCAGTGTCTCAGTGTCTCAGAGTCTCACTGTCTCATTGTGTCATTATCTCTGTGTCTCAGTGTATCAGCATCTCAGAGACTCAGTGTCTCTTTGTCTCTGAGTCTGACTGTCTCTGTGCCTCAGTGTCACAGTGTCTCAGTGTCAGAGTGTACCTGTGCCTCAGTGTCTCAGAGTCTCAGTGTCTCTGTGTCTCAGTGTCTCAAAGTCTTTGTATTCAGTGCCTCAGAGTCTCAGTGTCTCAGTGTGTCTGTGTCTCAGTGTCTCTGTGCCTCATTGTCTCTGTGTCACTGTGCCTCATTGTCTCAGGGTCTCAGAGTCTCAGCGTCTCTGAGTCTCAGTGTCTCAGAGTCTCAGTGTATCAGTGTCTCTGCGTCTCAGTGTATCAGTGTCTCAGAGACTCAGTGTCTCCTTGTCTCTGTGTCTGAGTGTCTCTGTGCCTCAGTGTCACAGTGTCTCCTTGTCTCTGTGTCTGAGTGTCTCTGTGCCTCAGTGTCTCTGTGTCTCAGTGTCTCAGTGTCTCTGAGTCTCAGTGTCTCTGTGTCTCAGAGTCTCAGTGTCTCTGTGTCTCAGAGTCTCAGTGTCTCTGTGTCTCAGTGTCTCAGTGTCTCAGTGTCTCTGAGTCCCAGTGTCTCTGCGTCTCAGAGTCTCAGTGTCTCTGTGTCTCAGAGTCTCAGTGTCTCTGTGTCTCTGTGTCTCAGTGTCTCTGTGTCTCAGTGTCTCTGTGTCTCAGTGTCTCTGAGTCTCAGTGTCTCTGTGTCTCAGAGTCTCAGTGTCTCTGTTTCTCAGAGTCTCAGTGTCTCTGTGTCTCAGTGTCTCAGTGTCTCTGAGTCTCAGTGTCTCTGTGTCTCAGAGTCTCAGTGTCTCTGTGTCTCAGAGTCTCAGTTTCTCAGTGTCTCAGTGTCTCAGTGTCTCAGTGTCTCTGAGTCTCAGTGTCTCTGCGTCTCAGAGTCTCAGTGTCTCTGTGTCTCAGAGTCTCAGTGTCTCTGTGTCTCAGTGTCTCTGTGTCTCAGTGTCTCTGTGTCTCAGTGTCTCTGTGTCTCAGAGTCTCAGTGTCTCTGTGTCTCAGTGTCTCACAGTCTCAGTGTCTCTGTGTCTCAGTGTCTCAGCATCTCAGCATCTCCGAGTCTCAGTGTCTCAGTGTCTCAGAGTCTCACTGTCTCATTGTGTCATTATCTCTGTGTCTCAGTGTATCAGCATCTCAGAGACTCAGTGTCTCTTTGTCTCTGAGTCTGAGTGTCTCTGTGCCTCAGTGTCACAGTGTCTCAGTGTCCGAGTGTACCTGTGCCTCAGTGTCTCAGAGTCTCAGTGTCTCTGTGTCTCAGTGTCTCAAAGTCTTTGTATTCAGTGCCTCAGAGTCTCAGTGTATCAGTGTGTCTGTGTCTCAGTGTCTCTGTGACTCATTGTCTCTGTGTCACTGTGCCTCATTGTCTCAGGGTCTCAGAGTCTCAGCGTCTCTGAGTCTCAGTGTCTCAGAGACTCAGTGTCTCCTTGTCTGTGTCTGAGTGTCTCTGTGCCTCAGTGTCACAGTGTCTCCTTGTCTCTGTGTCTGAGTGTCTCTGTGCCTCAGTGTCACAGTGTCTCAGTGACTCTGTGTCTCTGTGTCTCAGTGTCTCTGTGTCTCTGAGTCTCTGAGTCTCAGTGTGTCAGTGTCTCTGTCCCTCAGTGTCTCAGAGCCTCAGTGTCTCTGTGTCTCAGTGTCTCAGTGCCTCAAAGTCTTTGTATTCAGTCCCTCAGAGTCTCAGTGTCTCAGTACCTCAGTGTCTCAGTGTTCCTGTGTCTCTGTGTCTCAGAGTCTCAGTGTCTCAGTGTCTCAGTGCCTCAGTGTCTCAGTGTTCCTGTGTCTCTGTGTCTCTGTGTCTCAGAGTCTCAGTGTCTCAGTGTCTCTGTGTCTCAGTGTGTCAGTGTCTCGGTGTCTCAGAGTCTCAGTGTCTCAGAGTCTCAGTGTCTCCGTGTCTCAGTGTCTCTGTGCCTCAGTGTCTCAGTGTCTCTGTGCCTCAGTGTTGCAGTGTCTCAGTTCTCTCTATCTCTGTGCCTCAGAGTCTCAGAGTCTCATTGTATCTGTGTCTCAGTGTCTCTGTGTCTCAGAGTCTCAGACTTTCAGTGTCTCTGTCTCAGTGACTCTGTGTCTTAGTGTCTCAGTGTCTCAGAGTCTCAGTATCTCAGTGTCTCCGTGTCTCCGTGTCTCAGTGTCTCAGTGCCTCAGTGTCTCCTTGTTCCTGTGTCTCTGTGTCTCAGAGTCTCAGTGTCTCAGTGTCTCTGTGTCTCAGTGTGTCAGTGTCTCGGTGTCTCAGAGTCTCAGTGTGTCAGAGTCTTAGTGTCTCTGTGTCTCAGTGTCTCTGTGTCTCTGTGTCTCAGAGTCTCAGAGTCTCAGTGTCTCAGTGTCTCTGTGTCTCAGTGTCTCGGTGTCTCAGTGTGTCTGTGTCTCAGAGTCTCAGTGTCTCTGTGTCTCTGTGTCTCAGAGTCTCAGTGTCTCTGTGTCTCAGTGTCTCAGTGTCTCTGAGTCTCAGTGTCTCTGTGTCTCAGTGTCTCTGTGTCTCTGTGTCTCAGAGTCTCAGTGTCTCTGTGTCTCAGTGTCTCACAGTCTCAGTGTCTCTGTGTCTCAGTGTCTCTGCGTCTCAGTGTCTCTGTGTCTCAGAGTCTCAGTGTCTCTGTGTCTCAGTGTCTCTGTGTCTCAGTGTCTCTGTGTCTCAGTGTCTCTGAGTCTCAGTGTCTCTGTGTTTCACAGTCTCAGTGTCTCTGTGTCTCAGTGTCTCACAGTCTCAGTGTCTCTGTGTCTCAGTGTCTCTGCGTCTCAGTGTCTCTGTGTCTCAGAGTCTCAGTGTCTCTGTGTCTCAGTGTCTCTGTGTCTCAGTGTCTCTGTGTCTCAGTGTCTCTGTGTCTCAGTGTCTCTGAGTCTCAGTGTCTCTGTGTCTCACAGTCTCAGTGTCTCTGTGTCTCAGTGTCTCAGTGTCTCAGTGTCTCTGTGTCTCAGTGTCTCTGCGTCTCAGTGTCTCTGTGTCTCAGAGTCTCAGTGTCTCTGTGTCTCTGTGTCTCAGTTTCTCTGAGTCTCAGTGTCTCTGTGTCTCAGAGTCTCAGTGTCTCTGCGTCTCAGTGTCTCTGTGTCTCAGAGTCTCAGTGTCTCTGTGTCTCTGTGTCTCAGTGTCTCTGAGTCTCAGTGTCTCTGTGTCTCAGAGTCTCAGTGTCTCTGTGTCTCAGAGTCTCAGTGTCTCTGTGTCTCAGTGTCTCTGAGTCTCAGTGTCTCTGTGTCTCAGTGTCTCTGCGTCTCAGTGTCTCTGTGTCTCAGTGTCTCACAGTCTCAGTGTCTCTGTGTCTCAGTGTCTCACAGTCTCAGTGTCTCTGTGTCTCAGTGTCTCTGTGTCTCAGATTCTCAGTGTCTCTGTGTCTCTGTGTCTCTGTGTGTCAGTGTCTCGGTGTCTCAGAGTCTCAGTGTCTCAGAGTCTCAGTGTCTCTGTGTCTCAGTGTCTCTGTGTCTCTGTGTCTCAGATTCTCAGAGTCTCAGTGTCTCAGTGTCACTGTGTCTCAGAGTCTCAGTGTCTCTGTGTCTCAGAGTCTCAGAGTCTCAGTGTCTCTGTGTCTCAGTGTCTCGGATTCTCAGTGTCTCTGATTCTCAGTGTCTCTGTGTCTCAGTGTCTCTGTGTCTCAGTCTCTCTGTGTCTCAGAGCCTCAGTGTCTCTGTGTCTCAGTGTCACTCAGTCTCAGTGTCTCTGTGTCTCAGTGTCTCTGTGTCTCAGATTCTCAGTGTCTCTGTGTCTCTGTGTCTCAGAGTGTCATTGTCTCGGTGTCTCAGAGTCTCAGTGTCTCAGAGTCTCAGAGTCTCAGTGTCTCAGAGTCTCAGTGTCTCTGTGTCTCAGTGTCTCTATGTCTCTGTGTCTCAGAGTCTCAGAGTCTCAGTGTCTCAGTGTCTCTGTGTCTCAGTGTCACTGTGTATCAGAGTCTGTGTCTCAGAGTCTCAGTGTCTCTGTGTCTCAGTGTCTCTGAGTCTCAGTGTCTCTGTGTCTCAGTGTCTCTGTGTCTCAGAGTCTCAGTGTCTCTGTGTCTCAGTGTCTTACAGTCTCAGTGTCTCTGTGTCTCAGTGTCTCTGTGTCTCAGTGTCTCTGTGTCTCAGAGTCTCAGTGTCTCTGTGTCTCAGTGTCTCACAGTCTCAGTGTCTCTGTGTCTCAGTGTCTCTCTGTCTCAGTGTCTCTGTGTCTCAGAGTCTCAGTGTCTCTGTGTCTCAGTGTCTCACAGTCTCAGTGTATCTGTGTTTCAGTGTCTCTGTGTCTCAGTGTCTCACAGTCTCAGTTTCTCTGTGTCTCAGAGTCTCAGTGCCTCTGTGTCTCAGTGTGTCTGTGTCTCAGTGTCTCACAGTCTCAGTGTCTCACAGTCTCAGTGTCTCACAGTCTCAGTGTCTCTGTGTCTCAATGCTCAGTGTCTCTCTATCTCTGTGCTTCAGCGCCTCAGTGTCTCAGAGTCTCAGTGTCTCAGTGTGTCTGTGTCACATTGTCTCAGCGTCCCTGTGCCTCAGTGTCTCTGTGTCTCTGTGCCTCAGTGTTTCAGTGCCTCAGTGTCTCAGTGTCTCAGAGTCACATTGTCTCTGTGCCTCAGTGCCTCAGTGTCTCAGAGTCTCTTTGTCTCAGTGTATCTGTGTCTCAGTGTGTCTGTGTTTCAGTGTCTCAGCGTCTCTGTGGCTCAGTGTCTCTGTGCCTCAGTGTTTCAGTGCCTCAGTGTCTCAGTGTCTCTGTGTCTCAGTGTATCAGCACCTCAGAGACTCAGTGTCCCTTTGTCTCTGAGTCTGAGTGTCTCTGTGCCTTAGTTTCACAGTGTCTCAGTGTCCGAGTGTACCTGCGCCTCAGTGTCTCAGAGTCTCAGTGTCTCTGTGTCTCAGTATCTCAAAGTCTTTGTATTCAGTGTCTTTGAGTCTCAGAGTCTCAGTGTCTCTGTGCCTCAGTGTCTCAATGTCTCTGTGCCTCAGTGTCTCAGAGTCTCAGGGTATCTGCATCTCAGAGTCTCAGTGTCTCTGCACCTCAGTGTCTCAGTGTCTCAGAGTCTCAGGGTATCTGCATCTCAGAGTCTCAGTGTCTCTGCACCTCAGTGTCTCAGTGTCTCAGATTCTCAGTGTCTCAGAGTCTCAGTGTCTCTGTGCCTCAGTGTCTCAGTGTGTCTTTGTCTCAGTGTCGCAGTGTCTTTGTGTCTCAGTGTCTCTGTGCCTCAGTATTTCATTGCCTCAGTGTCTCAGAGACTCAGTGTCTCAGTGTCTCTGTGCCTCAGTGTCACAGTGTCTCTTTGTCTCAGTGTCTCAGTGTCTCAGGGTCTCAGAATATCAGTGTCTCTGTGTCTCAAAGTTTTGTGTCTCAGTGTCTCTGTGTCTCAGTATCTCAGAGTCTCAATGTCTCTGTGTTCCAGTGTCTCTGTGTCCCAGTGTCTCTGTGTCTCAGTGTCTCAGTGTCTCTGTGCCTCACTGTCTCAGTGTCTCAGTGTCGCAGTGTCTCTGTGTCTCTGTGCCTCTGTGTCTCAAATTCTCAGTGTCTCTGTTCTCAGTGTCTCTGTGTCTCAGTGTCTCAGTTTCTCTTTGTCTCAGTGTCCCAGTGTCTCTGTGTCTTTGTGTGTCTGTGTCTCAGTGTCTCAAAGTCTTTGTGTCTCAGTGTCTCTGTGTCTCTGTGTCTCAGTGTCTCAGTGTCTCTGTGCCTCTGTGTCTCAAATTCTCAGTGTCTCTGTTCTCAGTGTCTCTGTGTCTCAGTGTCTCAGTGTCTCTGCGTCTCAGATTCTCAGTGTCTCTGTGTCTCTGTGTCTCAGTGTGTCAGTGTCTCGGTGTCTCAGAGTCTCAGTGTCTCAGAGTCTCAGAGTCTCAGTGTCTCAGAGTCTCAGTGTCTCTGTGTCTCTCTATCTCTGTGCTTCAGCGCCTCAGTGTCTCAGAGTCTCAGTGTCTCAGTGTGTCTGTGTCACATTGTCTCAGCGTCCCTGTGCCTCAGTGTCTCTGTGTCTCTGTGCCTCAGTGTTTCAGTGCCTCAGTGTCTCAGTGTCTCAGAGTCACATTGTCTCTGTGCCTCAGTGCCTCAGTGTCTCAGAGTCTCTTTGTCTCAGTGTATCTGTGTCTCAGTGTGTCTGTGTTTCAGTGTCTCAGCGTCTCTGTGGCTCAGTGTCTCTGTGCCTCAGTGTTTCAGTGCCTCAGTGTCTCAGTGTCTCACTGTCTCATTGTGTCATTGTCTCTGTGTCTCAGTGTATCAGCACCTCAGAGACTCAGTGTCCCTTTGTCTCTGAGTCTGAGTGTCTCTGTGCCTCAGTTTCACAGTGTCTCAGTGTCCGAGTGTACCTGTGCCTCTGTGTCTCAGAGTCTCAGTGTCTCTGTGTCTCAGTATCTCAAAGTCTTTGTATTCAGTGTCTTCGAGTCTCAGAGTCTCAGTGTCTCTGTGCCTCAGTGTCTCAGTATCTCTGTGCCTCAGTGTCTCAGAGTCTCAGGGTATCTGCATCTCAGAGTCTCAGTGTCTCTGTGCCTCAGTGTCTCAGTGTCTCTGTGTCTCTGCACCTCAGTGTCTCAGTGTGTCAGTGTCTCTGTGTCTAAGTGTCTGTGAGTCACAGTGTCTCAGTGTCTCAGTGTCTCAGTGTCTCTGTGCCTCACTGTCTCAGTGTCTCAGTGTCTCAGGGTCGCAGTGTCTCTGTGTCTCTGTGCCTCTGTGTCTCAAATTTTCAGTGTCTCTGTTCTCAGTGTCTCTGTGTCTCAGTGTCTTTTATTCAGTGCCTCAGAGTTTCAGTGTCGCTTTGCCTCCGTGTTCCCAGTGTCTCTGTGTCTTTGTGTGTCTGTGTCTCAGTGTCTCAAAGTCTTTGTGTCTCAGTGTCTCAGTGTCTCAGTGTCTCAGTGTCCCTGTGTCCCTGTGTCTCTGTGTCTCTGTGTCTCAGAGTCTTAGTGTCTCTGTGTCTCAGTGTCTCTGTGTCTCAGTGTCTCAGAGTCTCAGTGTCTCAGTTTCTCTTTGTCTCTGTGTCTCAATGTCTCAGTGTCTCTCTATCTCTCTGCTTCAGTGCCTCAGTGTCTCAGTGTGTCTGTGTCTCAGTGTCTCAGCGTCCCTGTGCCTCAGTGTCTCTGTGTCTCTGTGCATCAGTGTCTCAGTTTTTCTGTGTCTCTGTGTCTCAGTGTTTCTGTGTCACAGTGTCTCTGTGTCTCTGTGCCTCAGTGTCTCTGTGCCTCTGTGCCTCAGTGTTTCAGTGCCTCAGTGTTTCAGTGTCTCACAGTCACATTGTCTCTGTGCGTCAGTGCCTCAGTGTCTCAGTATCTCAGAGTCTCAGTGTCTCAGTGTCTCAGTGTGTCTGTGTTTCAGTGTCTCAGTGTCTCTGTGCCTCAGTTTCTCTGTGTCTCAGTGTATCAGTGTCTCAGAGACTCAGTGTCTCATTGTCTCTATGTCTGAGTGTCTCTGTGCCTCAGTGCCTCAGTGTCACAGTGTCTCAGTGTCTCAGTGTCTCTGTGCCTCAGTGTCTCAGAGTTTCAGAGTCTCAATGTCTCAGAGACTCAGTGTCTCAGTGTCCCAGTGTACCTGTGCCTCAGTGTTTCAGTGTCTCAGTGTCTCAGTGCCTAAGTGCCTCAGAGTCTCAGTGTCTCTGTGCCTCAGTGTCTCAGTGTCCCTGTGTCTCTGTGTCTCAGAGTCTCAGAGTCTCAGTGTCTCAGTGTCTCAGTGCCTCAGTGCCTCAGAGTCTCAGTGTCTCTGTGCCTCAGTGTCTCAGTGTCCCTGTGTCTCTGTGTCTCAAAGTCTTTGTATTCAGTGCCTCAGAGTCTCAGTCTCAGTCTCAGTGTCTCAGTGTCTCTCTGTCTCAGTGTATCAGTGTGTCAGAGACACAGTGTCTCTGCGCCTCAGTGTCTCAGTGTCTCTGTGTCTCTGTGTCTCAAAGTCTTTGTATTCAGTGCCTCAGAGTCTCAGTGTCTCATTGCCTCAGTGTCTCAGTGTCCCTGTGTCGCTGTGTCTCAGAGTCTCAGTGTCTCTGTGCCTCAGTGTCTCTGTGTCTCAGTGTCTCTGTGTCTCAGTGTCTCAGTGTCTCTGTGTCTGAATGTCTCAGTGTGTCTCTATCTCTGTGCTTCAGTGCCTCGGTGTCTCAGAGTCTCAGTGTCTCAGTGTGTCTGTGTCTCAGTGTCTCAGCGTCCCTGTGCCTCAGTGTCTCTGTGTCTCTGTGCATCAGTGTCTCAGTTTCTCTGTGTCTCTGTGTCTCAGTGTCTCTGTGTCACAGTGTCTCTGTGTCTCTGTGTCTCTGTGCCTCAGTGTCTCTGTGTCTCTGTGTCTCAGTGTCTCACAGTCTCAGTGTCTCTGTGTCTCAGTGTCTCTGTGTCTCAGAGTCTCTGTGTCTCTGTGTCTCAGTGTCTCACAGTCTCAGTGTCTCTGTCTTAGTGTCTCTGTGTCTCAGTGTCTCTGTGTCTCAGAGTCTCAGTGTCTCTGTGTCTCAGTGTCTCACAGTCTCAGTGTCTCTGTGTCTCAGTGTCTCTGTGTCTCAGTGTCTCACAGTCTCAGTTTCTCTGTGTCTCAGTGTCTCTGTGTCTCAGAGTCTCAGTGCCTCTGTGTCTCAGTGTGTCTGTGTCTCAGTGTCTCACAGTCTCAGTGTCTCACAGTCTCAGTGTCTCACAGTCTCAGTGTCTCTGTGTCTCTGTGTCTCAATGCTCAGTGTCTCTCTATCTCTGTGCTTCAGTGCCTCAGTGTCTCAGAGTCTCAGTGTCTCAGTGTGTCTGTGTCACATTGTCTCAGCGTCCCTGTGCCTCAGTGTCTCTGTGTCTCTGTGCCTCAGTGTTTCAGTGCCTCAGTGTCTCAGAGTCACACTGTCTCTGTGCCTCAGTGCCTCAGTGTCTCAGTGTCTCAGAGTCTCTTTGTCTCAGTGTATCTATGTCTCAGTGTGTCTGTGTTTCAGTGTCTCAGCGTCTCTGTGGCTCAGTGTCTCTGTGCCTCAGTGTTTCATTGCCTCAGTGTCTCTGTGTCTCAGTGTATCAGCACCTCAGAGACTCAGTGTCCCTTTGTCTCTGAGTCTGAGTGTCTCTGTGCCTCAGTTTCACAGTGTCTCAGTGTCCGAGTGTACCTATGCCTCAGTGTCTCAGAGTCTCAGTGTCTCTGTGTCTCAGTATCTCAAAGTCTTTGTATTCAGTGTCTTCGAGTCTCAGAGTCTCAGTGTCATTGTGCCTCAGTGTCTCAGTGTCTCTGTGCCTCAGTGTCTCAGAGTCTCAGGGTATCTGCATCTCTGTGCCTCAGTGTCTCAGTGTCTCTGTGTCTCAGTGTCTCTGTGCCTCAGTGTCTCTGTGCCTCAGTGTCTATGCGTCTCAATGTCTCAGTTCTCTCTATCTCTGTGCCTCAGTGTCTCTGTGTCTCAGAGTTCCTGTGTCTCTGTGCCTCAATGTCACAGTGTGTCAGTGTCTCTGTGTCTCAAAGTTTTGTGTCTCTGTGTCTCAGAATCTCAGAGTCTCAAAGACTCTGTGTCCCAGAGTCTCAGTGTCTCAGAGTCTCAGTGTCTCAGTGTCTCAGTGTCTCCGGGTCTCTGTGTCTAAGTGTGTCAGTGCCTCTGTGTTCTCAGTGTCTCTGTGTCTGTGAGTCACAGTGTCTCAGTGTCTCTGTGTCTCTGTGTCTCTGTGCCTCAGTGTCTCAGTGTCTCTGTGTCTCAGTGTCCCTGTGTCTCTGTGTCTCAGAGTCTCAGAGTCTCAGTGTCTCAGTGTCTCTGTGTCTCAGAGTCTCAGTGTCTCTGTGTCTCAGAGTCTCAGTGTCTCTGTGTCTCAGTGTCTCTGAGTCTCAGTGTCTCTGTGTCTCAGTGTCTCTGTGTCTCAGAGTCTCAGTGTCTCTGTGTCTCTGTGTCTCTGTGCCTCAATGCCTCCGTGTTCTCAGTGTCTCTGTGTCTTTGTGTGTCTGTGTCTCAATGTCTCAAAGTCTTTGTGTCTCAGTGTCTCTGTGTCTCAGTGTCTCAGAGTCTCAGTGAATCTGTGTCTCCGTGTATGAGTCTCTCTGTGCCTCAGTGTCACAGTGTCTCTGTGCCTCAGTGCCTCAGTGCCTCAGTGTCTCAGTGTCTCAGAATCTCAGAGTGTATCTGTGTCTCAGTGTGTCTGTGTTTCAGTGTCTCAGCGTCTCTGTGGCTCAGTGTCTCTGTGCCTCAGTGTCTCACTGTCTCATTGTGTCATTGTCTCTGTGTCTCAGTGTATCAGCATCACAGAGACTCAGTGTCTCTTTGTCTCTGAGTCTGAGTGCATCTGTGCCTCAGTGTCACAATGTCTCAGTGTCAGAGTGTACCTGTGCCTCAGTGTCTCAGTGTCTCAGTGTCTCTGTGTCTCAGTGTTTCTGTGTCTCAGTGTCTCAGTGTCTCTGTGTCTCAGAGTCTCAGTGTCTCTGTGTCTCAGAGTCTCAGAGTCTCTGTGTCTCAGTGTCTCAGTGTCTCTGAGTCTCAGTGTCTCTGTGTCTCAGTATCTCTGTGTCTCAGTGTCTCTGTGTCTCAGTGTCTCTGTGTCTCAGAGTCTCAGTGTCTCTGTTTCTCAGTGTCTCACAGTCTCAGTGTCTCTGTGTCTCAGTGTCTCTGTGTCTCAGATTCTCAGTGTCTCTGTGTCTCAGTGTCTCTGTGTCTCAGATTCTCAGTGTCTCTGTGTCTCTGTGTCTCAGTGTGTCAGTGTCTCGGTGTCTCAGAGTCTCAGTGTCTCAGAGTCTCAGTGTCTCTGTGTCTCAGTGTCTCTGTGTCTCTGTGTCTCAGAGTCTCAGAGTCTCAGTGTCTCAGTGTCTCTGTGTCTCAGTGTCTCTGTGTATCAGAGTCTCAGTGTCTCAGTGTCTCTGTGTCTCAGAGTCTCAGTGTCTCTGTGTCTCAGAGTCTCAGTTTCTCAGTGTCTCAGTGTCTCAGTGTCTCTGAGTCTCAGTGTCTCTGCGTCTCAGAGTCCCAGTGTCTCTGTGTCTCAGAGTCTCAGTGTCTCTGTGTCTCAGTGTCTCTGTGTCTCAGTGTCTCTGTGTCTCAGTGTCTCTGTGTCTCAGAGTCTCAGTGTCTCTGTGTCTCAGTGTCTCACAGTCTCAGTGTCTCTGTGTCTCAGTGTCTCAGCATCTCAGCATCTCCGAGTCTCAGTGTCTCAGTGTCTCAGAGTCTCACTGTCTCATTGTGTCATTATCTCTGTGTCTCAGTGTATCAGCATCTCAGAGACTCAGTGTCTCTTTGTCTCTGAGTCTGAGTGTCTCTGTGCCTCAGTGTCACAGTGTCTCAGTGTCCGAGTGTACCTGTGCCTCAGTGTCTCAGAGTCTCAGTGTCTCTGTGTCTCAGTGTCTCAAAGTCTTTGTATTCAGTGCCTCAGAGTCTCAGTGTATCAGTGTGTCTGTGTCTCAGTGTCTCTGTGCCTCATTGTCTCTGTGTCACTGTGCCTCATTGTCTCAGGGTCTCAGAGTCTCAGCGTCTCTGAGTCTCAGTGTCTCAGAGACTCAGTGTCTCCTTGTCTCTGTGTCTGAGTGTCTCTGTGCCTCAGTGTCACAGTGTCTCCTTGTCTCTGTGTCTGAGTGTCTCTGTGCCTCAGTGTCACAGTGTCTCAGTGACTCTGTGTCTCTGTGTCTCAGTGTCTCTGTGTCTCTGAGTCTCTGAGTCTCAGTGTGTCAGTGTCTCTGTCCCTCAGTGTCTCAGAGCCTCAGTGTCTCTGTGTCTCAGTGTCTCAGTGCCTCAAAGTCTTTGTATTCAGTCCCTTAGAGTCTCAGTGTCTCAGTACCTCAGTGTCTCAGTGTTCCTGTGTCTCTGTGTCTCAGAGTCTCAGTGTCTCAGTGCCTCAGTGTCTCAGTGTTCCTGTGTCTCTGTGTCTCTGTGTCTCAGAGTCTCAGTGTCTCAGTGTCTCTGTGTCTCAGTGTGTCAGTGTCTCGGTGTCTCAGAGTCTCAGTGTCTCAGAGTCTCAGTGTCTCTGTGCCTCAGTGTTGCAGTGTCTCAGTTCTCTCTATCTCTGTGCCTCAGAGTCTCAGAGTCTCATTGTATCTGTGTCTCAGTGTCTCTGTGTCTCAGAGTCTCAGACTTTCAGTGTCTCTGTCTCAGTGACTCTGTGTCTTAGTGTCTCAGTGTCTCAGAGTCTCAGTATCTCAGTGTCTCCGTGTCTCCGTGTCTCAGTGTCTCAGTGCCTCAGTGTCTCCTTGTTCCTGTGTCTCAGTGTCTCAGAGTCTCAGTGTCTCAGTGTCTCTGTGTCTCAGTGTGTCAGTGTCTCGGTGTCTCAGAGTCTCAGTGTGTCAGAGTCTTAGTGTCTCTGTGTCTCAGTGTCTCTGTGTCTCTGTGTCTCAGAGTCTCAGAGTCTCAGTGTCTCAGTGTCTCTGTGTCTCAGTGTCTCGGTGTCTCAGTGTGTCTGTGTCTCAGAGTCTCAGTGTCTCTGTGTCTCTGTGTCTCAGAGTCTCAGTGTCTCTGTGTCTCAGTGTCTCAGTGTCTCTGAGTCTCAGTGTCTCTGTGTCTCAGTGTCTCTGTGTCTCTGTGTCTCAGAGTCTCAGTGTCTCTGTGTCTCAGTGTCTCACAGTCTCAGTGTCTCTGTGTCTCAGTGTCTCTGCGTCTCAGTGTCTCTGTGTCTCAGAGTCTCAGTGTCTCTGTGTCTCAGTGTCTCTGTGTCTCAGTGTCTCTGTGTCTCAGTGTCTCTGAGTCTCAGTGTCTCTGTGTCTCACAGTCTCAGTGTCTCTGTGTCTCAGTGTCTCACAGTCTCAGTGTCTCTGTGTCTCAGTGTCTCTGCGTCTCAGTGTCTCTGTGTCTCAGAGTCTCAGTGTCTCTGTGTCTCAGTGTCTCTGTGCCTCAGTGTCTCTGTGTCTCAGTGTCTCTGAGTCTCAGTGTCTCTGTGTCTCTGTGTCTCAGTGTCTCTGTGTCTCAGTGTCTCTGTGTCTCAGTGTCTCTGTGTCTCAGTGTCTCTGCGTCTCAGTGTCTCTATGTCTCAGAGTCTCAGTGTCTCTGTGTCTCAGTGTCTCTGTGTCTCAGTGTCTCTGAGTCTCAGTGTCTCTGTGTCTCAGAGTCTCAGTGTCTCTGTGTCTCAGAGTCTCAGTGTCTCTGTGTCTCAGAGTCTCAGACTTTCAGTGTCTCTGTCTCAGTGACTCTGTGTCTTAGTTTCTCAGTGTCTCAGAGTCTCAGTATCTCAGTGTCTCCGTGTCTCCGTGTCTCAGTGTCTCAGTGCCTCAGTGTCTCCTTGTTCCTGTGTCTCTGTGTCTCAGAGTCTCAGTGTCTCAGTGTCTCTGTGTCTCAGTGTGTCAGTGTCTCGGTGTCTCAGAGTCTCAGTGTGTCAGAATCTTAGTGTCTCTGTGTCTCAGTGTCTCTGTGTCTCTGTGTCTCAGAGTCTCAGAGTCTCAGAGTCTCAGTGTCTCAGTGTCTCTGTGTCTCAGTGTCTCGGTGTCTCAGTGTGTCTGTGTCTCAGAGTCTCAGTGTCTCTGTGTCTCTGTGTCTCAGAGTCTCAGTGTCTCTGTGTCTCAGTGTCTCTGAGTCTCAGTGTCTCTGTGTCTCAGTGTCTCTGTGTCTCTGTGTCTCAGAGTCTCAGTGTCTCTGTGTCTCAGTGTCTCACAGTCTCAGTGTCTCTGTGTCTCAGTGTCTCTGCGTCTCAGTGTCTCTGTGTCTCAGAGTCTCAGTGTCTCTGTGTCTCAGTGTCTCTGTGTCTCAGTGTCTCTGTGTCTCAGTGTCTCTGAGTCTCAGTGTCTCTGTGTCTCACAGTCTCAGTGTCTCTGTGTCTCAGTGTCTCACAGTCTCAGTGTCTCTGTGTCTCAGTGTCTCTGCGTCTCAGTGTCTCTGTGTCTCAGAGTCTCAGTGTCTCAGTGTCTCAGTGTCTCTGTGTCTCAGTGTCTCTGTGTCTCAGTGTCTCTGAGACTCAGTGTCTCTGTGTCTCTGTGTCTCAGTGTCTCTGTGTCTCAGTGTCTCTGTGTCTCAGTGTCTCTGTGTCTCTGTGTCTCAGTGTCTCTGCGTCTCAGTGTCTCTATGTCTCAGAGTCTCAGTGTCTCTGTGTCTCAGTGTCTCTGTGTCTCAGTGTCTCTGAGTCTCAGTGTCTCTGTGTCTCAGAGTCTCAGTGTCTCTGTGTCTCAGAGTCTCAGTGTCTCTGTGTCTCAGTGTCTCTGAGTCTCAGTGTCTCTGTGTCTCAGTGTCTCTGCGTCTCAGTGTCTCTGTGTCTCAGTGTCTCACAGTCTCAGTGTCTCTGTGTCTCAGTGTCTCACAGTCTCAGTGTCTCTGTGTCTCAGTGTCTCTGTGTCTCAGATTCTCAGTGTCTCTGTGTCTCTGTGTCTCAGTGTGTCAGTGTCTCGGTGTCTCAGAGTCTCAGTGTCTCAGAGTCTCAGTGTCTCTGTGTCTCAGTGTCTCTGTGTCTCTGTGTCTCAGATTCTCAGAGTCTCAGTGTCTCAGTGTCACTGTGTCTCAGAGTCTCAGTGTCTCTGTGTCTCAGAGTCTCAGAGTCTCAGTGTCTCTGTGTCTCAGTGTCTCGGATTCTCAGTGTCTCTGATTCTCAGTGTCTCTGTGTCTCAGTGTCTCTGTGTCTCAGTCTCTCTGTGTCTCAGAGTCTCAGTGTCTCTGTGTCTCAGTGTCACTCAGTCTCAGTGTCTCTGTGTCTCAGTGTCTCTGTGTCTCAGATTCTCAGTGTCTCTGTGTCTCTGTGTCTCAGAGTGTCAGTGTCTCGGTGTCTCAGAGTCTCAGTGTCTCAGAGTCTCAGAGTCTCAGTGTCTCAGAGTCTCAGTGTCTCTGTGTCTCAGTGTCTCTATGTCTCTGTGTCTCAGAGTCTCAGAGTCTCAGTGTCTCAGTGTCTCTGTGTCTCAGTGTCACTGTGTATCAGAGTCTGTGTCGCAGAGTCTCAGTGTCTCTGTGTCTCAGTGTCTCTGAGTCTCAGTGTCTCTGTGTCTCAGTGTCTCTGTGTCTCTGTTTCTCAGAGTCTCAGTGTCTCTGTGTCTCAGTGTCTTACAGTCTCAGTGTCTCTGTGTCTCAGTGTCTCTGTGTCTCAGTGTCTCTGTGTCTCAGAGTCTCAGTGTCTCTGTGTCTCAGTGTCTCACAGTCTCAGTGTCTCTGTGTCTCAGTGTCTCTCTGTCTCAGTGTCTCTGTGTCTCAGAGTCTCAGTGTCTCTGTGTCTCAGTGTCTCACAGTCTCAGTGTATCTGTGTTTCAGTGTCTCTGTGTCTCAGTGTCTCACAGTCTCAGTTTCTCTGTGTCTCAGAGTCTCAGTGCCTCTGTGTCTCAGTGTGTCTGTGTCTCAGTGTCTCACAGTCTCAGTGTCTCACAGTCTCAGTGTCTCACAGTCTCAGTGTCTCTGTGTCTCAATGCTCAGTGTCTCTCTATCTCTGTGCTTCAGCGCCTCAGTGTCTCAGAGTCTCAGTGTCTCAGTGTGTCTGTGTCACATTGTCTCAGCGTCCCTGTGCCTCAGTGTCTCTGTGTCTCTGTGCCTCAGTGTTTCAGTGCCTCAGTGTCTCAGTGTCTCAGAGTCACATTGTCTCTGTGCCTCAGTGCCTCAGTGTCTCAGAGTCTCTTTGTCTCAGTGTATCTGTGTCTCAGTGTGTCTGTGTTTCAGTGTCTCAGCGTCTCTGTGGCTCAGTGTCTCTGTGCCTCAGTGTTTCAGTGCCTCAGTGTCTCAGTGTCTCTGTGTCTCAGTGTATCAGCACCTCAGAGACTCAGTGTCCCTTTGTCTCTGAGTCTGAGTGTCTCTGTGCCTTAGTTTCACAGTGTCTCAGTGTCCGAGTGTACCTGCGCCTCAGTGTCTCAGAGTCTCAGTGTCTCTGTGTCTCAGTATCTCAAAGTCTTTGTATTCAGTGTCTTCGAGTCTCAGAGTCTCAGTGTCTCTGTGCCTCAGTGTCTCAATGTCTCTGTGCCTCAGTGTCTCAGAGTCTCAGGGTATCTGCATCTCAGAGTCTCAGTGTCTCTGCACCTCAGTGTCTCAGTGTCTCAGATTCTCAGTGTCTCAGAGTCTCAGTGTCTCTCTGCCTCAGTGTCTCAGTGTGTCTTTGTCTCAGTGTCGCAGTGTCTTTGTGTCTCAGTGTCTCTGTGCCTCAGTGTTTCATTGCCTCAGTGTCTCAGAGACTCAGTGTCTCAGTGTCTCTGTGCCTCAGTGTCACAGTGTCTCTTTGTCTCAGTGTCTCAGTGTCTCAGGGTCTCAGAATATCAGTGTCTCTGTGTCTCAAAGTTTTGTGTCTCAGTGTCTCTGTGTCTCAGTATCTCAGAGTCTCAATGTCTCTGTGTTCCAGTGTCTCTGTGTCCCAGTGTCTCTGTGTCTCAGTGTCTCAGTGTCTCTGTGCCTCACTGTCTCAGTGTCTCAGTGTCGCAGTGTCTCTGTGTCTCTGTGCCTCTGTGTCTCAAATTCTCAGTGTCTCTGTTCTCAGTGTCTCTGTGTCTCAGTGTCTCAGTTTCTCTTTGTCTCAGTGTCCCAGTGTCTCTGTGTCTTTGTGTGTCTGTGTCTCAGTGTCTCAAAGTCTTTGTGTCTCAGTGTCTCTGTGTCTCTGTGTCTCAGTGTCTCAGTGTCTCTGTGCCTCTGTGTCTCAAATTCTCAGTGTCTCTGTTCTCAGTGTCTCTGTGTCTCAGTGTCTCAGTGTCTCTGCGTCTCAGATTCTCAGTGTCTCTGTGTCTCTGTGTCTCAGTGTGTCAGTGTCTCGGTGTCTCAGAGTCTCAGTGTCTCAGAGTCTCAGAGTCTCAGTGTCTCAGAGTCTCAGTGTCTCTGTGTCTCTCTATCTCTGTGCTTCAGCGCCTCAGTGTCTCAGAGTCTCAGTGTCTCAGTGTGTCTGTGTCACATTGCCTCAGCGTCCCTGTGCCTCAGTGTCTCTGTGTCTCTGTGCCTCAGTGTTTCAGTGCCTCAGTGTCTCAGTGTCTCAGAGTCACATTGTCTCTGTGCCTCAGTGCCTCAGTGTCTCAGAGTCTCTTTGTCTCAGTGTATCTGTGTCTCAGTGTGTCTGTGTTTCAGTGTCTCAGCGTCTCTGTGGCTCAGTGTCTCTGTGCCTCAGTGTTTCAGTGCCTCAGTGTCTCAGTGTCTCACTGTCTCATTGTGTCATTGTCTCTGTGTCTCAGTGTATCAGCACCTCAGAGACTCAGTGTCCCTTTGTCTCTGAGTCTGAGTGTCTCTGTGCCTCAGTTTCACAGTGTCTCAGTGTCCGAGTGTACCTGTGCCTCTGTGTCTCAGAGTCTCAGTGTCTCTGTGTCTCAGTATCTCAAAGTCTTTGTATTCAGTGTCTTCGAGTCTCAGAGTCTCAGTGTCTCTGTGCCTCAGTGTCTCAGTATCTCTGTGCCTCAGTGTCTCAGAGTCTCAGGGTATCTGCATCTCAGAGTCTCAGTGTCTCTGTGCCTCAGTGTCTCAGTGTCTCTGTGTCTCTGCACCTCAGTGTCTCAGTGTGTCAGTGTCTCTGTGTCTAAGTGTCTGTGAGTCACAGTGTCTCAGTGTCTCAGTGTCTCAGTGTCTCTGTGCCTCACTGTCTCAGTGTCTCAGTGTCTCAGGGTCGCAGTGTCTCTGTGTCTCTGTGCCTCTGTGTCTCAAATTTTCAGTGTCTCTGTTCTCAGTGTCTCTGTGTCTCAGTGTCTTTTATTCAGTGCCTCAGAGTTTCAGTGTCGCTTTGCCTCCGTGTTCCCAGTGTCTCTGTGTCTTTGTGTGTCTGTGTCTCAGTGTCTCAAAGTCTTTGTGTCTCAGTGTCTCAGTGTCTCAGTGTCTCAGTGTCCCTGTGTCCCTGTGTCTCTGTGTCTCTGTGTCTCAGAGTCTTAGTGTCTCTGTGTCTCAGTGTCTCTGTGTCTCAGTGTCTCAGAGTCTCAGTGTCTCAGTTTCTCTGTGTCTCTGTGTCTCAATGTCTCAGTGTCTCTCTATCTCTCTGCTTCAGTGCCTCAGTGTCTCAGTGTGTCTGTTTCTCAGTGTCTCAGCGTCCCTGTGCCTCAGTGTCTCTGCGTCTCTGTGCATCAGTGTCTCAGTTTTTCTGTGTCTCTGTGTCTCAGTGTCTCTGTGTCACAGTGTCTCTGTGTCTCTGTGCCTCAGTGTCTCTGTGCCTCTGTGCCTCAGTGTTTCAGTGCCTCAGTGTTTCAGTGTCTCAGAGTCACATTGTCTCTGTGCGTCAGTGCCTCAGTGTCTCAGTATCTCAGAGTCTCAGTGTCTCAGTGTCTCAGTGTGTCTGTGTTTCAGTGTCTCAGTGTCTCTGTGCCTCAGTTTCTCTGTGTCTCAGTGTATCAGTGTCTCAGAGACTCAGTGTCTCATTGTCTCTCTGTCTGAGTGTCTCTGTGCCTCAGTGCCTCAGTGTCACAGTGTCTCAGTGTCTCAGTGTCTCTGTGCCTCAGTGTCTCAGAGTTTCAGAGTCTCAATGTCTCAGAGACTCAGTGTCTCAGTGTCCCAGTGTACCTGTGCCTCAGTGTTTCAGTGTCTCAGTGTCTCAGTGCCTAAGTGCCTCAGAGTCTCAGTGTCTCTGTGCCTCAGTGTCTCAGTGTCTCAGTGTCCCTGTGTCTCTGTGTCTCAGAGTCTCAGAGTCTCAGTGTCTCAGTGTCTCAGTGCCTCAGTGCCTCAGAGTCTCAGTGTCTCTGTGCCTCAGTGTCTCAGTGTCCCTGTGTCTCTGTGTCTCAAAGTCTTTGTATTCAGTGCCTCAGAGTCTCAGTGTCTCATTGCCTCAGTGTCTCAGTGTCCCTGTGTCGCTGTGTCTCAGAGTCTCAGTGTCTCTGTGTCTCAGTGTCTCTGTGTCTCAGTGTCTCTGTGTCTCAGTGTCTCAGTGTCTCTGTGTCTGAATGTCTCAGTGTGTCTCTATCTCTGTGCTTCAGTGCCTCGGTGTCTCAGAGTCTCAGTGTCTCAGTGTGTCTGTGTCTCAGTGTCTCAGCGTCCCTGTGCCTCAGTGTCTCTGTGTCTCTGTGCATCAGTGTCTCAGTTTCTCTGTGTCTCTGTGTCTCAGTGTCTCTGTGTCACAGTGTCTCTGTGTCTCTGTGTCTCTGTGCCTCAGTGTCTCTGTGTCTCTGTGTCTCAGTGTCTCACAGTCTCAGTGTCTCTGTGTCTCAGTGTCTCTGTGTCTCAGAGTCTCTGTGTCTCTGTGTCTCAGTGTCTCACAGTCTCAGTGTCTCTGTCTTAGTGTCTCTGTGTCTCAGTGTCTCTGTGTCTCAGAGTCTCAGTGTCTCTGTGTCTCAGTGTCTCACAGTCTCAGTGTCTCTGTGTCTCAGTGTCTCTGTGTCTCAGTGTCTCACAGTCTCAGTTTCTCTGTGTCTCAGTGTCTCTGTGTCTCAGAGTCTCAGTGCCTCTGTGTCTCAGTGTGTCTGTGTCTCAGTGTCTCACAGTCTCAGTGTCTCACAGTCTCAGTGTCTCACAGTCTCAGTGTCTCTGTGTCTCTGTGTCTCAATGCTCAGTGTCTCTCTATCTCTGTGCTTCAGTGCCTCAGTGTCTCAGAGTCTCAGTGTCTCAGTGTGTCTGTGTCACATTGTCTCAGCGTCCCTGTGCCTCAGTGTCACTGTGTCTCTGTGCCTCAGTGTTTCAGTGCCTCAGTGTCTCAGTGCCTCAGAGTCACATTGTCTCTGTGCCTCAGTGCCTCAGTGTCTCAGAGTCTCTTTGTCTCAGTGTATCTGTGTCTCAGTGTGTCTGTGTTTCAGTGTCTCAGCGTCTCAGTGTCTCTGTGCCTCAGTGTTTCAGTGCCTCAGTGTCTCAGAGTCACACTGTCTCTGTGCCTCAGTGCCTCAGTGTCTCAGTGTCTCAGAGTCTCTTTGTCTCAGTGTATCTATGTCTCAGTGTGTCTGTGTTTCAGTGTCTCAGCGTCTCTGTGGCTCAGTGTCTCTGTGCCTCAGTGTTTCATTGCCTCAGTGTCTCTGTGTCTCAGTGTATCAGCACCTCAGAGACTCAGTGTCCCTTTGTCTCTGAGTCTGAGTGTCTCTGTGCCTCAGTTTCACAGTGTCTCAGTGTCCGAGTGTACCTATGCCTCAGTGTCTCAGAGTCTCAGTGTCTCTGTGTCTCAGTATCTCAAAGTCTTTGTATTCAGTGTCTTCGAGTCTCAGAGTCTCAGTGTCATTGTGCCTCAGTGTCTCAGTGTCTCTGTGCCTCAGTGTCTCAGAGTCTCAGGGTATCTGCATCTCAGAGACTCAGTGTCTCTGTGCCTCAGTGTCTCAGTGTCTCTGTGTCTCAGTGTCTCTGTGCCTCAGTGTCTCTGTGCCTCAGTGTCTATGCGTCTCAATGTCTCAGTTCTCTCTATCTCTGTGCCTCAGTGTCTCTGTGTCTCAGAGTTCCTGTGTCTCTGTGCCTCAATGTCACAGTGTGTCAGTGTCTCTGTGTCTCAAAGTTTTGTGTCTCTGTGTCTCAGAATCTCAGAGTCTCAAAGACTCTGTGTCCCAGAGTCTCAGTGTCTCAGAGTCTCAGTGTCTCAGTGTCTCAGTGTCTCCGGGTCTCTGTGTCTAAGTGTGTCAGTGCCTCTGTGTTCTCAGTGTCTCTGTGTCTGTGAGTCACAGTGTCTCAGTGTCTCTGTGTCTCTGTGTCTCTGTGCCTCAGTGTCTCAGTGTCTCTGTGTCTCAGTGTCCCTGTGTCTCTGTGTCTCAGAGTCTCAGAGTCTCAGTGTCTCAGTGTCTCTGTGTCTCAGAGTCTCAGTGTCTCTGTGTCTCAGAGTCTCAGTGTCTCAGTGTCTCAGTGTCTCTGAGTCTCAGTGTCTCTGTGTCTCAGTGTCTCTGTGTCTCAGAGTCTCAGTGTCTCTGTGTCTCTGTGTCTGTGTGCCTCAATGCCTCCGTGTTCTCAGTGTCTCTGTGTCTTTGTGTGTCTGTGTCTCAATGTCTCAAAGTCTTTGTGTCTCAGTGTCTCTGTGTCTCAGTGTCTCAGAGTCTCAGTGAATCTGTGTCTCCGTGTATGAGTCTCTCTGTGCCTCAGTGTCACAGTGTCTCTGTGCCTCAGTGCCTCAGTGCCTCAGTGTCTCAGTGTCTCAGAATCTCAGAGTGTATCTGTGTCTCAGTGTGTCTGTGTTTCAGTGTCTCAGCGTCTCTGTGGCTCAGTGTCTCTGTGCCTCAGTGTTTCAGTGCCTCAGTGTCTCTGTGTCTCTGTGTCTCAGTGTCTCACTGTCTCATTGTGTCATTGTCTCTGTGTCTCAGTGTATCAGCATCTCAGAGACTCAGTGTCTCTTTGTCTCTGAGTCTGAGTGTATCTGTGCCTCAGTGTCACAATGTCTCAGTGTCAGAGTGTACCTGTGCCTCAGTGTCTCAGTGTCTCAGTGTCTCTGTGTCTCAGTGTTTCTGTGTCTCAGTGTCTCAGTGTCTCAGTGTCTCAGAGTCTCAGTGTCTCTGTGTCTCAGAGTCTCAGAGTCTCTGTGTCTCAGTGTCTCAGTGTCTCTGAGTCTCAGTGTCTCTGTGTCTCAGTGTCTCTGTGTCTCAGTGTCTCTGTGTCTCAGTGTCTCTGTGTCTCAGAGTCTCAGTGTCTCTGTTTCTCAGTGTCTCTGTGTCTCAGTGTCTCTGTGTCTCAGATTCTCAGTGTCTCTGTGTCTCAGTGTCTCTGTGTCTCAGATTCTCAGTGTCTCTGTGTCTCTGTGTCTCAGTGTGTCAGTGTCTCAGTGTCTCAGTGTCTATGCGTCTCAATGTCTCAGTTCTCTCTATCTCTGTGCCTCAGTGTCTCTGTGTCTCAGAGTTCCTGTGTCTCTATGCCTCAATGTCACAGTGTGTCAGTGTCTCTGTGTCTCAAAGTTTTGTGTCTCTGTGTCTCAGAATCTCAGAGTCTCAAAGACTCTGTGTCCCAGAGTCTCAGTGTCTCAGAGTCTCAGTGTCTCAGTGTCTCAGTGTCTCAGTGTCTCCGGGTCTCTGTGTCTAAGTGTGTCAGTGCCTCTGTGTTCTCAGTGTCTCTGTGTCTGTGAGTCACAGTGTCTCAGTGTCTCTGTGTCTCTGTGCCTTAGTGTCTCAGTGTCTCTGTGTATCAGTGTCCCTGTGTCTCTGTGTCTCAGAGTCTCAGAGTCTCAGTGTCTCAGTGTCTCTGTGTCTCAGAGTCTCAGTGTCTCTGTGTCTCAGTGTCTCTGAGTCTCAGTGTCTCTGTGTCTCAGTGTCTCTGTGTCTCTGTGTCTCTGTGTCTCAGAGTCTCAGTGTCTCTGTGTCTCTGTGCCTCTGTGCCTCAATGCCTCCGTGTTCTCAGTGTCTCTGTGTCTTTGTGTGTCTGTGTCTCAATGTCTCAAAGTCTTTGTGTCTCAGTGTCTCTGTGTCTCAGTGTCTCAGAGTCTCAGTGAATCTGTGTCTCCGTGTATGAGTCTCTCTGTGCCTCAGTGTCACAGTGTCTCTGTGCCTCAGTGCCTCAGTGCCTCAGTGTCTCAGTGTCTCAGAATCTCAGAGTGTATCTGTGTCTCAGTGTGTCTGTGTTTCAGTGTCTCAGCGTCTCTGTGGCTCAGTGTCTCTGTGCCTCAGTGTTTCAGTGCCTCAGTGTCTCTGTGTCTCTGTGTCTCAGTGTCTTACTGTCTCATTGTGTCATTGTCTCTGTGTCTCAGTGTATCAGCATCTCAGAGACTCAGTGTCTCTTTGTCTCTGAGTCTGAGTGTATCTGTGCCTCAGTGTCACAATGTCTCAGTGTCAGAGTGTACCTGTGCCTCAGTGTCTCAGTGTCTCTGTGTCTCAGTGTTTCTGTGTCTCAGTGTCTCAGTGTCTCTGTGTCTCAGAGTCTCAGTGTCTCTGTGTCTCAGAGTCTCAGAGTCTCTGTGTCTCAGTGTCTCTGAGTCTCAGTGTCTCTGTGTCTCAGTGTCTCTGTGTCTCAGTGTCTCTGTGTCTCAGTGTCTCTGTGTCTCAGAGTCTCAGTGTCTCTGTTTCTCAGTGTCTCACAGTCTCAGTGTCTCTGTGTCTCAGTGTCTCTGTGTCTCAGATTCTCAGTGTCTCTGTGTCTCTGTGTCTCAGTGTCTCTGTGTCTCAGATTCTCAGTGTCTCTGTGTCTCTGTGTTTCAGTGTGTCAGTGTCTCGGTGTCTCAGAGTCTCAGTGTCTCAGAGTCTCAGTGTCTCTGTGTCTCAGTGTCTCTGTGTCTCTGTGTCTCAGAGTCTCAGAGTCTCAGTGTCTCAGTGTCTCTGTGTCTCAGTGTCTCTGTGTATCAGAGTCTCAGTGTCTCAGTGTCTCTGAGTCTCAGTGTCTCTGTGTCTCAGTGTCTCTGTGTCTCAGAGTCTCAGTGTCTCTGTGTCTCAGTGTCTCACAGTCTCAGTGTCTCTGTGTCTCAGTGTCTCTGTGTCTCAGTGTCTCTGTGTCTCAGTGTCTCAGTGTCTCAGAGTCTCAGTGTCTCTGTGTCTCAGTGTCTCACAGTCTCAGTGTCTCTGTGTCTCAGTGTCTCTGTGTCTCAGAGTCTCAGTGTCTCTGTGTCTCAGTGTCTCACAGTCTCAGTGTCTCTGTGTCTCAGTGTCTCTGTGTCTCAGTGTCTCACAGTCTCAGTTTCTCAGTGTCTCAGTGTCTCACAGTCTCAGTTTCTCTGTGTCTCAGTGTCTCTGTGTCTCAGAGTCTCAGTGCCTCTGTGTCTCAGTGTATCTGTGTCTCAGTGTCTCACAGTCTAAGTGTCTCACAGTCTCAGTGTCTCTGTGTCTCAATGCTCAGTGTCTCTCTATCTCTGTGCTTCAGTGCCTCAGTGTCTCAGAGTCTCAGTGTCTCAGTGTGTCTGTGTCACATTGTCTCAGCGTCCCTGTGCCTCAGTGTCTCTGTGTCTCTGTGCCTCAGTGTTTCAGTGCCACAGTGTCTCAGTGTCTCAGAGTCACATTGTCTCTGTGCCTCAGTGCCTCAGTGTCTCAGTGTCTCAGAGTCTCTTTATCTCAGTGTATCTGTGTCTCAGTGTGTCTGTGTTTCAGTGTCTCAGCGTCTCTGTGGCTCAGTGTCTCTGTGCCTCAGTGTTTCAGTGCCTCAGTGTCTCAGTGTCTCTGTGTCTCAGTGTATCAGCACCTCAGAGACTCAGTGTCCCTTTGTCTCTGAGTCTGAGTGTCTCTGTGCCTCAGTTTCACAGTGTCTCAGTGTCCGAGTGTACCTGTGCCTCAGTGTCTCAGAATCTCAGTGTCTCTGTGTCTCAGTATCTCAAAGTCTTTGTATTCAGTGTCATCGAGTCTCAGAGTCTCAGTGTCTCTGTGCCTCAGTGTCTCAATGTCTCTGTGCCTCAGTGTCTCAGAGTCTCAGGGTATCTGCATCTCAGAGTCTCAGTGTCTCTGTGCCTCAGTGTCTCAGTGTCTCTGTGCCTCAGTGTCTCAGTGTGTCTTTGTCTCAGTGTCGCAGTGTCTTTGTGTCTCAGTGTCTCTGTGCCTCAGTGTTTCATTGCCTCAGTGTCTCAGAGACTCAGTGTCTCAGTGTCTCTGTGCCTCAGTGTCACAGTGTCTCTTTGTCTCAGTGTCTCAGTGTCTCAGGGTCTCAGAGTATCAGTGTCTCTGTGTCTCAAAGTTTTGTGTCTCAGTGTCTCTGTGTCTCAGTATCTCAGAGTCTCAATGTCTCTGTGTTCCAGTGTCTCTGTGTCCCAGTGTCTCTGTGTCTCAGTGTGTCAGTGTCTCTGTGTCTAAGTGTCTGTGGGTCACAGTGTCTCAGTGTCGCAGTGTCTCAGTGTCTCAGTGTCTCTGTGCCTCACTGTCTCAGTGTCTCAGGGTCGCAGTGTCTCTGTGTCTCTGTGCCTCTGTGTCTCAAATTCTCAGTGTCTCTGTTCTCAGTGTCTCTGTGTCTCAGTGTCTCTTTGTCTCCGTGTTCCCAGTGTCTCTGTGTCTTTGTGTGTCTGTGTCTCAGTGTCTCAAAGTCTTTGTGTCTCAGTGTCTCTGTGTCTCTGTGTCTCAGTGTCTCAGTGTCTCTGTGCCTCTGTGTCTCATATTCTCAGTGTCTCTGTTCTCTGTGTCTCTGTGTCTCAGTGTCTCTGTGTCTCAGTGTCTCTGTGTCTCAGTGTCTCTGTGTCTCAGTGTCTCTGTGTCTGAATGTCTCAGTGTGTCTCTATCTCTGTGCTTCAGTGCCTCAGTGTCTCAGAGTCTCAGTGTCTCAGTGTGTCTGTGTCTCAGTGTCTCAGTGTCTCAGTGTCTCTGTGTCAGTGTCTCAGAGTCTCAGTGTCTCAGTTTCTCTGTGTCTCTGTGTCTCAATGTCTCAGTGTCTCTCTATCTGTCTGCTTCAGTGCCTCAGTGTCTCAGTGTGTCTGTGTCTCAGTGTCTCAGCGTCCCTGTGCCTCAATGTCTCTGTGTCTCTGTGCATCAGTGTCTCAGTTTTTCTGTGTCTCTGTGTCTCAGTGTCTCTGTGTCACAGTGTTTCTGTGTCTCTGTGCCTCAGTGACTCTGTGCCTCTGTGCCTCAGTGTTTCAGTGCCTCAGTGTTTCAGTGTCTCAGAGTCACATTGTCTCTGTGCGTCAGTGCCTCAGTGTCTCAGTATCTCAGAGTCTCAGTGTCTCAGTGTGTCTGTGTATCAGTGTCTCAGTGTCTCTGTGCCTCAGTGTCTCTGTGTCTCAGTGTATCAGTGTCTCAGAGACTCAGTGTCTCATTGTCTCTGTGTCTGAGTGTCTCTGTGCCTCAGTGCCTCAGTGTCACAGTGTCTCTGTGTCTCAAAGTCTTTGTATTCAGTGCCTCAGAGTCTCAGTGTCTCATTGCCTCAGTGTCAGTTTCTCTGTGTCTCTGTGTCTCAATGTCTCAGTGTCTCTCTATCTCTCTGCTTCAGTGCCTCAGTGTCTCAGTGTGTCTGTGTCTCAGTGTCTCAGCGTCCCTGTGCCTCAGTGTCTCTGTGTCTCTGTGCATCAGTGTCTCAGTTTTTCTGTGTCTCTGTGTCTCAGTGTCTCTGTGTCACAGTGTCTCTGTGTCTCTGTGCCTCAGTGTCTCTGTGCCTCTGTGCCTCAGTGTTTCAGTGCCTCAGTGTTTCAGTGTCTCAGAGTCACATTGTCTCTGTGCGTCAGTGCCTCAGTGTCTCAGTATCTCAGAGTCTCAGTGTCTCAGTGTGTCTGTGTTTCAGTGCCTCAGTGTCTCTGTGCCTCAGTGTCTCTGTGTCTCTGTGCCTCAGTGCCTCAGTGTCACAGTGTCTCAGTGTCTCTGTGTCTCAGTGTCTCAGAGTTTCAGAGTCTCAATGTCTCAGAGACTCAGTGTCTCAGTATCCCAGTGTACTTGTGCCTCAGTGTTTCAGTGTCTCAGTGTCTCAGTGCCTAAGTGCCTCAGAGTCTCAGTGTCTCTGTGCCTCAGTGTCTCAGTGTCCCTGTGTCTCTGTGTCTCAGAGTCTCAGAGTCTCAGTGTCTCAGTGCCTCAGTGCCTCAGTGCCTCAGTGCCTCAGTGCCTCAGAGTCTTTGTATTCAGTGCCTCAGAGTCTCAGTCTCAGTCTCAGTGTCTCAGTGTCTCTCTGTATCAGTGTATCAGTGTCTCAGAGACACAGTGTCTCTGTGCCTCAGTGTCTCAGTGTCTCTGTGTCTCTGTGTCTCAAAGTCTTTGTATTCCGTGCCTCAGAGTCTCAGTGTCTCATTGCCTCAGTGTCTCAGTGTCCCTGTGTCGCTGTGTCTCAGAGTCTCAGTGTCTCTGTGTCTCAGTGTCTCTGTGTCTCAGTGTCTCTGTGTCTCAGTGTCTCAGTGTCTCTGTGTCTGAATGTCTCAGTGTGTCTCTATCTCTGTGCTTCAGTGCCTCAGTGTCTCAGAGTCTCAGTGTCTCAGTGTGTCTGTGTCTCAGTGTCTCAGCGTCCCTGTGCCTCAGTGTCTCTGTGTCTCTGTGCATCAGTGTCTCAGTTTCTCTGTGTCTCTGTGTCTCAGTATCTCTGTGTCACAGTGTCTCTGTGTCTCTGTGCCTCAGTGTCTCTGTGTCTCTGTGCCTCAGTGTTTCAGTGCCTCAGTGTCTCAGAGTCTCAGTGTCACAGTGTGTCTGTGTTTCAGTGTCTCAGTGTCTCTGTGTCTCAGTGTCTCTGTGTCTCAGAGTCTCAGTGTCTCTGTGTCTCAGAGTCTCAGTGTCTCTGTGTCTCAGAGTCTCAGACTTTCAGTGTCTCTGTCTCAGTGACTCTGTGTCTTAGTTTCTCAGTGTCTCAGAGTCTCAGTATCTCAGTGTCTCCGTGTCTCCGTGTCTCAGTGTCTCAGTGCCTCAGTGTCTCCTTGTTCCTGTGTCTCTGTGTCTCAGAGTCTCAGTGTCTCAGTGTCTCTGTGTCTCAGTGTGTCAGTGTCTCGGTGTCTCAGAGTCTCAGTGTGTCAGAATCTTAGTGTCTCTGTGTCTCAGTGTCTCTGTGTCTCTGTGTCTCAGAGTCTCAGAGTCTCAGAGTCTCAGTGTCTCAGTGTCTCTGTGTCTCAGTGTCTCGGTGTCTCAGTGTGTCTGTGTCTCAGAGTCTCAGTGTCTCTGTGTCTCTGTGTCTCAGAGTCTCAGTGTCTCTGTGTCTCAGTGTCTCTGAGTCTCAGTGTCTCTGTGTCTCAGTGTCTCTGTGTATCAGTGTCTCAGAGACACAGTGTCTCTGTGCCTCAGTGTCTCACAGTCTCAGTGTCTCTGTGTCTCAGTGTCTTTGTATTCCGTGCCTCAGAGTCTCAGTGTCTCATTGCCTCAGTGTCTCAGTGTCCCTGTGTCGCTGTGTCTCAGAGTCTCAGTGTCTCTGTGTCTCAGTGTCTCTGTGTCTCAGTGTCTCTGTGTCTCAGTGTCTCTGTGTCTCTGTGTCTGAATGTCTCAGTGTGTCTCTATCTCTGTGCTTCAGTGCCTCAGTGTCTCAGAGTCTCAGTGTCTCAGTGTGTCTGTGTCTCAGTGTCTCAGCGTCCCTGTGCCTCAGTGTCTCTGTGTCTCTGTGCATCAGTGTCTCAGTTTCTCTGTGTCTCTGTGTCTCAGTATCTCTGTGTCACAGTGTCTCTGTGTCTCTGTGCCTCAGTGTCTCTGTGTCTCTGTGCCTCAGTGTTTCAGTGCCTCAGTGTCTCAGAGTCTCAGTGTCACAGTGTGTCTGTGTTTCAGTGTCTCAGTGTCTCTGTGTCTCAGTGGCTCTGTGCCTCAGTGTCTCAGTGTCCCTGTGTCGCTGTGTCTCAGAGTCTCAGTGTCTCTGTGTCTCAGTGTCTCTGTGTCTCAGTGTCTCAGTGTCTCTGTGTCTGAATGTCTCAGTGTGTCTCTATCTCTGTGCTTCAGTGCCTCAGTGTCTCAGAGTCTCAGTGTCTCAGTGTGTCTGTGTCTCAGTGTCTCAGCGTCCCTGTGCCTCAGTGTCTCTGTGTCTCTGTGCATCAGTGCCTCAGTTTCTCTGTGTCTCTGTGTCTCAGTGTCTCTGTGTCACAGTGTCTCTGTGTCTCTGTGCCTCAGTGTCTCTGTGTCTCTGTGCCTCAGTGTTTCAGTGCCTCAGTGTCTCAGTGTCTCAGAGTCTCAGTGTCACAGTGTGTCTGTGTTTCAGTGTCTCAGTGTCTCTGTGTCTCTGTGCCTCAGTGTCCCAGTGTCTCTGTGCCTCAGTGTCACAGTGTGTCAGTGTCTCTGTGTCTCAATGTCTCAGTTCTCTCTATCTCTGTGCCTCAGTGTCTCAGAGTCTCAGTGTGTCTATGTCTCAGTGTCTCAGTGTCTCTGTGTCTCAGAGTCCCTGTGTCTCTGTGCCTCAATGTCACAGTGTGTCAGTGTCTCTGTGTCTCAAAGTTTTGTGTCTCTGTGTCTCAGAATCTCAGAGTCTCAAAGACTCTGTGTCCCACAGTCTCAGTGTCTCAGTGTCTCAGTGTCTCCGTGTCTCTGTGTCTAAGTGTGTCAGTGCCTCTGTGTCTAAGTGTCTGTGAGTCACAGTGTCTCAGTGTCTCTGTGTCTCTGTGTCTTAGTGTCTCAGTGTCTCAGGGTCTCAGTGTCTCTGTGTCTCTGTGTCTGTGTGCCTCAATGCCTCCGTGTTCTCAGTGTCTCTGTGTCTCAGTGTCTCTGTGTCTCAGTGTCTCTGTGTCTCTGTGTCTCAGTGTCTCAGTGTCTCTGTGTCTGAATGTCTCAGTGTGTCTCTATCTCTGTGCTTCAGTGCCTCAGTGTCTCAGAGTCTCAGTGTCTCAGTGTGTCTCTGTCTCAGTGTCTCAGCGTCCCTGTGCCTCAGTGTCTCTGTGTCTCTGTGCATCAGTGTCTCAGTTTCTCTGTGTCTCTGTGTCTCAGTGTCTCTGTGTCACAGTGTCTCTGTGTCTCTGTGCCTCAGTGTCTCTGTGTCTCTGTGCCTCAGTGTTTCAGTGCCTCAGTGTCTCAGAGTCTCAGTGTCACAGTGTGTCTGTGTTTCAGTGTCTCAGTGTCTCTGTGTCTCAGTGGCTCTGTGCCTCAGTGTCTCTGTGCCTCTGTGTCTCAAATTCTCAGTGTCTCTGTTCTCAGTGTCTCTGTGTCTCAGTGTCTCTGTGTCTCAGTGTCTCAGTGTCACAAAGTCTTTGTATTCAGTGCCTCAGAGGTTCAGTGTCTCTTTGCCTCCGTGTTCCCAGTGTCTCTGTGTCTTTGTGTGTCTGTGTCTCAGTGTCTCAAAGTCTTTGTGTCTCAATGTATCTGTGTCTCAGTGTCTCAGTGTCCCTGTGTCCCTGTGTCTCTGTGTCTCTGTGTCTCAGAGTCTTAGTGTCTCTGTGTCTCAGTGTCTCTGTGTCAGTGTCTCAGAGTCTCAGTGTCTCAGTTTCTCTGTGTCTCTGTGTCTCAATGTCTCAGTATCTCTCTATCTCTCTGCTTCAGTGCCTCAGTGTCTCAGTGTGTCTGTGTCTCAGTGTCTCAGCGTCCCTGTGCCTCAGTGTCTCTGTGTCTCTGTGCATCAGTGTCTCAGTTTTTCTGTGTCTCTGTGTCTCAGTGTCTCTGTGTCACAGTGTCTCTGTGTCTCTGTGCCTCAGTGTCTCTGTGCCTCTGTGCCTCAGTGTTTCAGTGCCTCAGTGTTTCAGTGTCTCAGAGTCACATTGTCTCTGTGCGTCAGTGCCTCAGTGTCTCAGTATCTCAGAGTCTCAGTGTCTCAGTGTGTCTGTGTTTCAGTGCCTCAGTGTCTCTGTGCCTCAGTGTCTCTGTGTCTCTGTGCCTCAGTGCCTCAGTGTCACAGTGTCTCAGTGTCTCTGTGTCTCAGTGTCTCAGAGTTTCAGAGTCTCAATGTCTCAGAGACTCAGTGTCTCAGTATCCCAGTGTACTTGTGCCTCAGTGTTTCAGTGTCTCAGTGTCTCAGTGCCTAAGTGCCTCAGAGTCTCAGTGTCTCTGTGCCTCAGTGTCTCAGTGTCCCTGTGTCTCTGTGTCTCAGAGTCTCAGAGTCTCAGTGTCTCAGTGCCTCAGTGCCTCAGTGCCTCAGTGCCTCAGAGTCTTTGTATTCAGTGCCTCAGAGTCTCAGTCTCAGTCTCAGTGTCTCAGTGTCTCTCTGTCTCAGTGTATCAGTGTCTCAGAGACACAGTGTCTCTGTGCCTCAGTGTCTCAGTGTCTCTGTGTCTCTGTGTCTCAAAGTCTTTGTATTCAGTGCCTCAGAGTCTCAGTGTCTCATTGCCTCAGTGTCTCAGTGTCCCTGTGTCGCTGTGTCTCAGAGTCTCAGTGTCTCTGTGTCTCAGTGTCTCTGTGTCTCAGTGTCTCTGTGTCTCAGTGTCTCAGTGTCTCTGTGTCTGAATGTCTCAGTGTGTCTCTATCTCTGTGCTTCAGTGCCTCAGTGTCTCAGAGTCTCAGTGTCTCAGTGTGTCTGTGTCTCAGTGTCTCAGCGTCCCTGTGCCTCAGTGTCTCTGTGTCTCTGTGCATCAGTGTCTCAGTTTCTCTGTGTCTCTGTGTCTCAGTGTCTCTGTGTCACAGTGTCTCTGTGCCTCAGTGTCTCTGTGTCTCTGTGCCTCAGTGTTTCAGTGCCTCAGTGTCTCAGTGTCTCAGAGTCTCAGTGTCACAGTGTGTCTGTGTTTCAGTGTCTCAGTGAGTCAGTGGCTCTGTGCCTCAGTGTCTCTGTGCCTCAGTGTCTATGCGTCTCAATGTCTCAGTTCTCTCTATCTCTGTGCCTCAGTGTCTCAGAGTCTCAGTGTCTCAGTGTCTCAGTGTCTCTGTGTCTGAGAGTCCCTGTGTCTCTGTGCCTCAATGTCACAGTGTGTCAGTGTCTCTGTGTCTCAAAGTTTTGTGTCACTGTGTCTCAGAATCTCAGAGACTCAAAGACTCTGTGTCCCAGAGTCTCAGTGTCTCAGTGTCTCCGTGTCTCTGTGTCTAAGTGTGTCAGTGCCTCTGTGTCTCAGTGTCTCTGTGTCTCAGTGTCTCAGTGTCTCTGTTTCTGAATGTCTCAGTGTGTCTCTATCTCTGTGCTTCAGTGCCTCAGTGTCTCAGTGTGTCTGTGTCTCAGTGTCTCAGCGTCCCTGTGCCTCAGTGTCTCTGTGTCTCTGTGCATCAGTGTCTCAGTTTCTCTGTGTCTGTGTCTCAGTGTCTCTGTGTCACAGTGTTTCTGTGTCTCTGTGCCTCAGTGTCTCTGTGTCTCTGTGCCTCAGTGCTTCAGTGCCTCAGTGTCTCAGTGTCTCAGAGTCTCAGTGTCACAGTGTGTCTGTCTTTCAGTGTCTCAGTGTCTCTGTGTCTCAGTGGCTCTGTGCCTCAGTGTCTCTGTGCCTCAGTGTCTATGCGTCTCAATGTCTCAGTTCTCTCTATCTCTGTGCCTCAGTGTCTCAGAGTCTCAGTGTGTTTGTGTCTCAGTGTCTCAGTGTCTCTGTGTCTCAGAGTCCCTGTGTCTCTGTGCCTCAATGTCACAGTGTGTCAGTGTCTCTGTGTCTCAAAGTTTTGTGTCTCTGTGTCTCGGAATCTCAGAGTCTCAAAGACTCTGTGTCCCAGAGTCTCAGTGTCTCTGTGTCTCAGTGTCTCGGATTCTCAGTGTCTCTGATTCTCAGTGTCTCTGTGTCTCAGTGTCTCTGTGTCTCAGTCTCTCTGTGTCTCAGAGTCTCAGTGTCTCTGTGTCTCAGTGTCACTCAGTCTCAGTGTCTCTGTGTCTCAGTGTCTCTGTGTCTCAGATTCTCAGTGTCTCTGTGTCACAGTGTCTCTGTGTCTCTGTGCCTCAGTGTCTCTGTGCCTCTGTGCCTCAGTGTTTCAGTGCCTCAGTGTTTCAGTGTCTCAGAGTCACATTGTCTCTGTGCGTCAGTGCCTCAGTGTCTCAGTATCTCAGAGTCTCAGTGTCTCAGTGTGTCTGTGTTTCAGTGCCTCAGTGTCTCTGTGCCTCAGTGTCTCTGTGTCTCTGTGCCTCAGTGCCTCAGTGTCACAGTGTCTCAGTGTCTCTGTGTCTCAGTGTCTCAGAGTTTCAGAGTCTCAATGTCTCAGAGACTCAGTGTCTCAGTATCCCAGTGTACTTGTGCCTCAGTGTTTCAGTGTCTCAGTGTCTCAGTGCCTAAGTGCCTCAGAGTCTCAGTGTCTCTGTGCCTCAGTGTCTCAGTGTCCCTGTGTCTCTGTGTCTCAGAGTCTCAGAGTCTCAGTGTCTCAGTGCCTCAGTGCCTCAGTGCCTCAGTGCCTCAGTGCCTCAGAGTCTTTGTATTCAGTGCCTCAGAGTCTCAGTCTCAGTCTCAGTGTCTCAGTGTCTCTCTGTATCAGTGTATCAGTGTCTCAGAGACACAGTGTCTCTGTGCCTCAGTGTCTCAGTGTCTCTGTGTCTCTGTGTCTCAAAGTCTTTGTATTCCGTGCCTCAGAGTCTCAGTGTCTCATTGCCTCAGTGTCTCAGTGTCCCTGTGTCGCTGTGTCTCAGAGTCTCAGTGTCTCTGTGTCTCAGTGTCTCTGTGTCTCAGTGTCTCTGTGTCTCAGTGTCTCAGTGTCTCTGTGTCTGAATGTCTCAGTGTGTCTCTATCTCTGTGCTTCAGTGCCTCAGTGTCTCAGAGTCTCAGTGTCTCAGTGTGTCTGTGTCTCAGTGTCTCAGCGTCCCTGTGCCTCAGTGTCTCTGTGTCTCTGTGCATCAGTGTCTCAGTTTCTCTGTGTCTCTGTGTCTCAGTATCTCTGTGTCACAGTGTCTCTGTGTCTCTGTGCCTCAGTGTCTCTGTGTCTCTGTGCCTCAGTGTTTCAGTGCCTCAGTGTCTCAGAGTCTCAGTGTCACAGTGTGTCTGTGTTTCAGTGTCTCAGTGTCTCTGTGTCTCAGTGTCTCTGTGTCTCAGAGTCTCAGTGTCTCTGTGTCTCAGAGTCTCAGTGTCTCTGTGTCTCAGAGTCTCAGACTTTCAGTGTCTCTGTCTCAGTGACTCTGTGTCTTAGTTTCTCAGTGTCTCAGAGTCTCAGTATCTCAGTGTCTCCGTGTCTCCGTGTCTCAGTGTCTCAGTGCCTCAGTGTCTCCTTGTTCCTGTGTCTCTGTGTCTCAGAGTCTCAGTGTCTCAGTGTCTCTGTGTCTCAGTGTGTCAGTGTCTCGGTGTCTCAGAGTCTCAGTGTGTCAGAATCTTAGTGTCTCTGTGTCTCAGTGTCTCTGTGTCTCTGTGTCTCAGAGTCTCAGAGTCTCAGAGTCTCAGTGTCTCAGTGTCTCTGTGTCTCAGTGTCTCGGTGTCTCAGTGTGTCTGTGTCTCAGAGTCTCAGTGTCTCTGTGTCTCTGTGTCTCAGAGTCTCAGTGTCTCTGTGTCTCAGTGTCTCTGAGTCTCAGTGTCTCTGTGTCTCAGTGTCTCTGTGTATCAGTGTCTCAGAGACACAGTGTCTCTGTGCCTCAGTGTCTCACAGTCTCAGTGTCTCTGTGTCTCAGTGTCTTTGTATTCCGTGCCTCAGAGTCTCAGTGTCTCATTGCCTCAGTGTCTCAGTGTCCCTGTGTCGCTGTGTCTCAGAGTCTCAGTGTCTCTGTGTCTCAGTGTCTCTGTGTCTCAGTGTCTCTGTGTCTCAGTGTCTCAGTGTCTCTGTGTCTGAATGTCTCAGTGTGTCTCTATCTCTGTGCTTCAGTGCCTCAGTGTCTCAGAGTCTCAGTGTCTCAGTGTGTCTGTGTCTCAGTGTCTCAGCGTCCCTGTGCCTCAGTGTCTCTGTGTCTCTGTGCATCAGTGTCTCAGTTTCTCTGTGTCTCTGTGTCTCAGTATCTCTGTGTCACAGTGTCTCTGTGTCTCTGTGCCTCAGTGTCTCTGTGTCTCTGTGCCTCAGTGTTTCAGTGCCTCAGTGTCTCAGAGTCTCAGTGTCACAGTGTGTCTGTGTTTCAGTGTCTCAGTGTCTCTGTGTCTCAGTGGCTCTGTGCCTCAGTGTCTCAGTGTCCCTGTGTCGCTGTGTCTCAGAGTCTCAGTGTCTCTGTGTCTCAGTGTCTCTGTGTCTCAGTGTCTCAGTGTCTCTGTGTCTGAATGTCTCAGTGTGTCTCTATCTCTGTGCTTCAGTGCCTCAGTGTCTCAGAGTCTCAGTGTCTCAGTGTGTCTGTGTCTCAGTGTCTCAGCGTCCCTGTGCCTCAGTGTCTCTGTGTCTCTGTGCATCAGTGCCTCAGTTTCTCTGTGTCTCTGTGTCTCAGTGTCTCTGTGTCACAGTGTCTCTGTGTCTCTGTGCCTCAGTGTCTCTGTGTCTCTGTGCCTCAGTGTTTCAGTGCCTCAGTGTCTCAGTGTCTCAGAGTCTCAGTGTCACAGTGTGTCTGTGTTTCAGTGTCTCAGTGTCTCTGTGTCTCTGTGCCTCAGTGTCCCAGTGTCTCTGTGCCTCAGTGTCACAGTGTGTCAGTGTCTCTGTGTCTCAATGTCTCAGTTCTCTCTATCTCTGTGCCTCAGTGTCTCAGAGTCTCAGTGTGTCTATGTCTCAGTGTCTCAGTGTCTCTGTGTCTCAGAGTCCCTGTGTCTCTGTGCCTCAATGTCACAGTGTGTCAGTGTCTCTGTGTCTCAAAGTTTTGTGTCTCTGTGTCTCAGAATCTCAGAGTCTCAAAGACTCTGTGTCCCACAGTCTCAGTGTCTCAGTGTCTCAGTGTCTCCGTGTCTCTGTGTCTAAGTGTGTCAGTGCCTCTGTGTCTAAGTGTCTGTGAGTCACAGTGTCTCAGTGTCTCTGTGTCTCTGTGTCTTAGTGTCTCAGTGTCTCAGGGTCTCAGTGTCTCTGTGTCTCTGTGTCTGTGTGCCTCAATGCCTCCGTGTTCTCAGTGTCTCTGTGTCTCAGTGTCTCTGTGTCTCAGTGTCTCTGTGTCTCTGTGTCTCAGTGTCTCAGTGTCTCTGTGTCTGAATGTCTCAGTGTGTCTCTATCTCTGTGCTTCAGTGCCTCAGTGTCTCAGAGTCTCAGTGTCTCAGTGTGTCTCTGTCTCAGTGTCTCAGCGTCCCTGTGCCTCAGTGTCTCTGTGTCTCTGTGCATCAGTGTCTCAGTTTCTCTGTGTCTCTGTGTCTCAGTGTCTCTGTGTCACAGTGTCTCTGTGTCTCTGTGCCTCAGTGTCTCTGTGTCTCTGTGCCTCAGTGTTTCAGTGCCTCAGTGTCTCAGAGTCTCAGTGTCACAGTGTGTCTGTGTTTCAGTGTCTCAGTGTCTCTGTGTCTCAGTGGCTCTGTGCCTCAGTGTCTCTGTGCCTCTGTGTCTCAAATTCTCAGTGTCTCTGTTCTCAGTGTCTCTGTGTCTCAGTGTCTCTGTGTCTCAGTGTCTCAGTGTCACAAAGTCTTTGTATTCAGTGCCTCAGAGGTTCAGTGTCTCTTTGCCTCCGTGTTCCCAGTGTCTCTGTGTCTTTGTGTGTCTGTGTCTCAGTGTCTCAAAGTCTTTGTGTCTCAATGTATCTGTGTCTCAGTGTCTCAGTGTCCCTGTGTCCCTGTGTCTCTGTGTCTCTGTGTCTCAGAGTCTTAGTGTCTCTGTGTCTCAGTGTCTCTGTGTCAGTGTCTCAGAGTCTCAGTGTCTCAGTTTCTCTGTGTCTCTGTGTCTCAATGTCTCAGTATCTCTCTATCTCTCTGCTTCAGTGCCTCAGTGTCTCAGTGTGTCTGTGTCTCAGTGTCTCAGCGTCCCTGTGCCTCAGTGTCTCTGTGTCTCTGTGCATCAGTGTCTCAGTTTTTCTGTGTCTCTGTGTCTCAGTGTCTCTGTGTCACAGTGTCTCTGTGTCTCTGTGCCTCAGTGTCTCTGTGCCTCTGTGCCTCAGTGTTTCAGTGCCTCAGTGTTTCAGTGTCTCAGAGTCACATTGTCTCTGTGCGTCAGTGCCTCAGTGTCTCAGTATCTCAGAGTCTCAGTGTCTCAGTGTGTCTGTGTTTCAGTGCCTCAGTGTCTCTGTGCCTCAGTGTCTCTGTGTCTCTGTGCCTCAGTGCCTCAGTGTCACAGTGTCTCAGTGTCTCTGTGTCTCAGTGTCTCAGAGTTTCAGAGTCTCAATGTCTCAGAGACTCAGTGTCTCAGTATCCCAGTGTACTTGTGCCTCAGTGTTTCAGTGTCTCAGTGTCTCAGTGCCTAAGTGCCTCAGAGTCTCAGTGTCTCTGTGCCTCAGTGTCTCAGTGTCCCTGTGTCTCTGTGTCTCAGAGTCTCAGAGTCTCAGTGTCTCAGTGCCTCAGTGCCTCAGTGCCTCAGTGCCTCAGAGTCTTTGTATTCAGTGCCTCAGAGTCTCAGTCTCAGTCTCAGTGTCTCAGTGTCTCTCTGTCTCAGTGTATCAGTGTCTCAGAGACACAGTGTCTCTGTGCCTCAGTGTCTCAGTGTCTCTGTGTCTCTGTGTCTCAAAGTCTTTGTATTCAGTGCCTCAGAGTCTCAGTGTCTCATTGCCTCAGTGTCTCAGTGTCCCTGTGTCGCTGTGTCTCAGAGTCTCAGTGTCTCTGTGTCTCAGTGTCTCTGTGTCTCAGTGTCTCTGTGTCTCAGTGTCTCAGTGTCTCTGTGTCTGAATGTCTCAGTGTGTCTCTATCTCTGTGCTTCAGTGCCTCAGTGTCTCAGAGTCTCAGTGTCTCAGTGTGTCTGTGTCTCAGTGTCTCAGCGTCCCTGTGCCTCAGTGTCTCTGTGTCTCTGTGCATCAGTGTCTCAGTTTCTCTGTGTCTCTGTGTCTCAGTGTCTCTGTGTCACAGTGTCTCTGTGCCTCAGTGTCTCTGTGTCTCTGTGCCTCAGTGTTTCAGTGCCTCAGTGTCTCAGTGTCTCAGAGTCTCAGTGTCACAGTGTGTCTGTGTTTCAGTGTCTCAGTGAGTCAGTGGCTCTGTGCCTCAGTGTCTCTGTGCCTCAGTGTCTATGCGTCTCAATGTCTCAGTTCTCTCTATCTCTGTGCCTCAGTGTCTCAGAGTCTCAGTGTCTCAGTGTCTCAGTGTCTCTGTGTCTGAGAGTCCCTGTGTCTCTGTGCCTCAATGTCACAGTGTGTCAGTGTCTCTGTGTCTCAAAGTTTTGTGTCACTGTGTCTCAGAATCTCAGAGACTCAAAGACTCTGTGTCCCAGAGTCTCAGTGTCTCAGTGTCTCCGTGTCTCTGTGTCTAAGTGTGTCAGTGCCTCTGTGTCTCAGTGTCTCTGTGTCTCAGTGTCTCAGTGTCTCTGTTTCTGAATGTCTCAGTGTGTCTCTATCTCTGTGCTTCAGTGCCTCAGTGTCTCAGTGTGTCTGTGTCTCAGTGTCTCAGCGTCCCTGTGCCTCAGTGTCTCTGTGTCTCTGTGCATCAGTGTCTCAGTTTCTCTGTGTCTGTGTCTCAGTGTCTCTGTGTCACAGTGTTTCTGTGTCTCTGTGCCTCAGTGTCTCTGTGTCTCTGTGCCTCAGTGCTTCAGTGCCTCAGTGTCTCAGTGTCTCAGAGTCTCAGTGTCACAGTGTGTCTGTCTTTCAGTGTCTCAGTGTCTCTGTGTCTCAGTGGCTCTGTGCCTCAGTGTCTCTGTGCCTCAGTGTCTATGCGTCTCAATGTCTCAGTTCTCTCTATCTCTGTGCCTCAGTGTCTCAGAGTCTCAGTGTGTTTGTGTCTCAGTGTCTCAGTGTCTCTGTGTCTCAGAGTCCCTGTGTCTCTGTGCCTCAATGTCACAGTGTGTCAGTGTCTCTGTGTCTCAAAGTTTTGTGTCTCTGTGTCTCGGAATCTCAGAGTCTCAAAGACTCTGTGTCCCAGAGTCTCAGTGTCTCAGTGTCTCAGTGTCTCCGTGTCTCTGTGTCTAAGTGTGTCAGTGCCTCTGTGTCTAAGTGTCTGTGAGTCACAGTGTCTCAGTGTCTCTGTGTCTCTGTGTCTCTGTGTCTTAGTGTCTCAGTGTCTCAGGGTCTCAGTGTCTCTGTGTCTCTGTGCCTCAATGCCTCCGTGTTCTCAGTGTCTCAGTGTCTCAGTGTCTCTGTGTCTCAGTGTCTCTGTGTCTCAGTTTCTCAGTGTCTCTGTGTCTGAATGTCTCAGTGTGTCTCTATCTCTGTGCTTCAGTGCCTCAGTGTCTCAGAGTCTCAGTGTCTCAGTGTGTCTGTGTCTCAGTGTCTCAGCGTCCCTGTGCCTCAGTGTCTCTGTGCCTCAGTGTTTCAGTGCCTCAGTGTCTCAGAGTCTCAGTGTCACAGTGTGTCTGTGTTTCAGTGACTCAGTGTCTCTGTGTCTCAGTGGCTCTGTGCCTCAGTGTCTCTGTGCCTCTGTGTCTCAAAGTCTCAGTGTCGCTGTTCTCAGTGTCTCTGTGTCTCAGTGTCTCTGTGTCTCAGTGTCTCTGTGTCTCAGTGTCTCAAAGTCTTTGTATTCAGTGCCTCAGAGTTTCAGTGTCTCTTTGCCTCCGTGTTCCCAGTGTCTCTGTGTCTTTGTGTGTCTGTGTCTCAGTGTCTCAAAGTCTTTGTGTCTCAATGTATCTGTGTCTCAGTGTCTCAGTGTCCCTGTGTCCCTGTGTCTCTGTGTCTCTGTGTCTCAGAGTCTTAGTGTCTCTGTGTCTCAGTGTCTCTGTGTCAGTGTCTCAGAGTCTCAGTGTCTCAGTTTCTCTGTGTCTCTGTGTCTCAATGTCTCAGTGTCTCTCTATCTCTCTGCTTCAGTGTCTCAGTGTCTCTGTGTCTCTGTGTCTCTGTGTCTTAGTGTCTCAGTGTCTCAGGGTCTCAGTGTCTCTGTGTCTCTGTGTCTGTGTGCCTCAATGCCTCCATGTTCTCAGTGTCTCTGTGTCTCAGTGTCTCTGTGTCTCTGTGTCTCAGTGTCTCAGTGTCTCAGTGTCTCTGTGTCTGAATGTCTCAGTGTGTCTCTATCTCTGTGCTTCAGTGCCTCAGTGTCTCAGAGTCTCAGTGTCTCAGTGTGTCTCTGTCTCAGTGTCTCAGCGTCCCTGTGCCTCAGTGTCTCTGTGTCTCTGTGCATCAGTGTCTCAGTTTCTCTGTGTCTCTGTGTCTCAGTGTCTCTGTGTCACAGTGTCTCTGTGTCTCTGTGCCTCAGTGTCTCTGTGTCTCTGTGCCTCAGTGTTTCAGTGCCTCAGTGTCTCAGAGTCTCAGTGTCACAGTGTGTCTGTATTTCAGTGTCTCAGTGTCTCTGTGTCTCAGTGTCTCTGTTCTCAGTTTCTCTGTGTCTCAGTGTCTCTGTGTCTCAGTGTCTCTGTGTCTCAGTGTCTCAAAGTCTTTGTATTCAGTGCCTCAGAGTTTCAGTGTCTCTTTGCCTCCGTGTTCCCAGTGTCTCTGTGTCTTTGTGTGTCTGTGTCTCAGTGTCTCAAAGTCTTTGTGTCTCAATGTATCTGTGTCTCAGTGTCTCAGTGTCCCTGTGTCCCTGTGTCTCTGTGTCTCTGTGTCTCAGAGTCTTAGTGTCTCTGTGTCTCAGTGTCTCTGTGTCAGTGTCTCAGAGTCTCAGTGTCTCAGTTTCTCTGTGTCTCTGTGTCTCAATGTCTCAGTGTCTCTCTATCTCTCTGCTTCAGTGCCTCAGTGCCTCAGTGTGTCTGTCTCTCAGTGTCTCAGCGTCCCTGTGCCTCAGTGTCTCTGTGTCTCTGTGCATCAGTGTCTCAGTTTTTCTGTGTCTCTGTGTCTCAGTGTCTCTGTGTCACAGTGTCTCTGTGTCTCTGTGCCTCAGTGTCTCTGTGCCTCTGTGCCTCAGTGTTTCAGTGCCTCAGTGTTTCAGTGTCTCAGAGTCACATTGTCTCTGTGCGTCAGTGCCTCAGTGTCTCAGTATCTCAGAGTCTCAGTGTCTCAGTGTGTCTGTGTTTCAGTGCCTCAGTGTCTCTGTGCCTCAGTGTCTCTGTGTCTCTGTGCCTCAGTGCCTCAGTGTCTCAGTGTCTCAGTGTCTCAGTGTCTCTGTGTCTCAGTGTCTCAGAGTTTCAGAGTCTCAATGTCTCAGAGACTCAGTGTCTCAGTATCCCAGTGTACTTGTGCCTCAGTGTTTCAGTGTCTCAGTGTCTCAGTGCCTAAGTGCCTCAGAGTCTCAGTGTCTCTGTGCCTCAGTGTCTCAGTGTCCCTGTGTCTCTGTGTCTCAGAGTCTCAGAGTCTCAGTGTCTCAGTGTCTCAGTGCCTCAGTGCCTCAGAGTCTTTGTATTCAGTGCTTCAGAGTCTCAGTCTCAGTCTCAGTGTCTCAGTGTCTCTCTGTCTCAGTGTATCAGTGTCTCAGAGACACAGTGTCTCTGTGCCTCAGTGTCTCAGTGTCTCTGTGTCTCTGTGTCTCAAAGTCTTTGTATTCAGTGCCTCAGAGTCTCAGTGTCTCATTGCCTCAGTGTCTCAGTGTCCCTGTGTCGCTGTGTCTCAGAGTCTCAGTGTCTCTGTGTCTCAGTGTCTCTGTGTCTCAGTGTCTCAGTGTCTCTGTGTCTGAATGTCTCAGTGTGTCTCTATCTCTGTGCTTCAGTGCCTCAGTGTCTCAGAGTCTCAGTGTCTCAGTGTGTCTGTGTCTCAGTGTCTCAGCGTCCCTGTGCCTCAGTGTCTCTGTGTCTCTGTGCATCAGTGTCTCAGTTTCTCTGTGTCTCTGTGTCTCAGTGTCTCTGTGTCACAGTGTCTCTGTGTCTCTGTGCCTCAGTGTCTCTGTGTCTCTGTGCCTCAGTGTTTCAGTGCCTCAGTGTCTCAGTGTCTCAGAGTCTCAGTGTCACAGTGTGTCTGTGTTTCAGTGTCTCAGTGTCTTAGTGGCTCTGTGCCTCAGTGTCTCTGTGCCTCAGTGTCTATGCGTCTCAATGTCTCAGTTCTCTCTATCTCTGTGCCTCAGTGTCTCAGAGTCTCAGTGTGTCTGTGTCTCAGTGTCTCAGTGTCTCTGTGTCTCAGAGTCCCTGTGTCTCTGTGCCTCAATGTCACAGTGTGTCAGTGTCTCTGTGTCTCAACGTTTTTTGTCTCTGTGTCTCAGAATCTCAGAGTCTCAAAGACTCTGTGTCCCAGAGCCTCAGTGTCTCAGTGTCTCCGTGTCTCTGTGTCTAAGTGTGTCAGTGCCTCTGTGTCTAAGTGTCTGTGAGTCACAGTTTCTCAGTGTCTCTGTGTCTCTGTGTCTCTGTGTCTCTGTGTCTTAGTGTCTCAGTGTCTCAGGGTCTCAGTGTCTCTGTGTCTCTGTGTCTCTGTGCCTCAATGCCTCCGTGTTCTCTAGTGTCTCTGTGTCTCAGTGTCTCTGTGTCTCAGTGTCTCTGTGTCTCAGTGTCTCAGTGTCTCTGTGTCTGAATGTCTCAGTGTGTCTCTATCTCTGTGCTTCAGTGCCTCAGTGTCTCAGAGTCTCAGTGTCTCAGTGTGTCTGTGTCTCAGTGTCTCAGCGTTCCTGTGCCTCAGTGTCTCTGTGTCTCTGTGCATCAGTGTCTCAGTTTCTCTGTGTCTCTGTGTCTCAGTGTCTCTGTGTCACAGTGTCTCTGTGTCTCTGTGCCTCAGTGTCTCTGTGTCTCTGTGCCTCAGTGTTTCAGTGCCTCAGTGTCTCAGAGTCTCAGTGTCACAGTGTGTCTGTGTTTCAGTGTCTCAGTGTCTCTGTGTCTCAGAGGCTCTGTGCCTCAGTGTCTCTGTGCCTCTGTGTCTCAAATTCTCAGTGTCTCTGTTCTCAGTGTCTCTGTGTCTCAGTGTCTCTGTGTCTCAGAGGCTCTGTGCCTCAGTGTCTCTGTGCCTCTGTGTCTCAAATTCTCAGTGTCTCTGTTCTCAGTGTCTCTGTGTCTCAGTGTCTCTGTGTCTCAGTGTCTCTGTGTCTCAGTGTCTCAGTGTCTCAAAGTCTTTGTATTCAGTGCCTCAGAGTTTCAGTGTCTCTTTGCCTCCGTGTTCCCAGAGTTTCAGAGTCTCAATGTCTCAGAGACTCAGTGTCTCAGTATCCCAGTGTACCTGTGCCTCAGTGTTTCAGTGTCTCAGTGTCTCAGTGCCTAAGTGCCTCAGAGTCTCAGTGTCTCTGTGCCTCAGTGTCTCAGTGTCTCTATGTCTCTGTGTCTCAGAGTCTTTGTATTCAGTGCCTCAGAGTCTCAGTCTCAGTCTCAGTGTCTCAGTGTCTCTCTGTCTCAGTGTATCAGTGTGTCAGAGACACAGTGTCTCTGTGCCTCAGTGTCTCAGTGTCTCTGTGTCTCAAAGTCTTTGTATTCAGTGCCTCAGAGTCTCAGTGTCTCATTGCCTCAGTGTCTCAGTGTCCCTGTGTCGCTGTGTCTCAGAGTCTCAGTGTCTCTGTGTCTCAGTGTCTCTGTGTCTCAGTGTCTCTGTGTCTCAGTGTCTCAGTGTCTCTGTGTCTGAATGCCTCAGTGTCTCTCTATCTCTGTGCTTCAGTGCCTCAGTGTCTCAGAGTCTCAGTGTCTCAGTGTGTCTGTGTCTCAGTGTCTCAGCGTCCCTGTGCCTCAGTGTCTCTGTGTCTCTGTGCATCAGTGTCTCAGTTTCTCTGTGTCTCTGTGTCTCAGTGTCTCTGTGTCACAGTGTCTCTGTGCCTCAGTGTCTCTGTGTCTCTGTGCCTCAGTGTTTCAGTGCCTCAGTGTCTCAGAGTCTCAGTGTCACAGTGTGTCTGTGTTTCAGTGTCTCAGTGTCTCTGTGTCTCAGTGGCTCTGTGCCTCAGTGTCTCTGTGCCTCAGTGTCTATGCGTCTCAATGTCTCAGTTCTCTCTATCTCTGTGCCTCAGTGTCTCAGAGTCTCAGTGTGTCTGTGTCTCAGTGTCTCTGTGTCTCTGTGTCTCAGAGTCCCTGTGTCTCTGTGCCTCAATGTCACAGTGTGTCAGTGTCTCTGTTTCTCAAAGTTTTGTGTCTCTGTGTCTCAGAATCTCAGAGTCTCAAAGACTCTGTGTCCCAGAGTCTCAGTGTCTCAGTGTCTCAGTGTCTCCGTGTCTCTGTGTCTAAGTGTGTCAGTGCCTCTGTGTCTAAGTGTCTGTGAGTCACAGTGTCTCAGTGTCTCTGTGTCTCTGTGTCTCTGTGTCTTAGTGTCTCAGTGTCTCAGGGTCTCAGTGTCTCTGTGTCTCTGTGTCTCTGTGCCTCAATGCCTCCGTGTTCTCAGTGTCTCTGTGTCTCAGTGTCTCTGTGTCTCAGTGTCTCTGTGTCTCAGTGTCTCAGTGTCTCTGTGTCTGAATGTCTCAGTGTGTCTCTATCTCTGTGCTTCAGTGCCTCAGTGTCTCAGAGTCTCAGTGTCTCAGTGTGTCTGTGTCTCAGTGTCTCAGCGTCCCTGTGCCTCAGTGTCTCTGTGTCTCTGTGCATCAGTGTCTCAGTTTCTCTGTGTCTCTGTGTCTCAGTGTCTCTGTGTCACAGTGTCTCTGTTTCTCTGTGCCTCAGTGTCTCTGTGTCTCTGTGCCTCAGTGTTTCAGTGCCTCAGTGTCTCAGAGTCTCAGTGTCACAGTGTGTCTGTATTTCAGTGTCTCAGTGTCTCTGTGTCTCAGTGGCTCTGTGCCTCAGTGTCTCTGTGCCTCTGTGTCTCAAATTCTCAGTGTCTCTGTTCTCAGTGTCTCTGTGTCTCAGTGTCTCTGTGTCTCAGTGTCTCAGTGTCTCAGTGTCTCTGTGTCTCAGTGTCTCTGTGTCTCAGTGTCTCAAAGTCATTGTATTCAGTGCCTCAGAGTTTCAGTGTCTCTTTGCCTCCGTGTTCCCAGTGTCTCTGTGTCTTTGTGTGTCTGTGTCTCAGTGTCTCAAAGTCTTTGTGTCTCAATGTATCTGTGTCTCAGTGTCTCAGTGTCCCTGTGTCCCTGTGTCTCTGTGTCTCTGTGTCTCAGAGTCTTAGTGTCTCTGTGTCTCAGTGTCTCTGAGTCTTAGTGTCTCTGTGTCTCAGTGTCTCTGTGTCAGTGTCTCAGAGTCTCAGTGTCTCAGTTTCTCTGTGTCTCTGTGTCTCAATGTCTCAGTGTCTCTCTATCTCTCTGCTTCAGTGCCTCAGTGTCTCAGTGTGTCTGTGTCTCAGTGTCTCAGCGTCCCTGTGCCTCAGTGTCTCTGTGTCTCTGTGCATCAGTGTCTCAGTTTTTCTGTGTCTCTGTGTCTCAGTGTCTCTGTGTCACAGTGTCTCTGTGTCTCTGTGCCTCAGTGACTCTGTGCCTCTGTGCCTCAGTGTTTCAGTGCCTCAGTGTTTCAGTGTCTCAGAGTCACATTGTCTCTGTGCGTCAGTGCCTCAGTGTCTCAGTATCTCAGAGTCTCAGTGTCTCAGTGTGTCTGTGTTTCACTGCCTCAGTGTCTCTGTGCCTCAGTGTCTCTGTGTCTCAGTGTATCAGTGTCTCAGAGACTCAGTGTCTCATTGTCTCTGTGTCTGAGTGTCTCTGTGCCTCAGTGCCTCAGTGCCTCAGTGTCACAGTGTCTCAGTGTCTCAGTGTCTCAGTGTCTCTGTGTCTCAGTGCCTCAGAGTTTCAGAGTCTCAATGTCTCAGAGACTCAGTGTCTCAGTATCCCAGTGTACCTGTGCCTCAGTGTTTCAGTGTCTCAGTGTCTCAGTGCCTAAGTGCCTCAGGGTCTCAGTGTCTCTGTGCCTCAGTATCTCTGTGTCTCTGTGCCTCAGTGTTTCAGTGCCTCAGTGTCTCAGTGTCTCAGAGTCTCAGTGTCACAGTGTGTCTGTGTTTCAGTGTCTCAGTGTCTCTGTGTCTCAGTGGCTCTGTGCCTCAGTGTCTCTGTGCCTCTGTGTCTATGCGTCTCAATGTCTCAGTTCTCTCTATCTCTGTGCCTCAGTGTCTCAGAGTCTCAGTGTGTCTGTGTCTCAGTGTCTCAGTGTCTCTGTGTCTCAGAGTCCCTGTGTCTCTGTGCCTCAATGTCACAGTGTGTCAGTGTCTCTGTGTCTCAAAGTTTTGTGTCTCTGTGTCTCAGAATCTCAGAGTCTCAAAGACTCTGTGTCCCAGAGTCTCAGTGTCTCAGTGTCTCAGTGTCTCAGTGTCTCCGTGTCTCTGTGTCTAAGTGTGTCGGTGCCTCTGTGTCTAAGTGTCTGTGAGTCACAGTGTCTCAGTGTCTCAGTGTCTCTGTGTCTCTGTGTCTTAGTGTCTCAGTGTCTCAGGGTCTCAGTGTCTCTGTGTCTCTGTCTCTGTGCCTCAATGCCTCCGTGTTCTCAGTGTCTCTGTGTCTCAGTGTCTCTGTGTCTCAGTGTCTCTGTGTATCAGTGTCTCAGTGTCTCTGTGTCTGAATGTCTCAGTGTGTCTCTATCTCTGTGCTTCAGTGCCTCAGTGTCTCAGAGTCTCAGTGTCTCAGTGTGTCTGTGTCTCAGTGTCTCAGCGTCCCTGTGCCTCAGTGTCTCTGTGTCTCTGTGCATCAGTGTCTCAGTTTCTCTGTGTCTCTGTGTCTCAGTGTCTCTGTGTCACAGTGTCTCTGTGTCTCTGTGCCTCAGTGTTTCAGTGCCTCAGTGTCTCAGAGTCTCAGTGTCACAGTGTGTCTGTGTTTCAGTGTCTCAGTGTCTCTGTGTCTCAGTGGCTCTGTGCCTCAGTGTCTCTGTGCCTCTGTGTCTCAAATTCTCAGTGTCTCTGTTCTCAGTGTCTCTGTGTCTCAGTGTCTCTGTGTCTCAGTGTCTCTGTGTCTCAGTGTCTCAAAGTCTTTGTATTCAGTGCCTCAGAGTTTCAGTGTCTCTTTGCCTCCGTGTTCCCAGTGTCTCTGTGTCTTTGTGTGTCTGTGTCTCAGTGTCTCAAAGTCTTTGTGTCTCAATGTATCTGTGTCTCAGTGTCTCAGTGTCCCTGTGTCCCTGTGTCTCTGTGTCTCTGTGTCTCTGTGTCTCAGAGTCTTAGTGTCTCTGTGTCTCAGTGTCTCTGTGTCAGTGTCTCAGAGTCTCAGTGTCTCAGTTTCTCTGTGTCTCTGTGTCTCAATGTCTCAGTGTCTCTCTATCTCTCTGCTTCAGTGCCTCAGAATCTCAGTGTGTCTGTGTCTCAGTGTCTCAGCGTCCCTGTGCCTCAGTGTCTCTGTGTCTCTGTGCATCAGTGTCTCAGTTTTTCTGTGTCTCTGTGTCTCAGTGTCTCTGTGTCACAGTGTCTCTGTGTCTCTGTGCCTCAGTGTCTCTGTGCCTCTGTGCCTCAGTGTTTCAGTGCCTCAGTGTTTCAGTGTCTCAGAGTCACATTGTCTCTGTGCGTCAGTGCCTCAGTGTCTCAGTATCTCAGAGTCTCAGTGTCTCAGTGTGTCTGTGTTTCAGTGCCTCAGTGTCTCTGTGCCTCAGTGTCTCTGTGTCTCAGTGTATCAGTGTCTCAGAGACTCAGTGTCTCATTGTCTCTGTGTCTGAGTGTCTCTGTGCCTCAGTGCCTCAGTGTCACAGTGTCTCAGTGTCTCAGTGTCTCTGTGTCTCAGTGTCTCAGAGTTTCAGAGTCTCAATGTCTCAGAGACTCAGTGTCTCAGTATCCCAGTGTCTCTGTGCCTCAGTGTCTCAGTGTCCCTGTGTCTCTGTGTCTCAGAGTCTCAGAGTCTCAGTGTCTCAGTGTCTCAGTGCCTCAGTGCCTCAGAGTCTCAGTGTCTCTGTGCCTCAGTGTCTCAGTGTCCCTGTGTCTCTGTGTCTCAAAGTCTTTGTATTCAGTGCCTCAGAGTCTCAGTCTCAGTCTCAGTGTCTCAGTGTCTCTCTGTCTCAGTGTATCAGTGTCTCAGAGACACAGTGTCTCTGTGCCTCAGTGTCTCAGTGTCTCTGTGTCTCTGTGTCTCAAAGACTTTGTACTCAGTGCCTCAGAGTCTCAGTGTCTCATTGCCTCAGTGTCTCAGTGTCCCTGTGTCGCTGTGTCTCAGAGTCTCAGTGTCTCTGTGTCTCAGTGTCTCTGTGTCTCAGTGTCTCTGTGTCTCAGTGTCTCAGTGTATCTGTGTCTGAATGTCTCAGTGTGTCTCTATCTCTGTGCTTCAGTGCCTCAGTGTCTCAGAGTCTCAGTGTCTCAGTGTGTCTGTGTCTCAGTGTCTCAGCGTCCCTGTGCCTCAGTGTCTCTGTGTCTCTGTGCATCAGTGTCTCAGTTTCTCTGTGTCTCTGTGTCTCAGTGTCTCTGTGTCACAGTGTCTCTGTGTCTCTGTGCCTCAGTGTCTCTGTGTCTCTGTGCCTCAGTGTTTCAGTGCCTCAGTGTCTCAGTGTCTCAGAGTCTCAGTGTCACAGTGTGTCTGTGTTTCAGTGTCTCAGTGTCTCTGTGTCTCAGTGGCTCTGTGCCTCAGTGTCTCTGTGCCTCAGTGTCTATGCGTCTCAATGTCTCAGTTCTCTCTATCTCTGTGCCTCAGTGTCTCAGAGTCTCAGTGTGTCTGTGTCTCAGTGTCTCAGTGTCTCAGAGTCCCTGTGTCTCTGTGCCTCAATGTCACAGTGTGTCAGTGTCTCTGTGTCTCAAAGTTTTGTGTCTCTGTGTCTCAGAATCTCAGAGTCTCAAAGACTCTGTGTCCCAGAGTCTCAGTGTCTCAGTGTCTCAGTGTCTCCGTGTCTCTGTGTCTAAGTGTGTCAGTGCCTCTGTGTCTAAGTGTCTGTGAGTCACAGTGTCTCAGTGTCTCTGTGTCTCTGTGTCTTAGTGTCTCAGTGTCTCAGGGTCTCAGTGTCTCTGTGTCTCTGTCTCTGTGCCTCAATGCCTCCTTGTTCTCAGTGTCTCTGTGTCTCAGTGTCTCTGTGTCTCAGTGTCTCAGTGTCTCTGTGTCTTAATGTCTCAGTGTGTCTCTATCTCTGTGCTTCAGTGCCTCAGTGTCTCAGAGTCTCAGTGTCTCAGTGTGTCTGTGTCTCAGTGTCTCAGCGTCCCTGTGCCTCAGTGTCTCTGTGTCTCTGTGCATCAGTGTCTCAGTTTCTCTGTGTCTCTGTGTCTCAGTGTCTCTGTGTCACAGTGTCTCTGTGTCTCTGTGCCTCAGTGTCTCTGTGTCTCTGTGCCTCAGTGTTTCAGTGCCTCAGTTCTCAGAGTCTCAGTGTCACAGTGTGTCTGTGTTTCAGTGTCTCAGTGTCTCTGTGTCTCAGTGGCTCTGTGCCTCAGTGTCTCTGTGCCTCTGTGTCTCAAATTCTCAGTGTCTCTGTGTCTCAGTGTCTCTGTGTCTCAGTGTCTCTGTGTCTGAATGTCTCAGTGTGTCTCTATCTCTGTGCTTCAGTGCCTCAGTGTCTCAGAGTCTCAGTGTCTCAGTGTGTCTGTGTCTCAGTGTCTCAGCGCCCCTGTGCCTCAGTGTCTCTGTGTCTCTGTGCATCAGTGTCTCATTTTCTCTGTGTCTCTGTGTCTCAGTGTCTCAGTGTCTCTGTGTCACAGTGTCTCTGTGTCTCTGTGCCTCAGTGTCTCTGTGCCTCAGTGTTTCAGTGCCTCAGTGTCTCAGTGTCTCAGAGTCTCAGTGTCACAGTGTGTCTGTGTTTCAGTGTCTCAGTGTCTCTGTGTCTCAGTGGCTCTGTGCCTCAGTGTCTCTGTGCCTCAGTGTCCCTGTGCCTCAGTGTCTCTGTGTCTCTGTGCATCAGTGTCTCAGTTTCTCTATGTCTCTGTGTCTCAGTGTCTCTGTGTCACAGTGTCTCTGTGTCTCTGTGCCTCAGTGTCTCTGTGCCTCTGTGCCTCAGTGTTTCAGTGCCTCAGTGTTTCAGTGTCTCAGAGTCACATTGTCTCTGTGCGTCAGTGCCTCAGTGTCTCAGTATCTCAGAGTCTCAGTGTCTCAGTGTGTCTGTGTTTCAGTGTCTCAGTGTCTCTGTGTCTCAGTGTATCAGTGTCTCAGAGACTCAGTGTCTCATTGTCTCTATGTCTGAGTGTCTCTGTGCCTCAGTGCCTCAGTGTCACAGTGTCTCAGTGTCTCTGTGCCTCAGTGTCTCAGAGTTTCAGAGTCTCAATGTCTCAGAGACTCAGTGTCTCAGTGACCCAGTGTACCTGTGCCTCAGTGTTTCAGTGTCTCAGTGTCTCAGTGCCTAAGTGCCTCAGAGTCTCAGTGTCTCTGTGCCTCAGTGTCTCAGTGTCCCTGTGTCTCTGTGTCTCAGAGTCTCAGAGTCTCAGTGTCTCAGTGTCTCAGTGCCTCAGTGCCTCAGAGTCTCAGTGTGTCTGTGCCTCAGTGTCTCAGTGCCCCTGTGTCTCTGTGTCTCAAAGTCTTTGTATTCAGTGCCTCAGAGTCTCAGTGTCTCATTGCCTCAGTGTCTCAGTGTCCCTGTGTCGCTGTGTCTCAGAGTCTCAGTGTCTCTGTGTCTCAGTGTCTCTGTGTCTCAGTGTCTCTGTGTCTCAGTGTCTCAGTGTCTCTGTGTCTGAATGTCTCAGTGTGTCTCTATCTCTGTGCTTCAGTGCCTCAGTGTCTCAGAGTCTCAGTGTCACAGTGTGTCTGTGTTTCAGTGTCTCAGTGTCTCTGTGTCTCAGTGGCTCTGTGCCTCAGTGTCTCTGTGCCTCAGTGTCTATGCGTCTCAATGTCTCAGTTCTCTCTATCTCTGTGCCTCAGTGTCTCAGAGTCTCAGTGTGTCTGTGTCTCAGTGTCTCAGTGTCTCCGAGTCCCTGTGTCTCTGTGCCTCAATGTCACAGTGTGTCAGTGTCTCTGTGTCTCAAATTTTTGTGTCTCTGTGTCTCAGAATCTCAGAGTCTCAAAGACTCTGTGTCCCAGAGTCTCAGTGTCTCAGTGTCTCCGTGTCTCTGTGTCTAAGTGTGTCAGTGCCTCTGTGTCTAAGTGTCTGTGAGTCACAGTGTCTCAGTGTCTCTGTGTCTCTGTGTCTCTGTGTCTTAGTGTCTCAGTGTCTCAGGGTCTCAGTGTCTCTGTGTCTCTGTGTCTCTGTGCCTCAATGCCTCCGTGTTCTCAGTGTCTCAGTGTCTCAGTGTCTCTGTGTCTCAGTGTCTCAGTGTCTCTGTGTCTGAATGTCTCAGTGTGTCTCTATCTCTGTGCTTCAGTGCCTCAGTGTCTCAGAGTCTCAGTGTCTCAGTGTGTCTGTGTCTCAGTGTCTCAGCGTCCCTGTGTCTCAGTGTCTCAGCGTCCCTGTGCCTCAGTGTCTCTGTGTCTCTGTGCATCAGTGTCTCAGTTTCTCTGTGTCTCTGTGTCTCTGTGTCTCAAAGTCTTTGTGTCTCAATGTATCTGTGTCTCAGTGTCTCAGTGTCCCTGTGTCCCTGTGTCTCTGTGTCTCTGTGTCTCAGTGTCTCTGTGTCAGTGTCTCAGAGTCTCAGTGTCTCAGTTTCTCTGTGTCTCTGTCTCTCAATGTCTCAGTGTCTCTCTATCTGTCTGCTTCAGTGCCTCAGTGTCTCAGTGTGTCTGTGTCTCAGTGTCTCAGCGTCCCTGTGCCTCAATGTCTCTGTGTCTCTGTGCATCAGTGTCTCAGTTTTTCTGTGTCTCTGTGTCTCAGTGTCTCTGTGTCACAGTGTCTCTGTGTCTCTGTGCCTCAGTGACTCTGTGCCTCTGTGCCTCAGTGTTTCAGTGCCTCAGTGTTTCAGTGTCTCAGAGTCACATTGTCTCTGTGCGTCAGTGCCTCAGTGTCTCAGTATCTCAGAGTCTCAGTGTCTCAGTGTGTCTGTGTATCAGTGTCTCAGTGTCTCTGTGCCTCAGTGTCTCTGTGTCTCAGTGTATCAGTGTCTCAGAGACTCAGGGTCTCATTGTCTCAGTGTCTCTGTGTCTCTGTGTCTCAAAGTCTTTGTATTCAGTGCCTCAGAGTCTCAGTGTCTCATTGCCTCAGTGTCAGTTTCTCTGTGTCTCTGTGTCTCAATGTCTCAGTGTCTCTCTATCTCTCTGCTTCAGTGCCTCAGTGTCTCAGTGTGTCTGTGTCTCAGTGTCTCAGCGTCCCTGTGCCTCAGTGTCTCTGTGTCTCTGTGCATCAGTGTCTCAGTTTTTCTGTGTCTCTGTGTCTCAGTGTCTCTGTGTCACAGTGTCTCTGTGTCTCTGTGCCTCAGTGTCTCTGTGCCTCTGTGCCTCAGTGTTTCAGTGCCTCAGTGTTTCAGTGTCTCAGAGTCACATTGTCTCTGTGCGTCAGTGCCTCAGTGTCTCAGTATCTCAGAGTCTCAGTGTCTCAGTGTGTCTGTGTTTCAGTGCCTCAGTGTCTCTGTGCCTCAGTGTCTCTGTGTCTCTGTGCCTCAGTGCCTCAGTGTCACAGTGTCTCAGTGTCTCTGTGTCTCAGTGTCTCAGAGTTTCAGAGTCTCAATGTCTCAGAGACTCAGTGTCTCAGTATCCCAGTGTACTTGTGCCTCAGTGTTTCAGTGTCTCAGTGTCTCAGTGCCTAAGTGCCTCAGAGTCTCAGTGTCTCTGTGCCTCAGTGTCTCAGTGTCCCTGTGTCTCTGTGTCTCAGAGTCTCAGAGTCTCAGTGTCTCAGTGCCTCAGTGCCTCAGTGCCTCAGAGTCTTTGTATTCAGTGCCTCAGAGTCTCAGTCTCAGTCTCAGTGTCTCAGTGTCTCTCTGTATCAGTGTATCAGTGTCTCAGAGACACAGTGTCTCTGTGCCTCAGTGTCTCAGTGTCTCTGTGTCTCAAAGTCTTTGTATTCAGTGCCTCAGAGTCTCAGTGTCTCATTGCCTCAGTGTCTCAGTGTCCCTGTGTCGCTGTGTCTCAGAGTCTCAGTGTCTCTGTGTCTCAGTGTCTCTGTGTCTCAGTGTCTCTGTGTCTCAGTGTCTCAGTGTCTCAGTGTCTCTGTGTCTGAATGTCTCAGTGTGTCTCTATCTCTGTGCTTCAGTGCCTCAGTGTCTCAGAGTCTCAGTGTCTCAGTGTGTCTGTGTCTCAGTGTCTCAGCGTCCCTGTGCCTCAGTGTCTCTGTGTCTCTGTGCATCAGTGTCTCAGTTTCTCTGTGTCTCTGTGTCTCAGTATCTCTGTGTCACAGTGTCTCTGTGTCTCTGTGCCTCAGTGTCTCTGTGTCTCTGTGCCTCAGTGTTTCAGTGCCTCAGTGTCTCAGAGTCTCAGTGTCACAGTGTGTCTGTGTTTCAGTGTCTCAGTGTCTCTGTGTCTCAGTGGCTCTGTGCCTCAGTGTCTCAGTGTCCCTGTGTCGCTGTGTCTCAGAGTCTCAGTGTCTCTGTGTCTCAGTGTCTCTGTGTCTCAGTGTCTCAGTGTCTCTGTGTCTGAATGTCTCAGTGTGTCTCTATCTCTGTGCTTCAGTGCCTCAGTGTCTCAGAGTCTCAGTGTCTCAGTGTGTCTGTGTCTCAGTGTCTCAGCGTCCCTGTGCCTCAGTGTCTCTGTGTCTCTGTGCATCAGTGCCTCAGTTTCTCTGTGTCTCTGTGTCTCAGTGTCTCTGTGTCACAGTGTCTCTGTGTCTCTGTGCCTCAGTGTCTCTGTGTCTCTGTGCCTCAGTGTTTCAGTGCCTCAGTGTCTCAGTGTCTCAGAGTCTCAGTGTCACAGTGTGTCTGTGTTTCAGTGTCTCAGTGTCTCTGTGTCTCTGTGCCTCAGTGTCCCAGTGTCTCTGTGCCTCAGTGTCACAGTGTGTCAGTGTCTCTGTGTCTCAATGTCTCAGTTCTCTCTATCTCTGTGCCTCAGTGTCTCAGAGTCTCAGTGTGTCTATGTCTCAGTGTCTCAGTGTCTCTGTGTCTCAGAGTCCCTGTGTCTCTGTGCCTCAATGTCACAGTGTGTCAGTGTCTCTGTGTCTCAAAGTTTTGTGTCTCTGTGTCTCAGAATCTCAGAGTCTCAAAGACTCTGTGTCCCACAGTCTCAGTGTCTCAGTGTCTCAGTGTCTCCGTGTCTCTGTGTCTAAGTGTGTCAGTGCCTCTGTGTCTAAGTGTCTGTGAGTCACAGTGTCTCAGTGTCTCTGTGTCTCTGTGTCTCTGTGTCTTAGTGTCTCAGTGTCTCAGGGTCTCAGTGTCTCTGTGTCTCTGTGTCTGTGTGCCTCAATGCCTCCGTGTTCTCAGTGTCTCTGTGTCTCAGTGTCTCTGTGTCTCAGTGTCTCTTGTCTCAGTGTCTCTGTGTCTCAGTGTCTCTGTGTCTGAATGTCTCAGTGTGTCTCTATCTCTGTGCTTCAGTGCCTCAGTGTCTCAGAGTCTCAGTGTCTCAGTGTGTCTCTGTCTCAGTGTCTCAGCGTCCCTGTGCCTCAGTGTCTCTGTGTCTCTGTGCATCAGTGTCTCAGTTTCTCTGTGTCTCTGTGTCACAGTGTCTCTGTGTCACAGTGTCTCTGTGTCTCTGTGCCTCAGTGTCTCTGTGTCTCTGTGCCTCAGTGTTTCAGTGCCTCAGTGTCTCAGAGTCTCAGTGTCACAGTGTGTCTGTGTTTCAGTGTCTCAGTGTCTCTGTGTCTCAGTGGCTCTGTGCCTCAGTGTCTCTGTGCCTCTGTGTCTCAAATTCTCAGTGTCTCTGTTCTCAGTGTCTCTGTGTCTCAGTGTCTCTGTGTCTCAGTGTCTCAGTGTCTCAAAGTCTTTGTATTCAGTGCCTCAGAGGTTCAGTGTCTCTTTGCCTCCGTGTTCCCAGTGTCTCTGTGTCTTTGTGTGTCTGTGTCTCAGTGTCTCAAAGTCTTTGTGTCTCAATGTATCTGTGTCTCAGTGTCTCAGTGTCCCTGTGTCCCTGTGTCTCTGTGTCTCTGTGTCTCAGAGTCTTAGTGTCTCTGTGTCTCAGTGTCTCTGTGTCAGTGTCTCAGAGTCTCAGTGTCTCAGTTTCTCTGTGTCTCTGTGTCTCAATGTCTCAGTATCTCTCTATCTCTCTGCTTCAGTGCCTCAGTGTCTCAGTGTGTCTGTGTCTCAGTGTCTCAGCGTCCCTGTGCCTCAGTGTCTCTGTGTCTCTGTGCATCAGTGTCTCAGTTTTTCTGTGTCTCTGTGTCTCAGTGTCTCTGTGTCACAGTGTCTCTGTGTCTCTGTGCCTCAGTGTCTCTGTGCCTCTGTGCCTCAGTGTTTCAGTGCCTCAGTGTTTCAGTGTCTCAGAGTCACATTGTCTCTGTGCGTCAGTGCCTCAGTGTCTCAGTATCTCAGAGTCTCAGTGTCTCAGTGTGTCTGTGTTTCAGTGCCTCAGTGTCTCTGTGCCTCAGTGTCTCTGTGTCTCTGTGCCTCAGTGCCTCAGTGTCACAGTGTCTCAGTATCTCTGTGTCTCAGTGTCTCAGAGTTTCAGAGTCTCAATGTCTCAGAGACTCAGTGTCTCAGTATCCCAGTGTACTTGTGCCTCAGTGTTTCAGTGTCTCAGTGTCTCAGTGCCTAAGTGCCTCAGAGTCTCAGTGTCTCTGTGCCTCAGTGTCTCAGTGTCCCTGTGTCTCTGTGTCTCAGAGTCTCAGAGTCTCAGTGTCTCAGTGCCTCAGTGCCTCAGTGCCTCAGAGTCTTTGTATTCAGTGCCTCAGAGTCTCAGTCTCAGTCTCAGTGTCTCAGTGTCTCTCTGTCTCAGTGTATCAGTGTCTCAGAGACACAGTGTCTCTGTGCCTCAGTGTCTCAGTGTCTCTGTGTCTCTGTGTCTCAAAGTCTTTGTATTCAGTGCCTCAGAGTCTCAGTGTCTCATTGCCTCAGTGTCTCAGTGTCCCTGTGTCGCTGTGTCTCAGAGTCTCAGTGTCTCTGTGTCTCAGTGTCTCTGTGTCTCAGTGTCTCTGTGTCTCAGTGTCTCAGTGTCTCTGTGTCTGAATGTCTCAGTGTGTCTCTATCTCTGTGCTTCAGTGCCTCAGTGTCTCAGAGTCTCAGTGTCTCAGTGTGTCTGTGTCTCAGTGTCTCAGCGTCCCTGTGCCTCAGTGTCTCTGTGTCTCTGTGCATCAGTGTCTCAGTTTCTCTGTGTCTCTGTGTCTCAGTGTCTCTGTGTCACAGTGTCTCTGTGCCTCAGTGTCTCTGTGTCTCTGTGCCTCAGTGTTTCAGTGCCTCAGTGTCTCAGTGTCTCAGAGTCTCAGTGTCACAGTGTGTCTGTGTTTCAGTGTCTCAGTGAGTCAGTGGCTCTGTGCCTCAGTGTCTCTGTGCCTCAGTGTCTATGCGTCTCAATGTCTCAGTTCTCTCTATCTCTGTGCCTCAGTGTCTCAGAGTCTCAGTGTCTCAGTGTCTCAGTGTCTCTGTGTCTGAGAGTCCCTGTGTCTCTGTGCCTCAATGTCACAGTGTGTCAGTGTCTCTGTGTCTCAAAGTTTTGTGTCACTGTGTCTCAGAATCTCAGAGTCTCAAAGACTCTGTGTCCCAGAGTCTCAGTGTCTCAGTGTCTCCGTGTCTCTGTGTCTAAGTGTGTCAGTGCCTCTGTGTCTCAGTGTCTCTGTGTCTCAGTGTCTCAGTGTCTCTGTTTCTGAATGTCTCAGTGTGTCTCTATCTCTGTGCTTCAGTGCCTCAGTGTCTCAGTGTGTCTGTGTCTCAGTGTCTCAGCGTCCCTGTGCCTCAGTGTCTCTGTGTCTCTGTGCATCAGTGTCTCAGTTTCTCTGTGTCTGTGTCTCAGTGTCTCTGTGTCACAGTGTTTCTGTGTCTCTGTGCCTCAGTGTCTCTGTGTCTCTGTGCCTCAGTGCTTCAGTGCCTCAGTGTCTCAGTGTCTCAGAGTCTCAGTGTCACAGTGTGTCTGTCTTTCAGTGTCTCAGTGTCTCTGTGTCTCAGTGGCTCTGTGCCTCAGTGTCTCTGTGCCTCAGTGTCTATGCGTCTCAATGTCTCAGTTCTCTCTATCTCTGTGCCTCAGTGTCTCAGAGTCTCAGTGTGTTTGTGTCTCAGTGTCTCAGTGTCTCTGTGTCTCAGAGTCCCTGTGTCTCTGTGCCTCAATGTCACAGTGTGTCAGTGTCTCTGTGTCTCAAAGTTTTGTGTCTCTGTGTCTCGGAATCTCAGAGTCTCAAAGACTCTGTGTCCCAGAGTCTCAGTGTCTCAGTGTCTCAGTGTCTCCGTGTCTCTGTGTCTAAGTGTGTCAGTGCCTCTGTGTCTAAGTGTCTGTGAGTCACAGTGTCTCAGTGTCTCTGTGTCTCTGTGTCTCTGTGTCTTAGTGTCTCAGTGTCTCAGGGTCTCAGTGTCTCTGTGTCTCTGTGCCTCAATGCCTCCGTGTTCTCAGTGTCTCAGTGTCTCAGTGTCTCTGTGTCTCAGTGTCTCTGTGTCTCAGTTTCTCAGTGTCTCTGTGTCTGAATGTCTCAGTGTGTCTCTATCTCTGTGCTTCAGTGCCTCAGTGTCTCAGAGTCTCAGTGTCTCAGTGTGTCTGTGTCTCAGTGTCTCAGCGTCCCTGTGCCTCAGTGTCTCTGTGCCTCAGTGTTTCAGTGCCTCAGTGTCTCAGAGTCTCAGTGTCACAGTGTGTCTGTGTTTCAGTGACTCAGTGTCTCTGTGTCTCAGTGGCTCTGTGCCTCAGTGTCTCTGTGCCTCTGTGTCTCAAAGTCTCAGTGTCGCTGTTCTCAGTGTCTCTGTGTCTCAGTGTCTCTGTGTCTCAGTGTCTCTGTGTCTCAGTGTCTCAAAGTCTTTGTATTCAGTGCCTCAGAGTTTCAGTGTCTCTTTGCCTCCGTGTTCCCAGTGTCTCTGTGTCTTTGTGTGTCTGTGTCTCAGTGTCTCAAAGTCTTTGTGTCTCAATGTATCTGTGTCTCAGTGTCTCAGTGTCCCTGTGTCCCTGTGTCTCTGTGTCTCTGTGTCTCAGAGTCTTAGTGTCTCTGTGTCTCAGTGTCTCTGTGTCAGTGTCTCAGAGTCTCAGTGTCTCAGTTTCTCTGTGTCTCTGTGTCTCAATGTCTCAGTGTCTCTCTATCTCTCTGCTTCAGTGTCTCAGTGTCTCTGTGTCTCTGTGTCTCTGTGTCTTAGTGTCTCAGTGTCTCAGGGTCTCAGTGTCTCTGTGTCTCTGTGTCTGTGTGCCTCAATGCCTCCATGTTCTCAGTGTCTCTGTGTCTCAGTGTCTCTGTGTCTCTGTGTCTCAGTGTCTCAGTGTCTCAGTGTCTCTGTGTCTGAATGTCTCAGTGTGTCTCTATCTCTGTGCTTCAGTGCCTCAGTGTCTCAGAGTCTCAGTGTCTCAGTGTGTCTCTGTCTCAGTGTCTCAGCGTCCCTGTGCCTCAGTGTCTCTGTGTCTCTGTGCATCAGTGTCTCAGTTTCTCTGTGTCTCTGTGTCTCAGTGTCTCTGTGTCACAGTGTCTCTTTGTCTCTGTGCCTCAGTGTCTCTGTGTCTCTGTGCCTCAGTGTTTCAGTGCCTCAGTGTCTCAGAGTCTCAGTGTCACAGTGTGTCTGTGTTTCAGTGTCTCTGTGTCTCTGTGTCTCAGTGGCTCTGTGCCTCAGTGTCTCTGTGCCTCTGTGTCTCAAATTCTCAGTGTCTCTGTTCTCAGTTTCTCTGTGTCTCAGTGTCTCTGTGTCTCAGTGTCTCTGTGTCTCAGTGTCTCAAAGTCTTTGTATTCAGTGCCTCAGAGTTTCAGTGTCTCTTTGCCTCCGTCTTCCCAGTGTCTCTGTGTCTTTGTGTGTCTGTGTCTCAGTGTCTCAAAGTCTTTGTGTCTCAATGTATCTGTGTCTCAGTGTCTCAGTGTCCCTGTGTCCCTGTGTCTCTGTGTCTCTGTGTCTCAGAGTCTTAGTGTCTCTGTGTCTCAGTGTCTCTGTGTCAGTGTCTCAGAGTCTCAGTGTCTCAGTTTCTCTGTGTCTCTGTGTCTCAATGTCGCAGTGTCTCTCTATCTCTCTGCTTCAGTGCCTCAGTGCCTCAGTGTGTCTGTCTCTCAGTGTCTCAGCGTCCCTGTGCCTCAGTGTCTCTGTGTCTCTGTGCATCAGTGTCTCAGTTTTTCTGTGTCTCTGTGTCTCAGTGTCTCTGTGTCACAGTGTCTCTGTGTCTCTGTGCCTCAGTGTCTCTGTGCCTCTGTGCCTCAGTGTTTCAGTGCCTCAGTGTTTCAGTGTCTCAGAGTCACATTGTCTCTGTGCGTCAGTGCCTCAGTGTCTCAGTATCTCAGAGTCTCAGTGTCTCAGTGTGTCTGTGTTTCAGTGCCTCAGTGTCTCTGTGCCTCAGTGTCTCTGTGTCTCTGTGCCTCAGTGCCTCAGTGTCTCAGTGTCTCAGTGTCTCAGTGTCTCTGTGTCTCAGTGTCTCAGAGTTTCAGAGTCTCAATGTCTCAGAGACTCAGTGTCTCAGTATCCCAGTGTACTTGTGCCTCAGTGTTTCAGTGTCTCAGTGTCTCAGTGCCTAAGTGCCTCAGAGTCTCAGTGTCTCTGTGCCTCAGTGTCTCAGTGTCCCTGTGTCTCTGTGTCTCAGAGTCTCAGAGTCTCAGTGTCTCAGTGTCTCAGTGCCTCAGTGCCTCAGAGTCTTTGTATTCAGTGCCTCAGAGTCTCAGTCTCAGTCTCAGTGTCTCAGTGTCTCTCTGTCTCAGTGTATCAGTGTCTCAGAGACACAGTGTCTCTGTGCCTCAGTGTCTCAGTGTCTCTGTGTCTCTGTGTCTCAAAGTCTTTGTATTCAGTGCCTCAGAGTCTCAGTGTCTCATTGCCTCAGTGTCTCAGTGTCCCTGTGTCGCTGTGTCTCAGAGTCTCAGTGTCTCTGTGTCTCAGTGTCTCTGTGTCTCAGTGTCTCAGTGTCTCTGTGTCTGAATGTCTCAGTGTGTCTCTATCTCTGTGCTTCAGTGCCTCAGTGTCTCAGAGTCTCAGTGTCTCAGTGTGTCTGTGTCTCAGTGTCTCAGCGTCCCTGTGCCTCAGTGTCTCTGTGTCTCTGTGCATCAGTGTCTCAGTTTCTCTGTGTCTCTGTGTCTCAGTGTCTCTGTGTCACAGTGTCTCTGTGTCTCTGTGCCTCAGTGTCTCTGTGTCTCTGTGCCTCAGTGTTTCAGTGCCTCAGTGTCTCAGTGTCTCAGAGTCTCAGTGTCACAGTGTGTCTGTGTTTCAGTGTCTCAGTGTCTCAGTGGCTCTGTGCCTCAGTGTCTCTGTGCCTCAGTGTCTATGCGTCTCAATGTCTCAGTTCTCTCTATCTCTGTGCCTCAGTGTCTCAGAGTCTCAGTGTGTCTGTGTCTCAGTGTCTCAGTGTCTCTGTGTCTCAGAGTCCCTGTGTCTCTGTGCCTCAATGTCACAGTGTGTCAGTGTCTCTGTGTCTCAAAGTTTTTTGTCTCTGTGTCTCAGAATCTCAGAGTCTCAAAGACTCTGTGTCCCAGAGTCTCAGTGTCTCAGTGTCTCCGTGTCTCTGTGTCTAAGTGTGTCAGTGCCTCTGTGTCTAAGTGTCTGTGAGTCACAGTTTCTCAGTGTCTCTGTGTTTCTGTGTCTCTGTGTCTCTGTGTCTTAGTGTCTCAGTGTCTCAGGGTCTCAGTGTCTCTGTGTCTCTGTGTCTCTGTGCCTCAATGCCTCCGTGTTCTCTAGTGTCTCTGTGTCTCAGTGTCTCTGTGTCTCAGTGTCTCTGTGTCTCAGTGTCTCAGTGTCTCTGTGTCTGAATGTCTCAGTGTGTCTCTATCTCTGTGCTTCAGTGCCTCAGTGTCTCAGAGTCTCAGTGTCTCAGTGTGTCTGTGTCTCAGTGTCTCAGCGTTCCTGTGCCTCAGTGTCTCTGTGTCTCTGTGCATCAGTGTCTCAGTTTCTCTGTGTCTCTGTGTCTCAGTGTCTCTGTGTCACAGTGTCTCTGTGTCTCTGTGCCTCAGTGTCTCTGTGTCTCTGTGCCTCAGTGCCTCAGTGTCTCAGAGTCTCAGTGTCACAGTGTGTCTGTGTTTCAGTGTCTCAGTGTCTCTGTGTCTCAGAGGCTCTGTGCCTCAGTGTCTCTGTGCCTCTGTGTCTCAAATTCTCAGTGTCTCTGTTCTCAGTGTCTCTGTGTCTCAGTGTCTCTGTGTCTCAGTGTCTCTGTGTCTCAGTGTCTCAAAGTCTTTGTATTCAGTGCCTCAGAGTTTCAGTGTCTCTTTGCCTCCGTGTTCCCAGAGTTTCAGAGTCTCAATGTCTCAGAGACTCAGTGTCTCAGTATCCCAGTGTACCTGTGCCTCAGTGTTTCAGTGTCTCAGTGTCTCAGTGCCTAAGTGCCTCAGAGTCTCAGTGTCTCTGTGCCTCAGTGTCTCAGTGTCTCTATGTCTCTGTGTCTCAGAGTCTTTGTATTCAGTGCCTCAGAGTCTCAGTCTCAGTCTCAGTGTCTCAGTGTCTCTCTGTCTCAGTGTATCAGTGTCTCAGAGACACAGTGTCTCTGTGCCTCAGTGTCTCAGTGTCTCTGTGTCTCAAAGTCTTTGTATTCAGTGCCTCAGAGTCTCAGTGTCTCATTGCCTCAGTGTCTCAGTGTCCCTGTGTCGCTGTGTCTCAGAGTCTCAGTGTCTCTGTGTCTCAGTGTCTCTGTGTCTCAGTGTCTCTGTGTCTCAGTGTCTCAGTGTCTCTGTGTCTGAATGCCTCAGTGTCTCTCTATCTCTGTGCTTCAGTGCCTCAGTGTCTCAGAGTCTCAGTGTCTCAGTGTGTCTGTGTCTCAGTGTCTCAGCGTCCCTGTGCCTCAGTGTCTCTGTGTCTCTGTGCATCAGTGTCTCAGTTTCTCTGTGTCTCTGTGTCTCAGTGTCTCTGTGTCACAGTGTCTCTGTGCCTCAGTGTCTCTGTGTCTCTGTGTCTCTGTGCCTCAGTGTTTCAGTGCCTCAGTGTCTCAGAGTCTCAGTGTCACAGTGTGTCTGTGTTTCAGTGTCTCAGTGTCTCTGTGTCTCAGTGGCTCTGTGCCTCAGTGTCTCTGTGCCTCAGTGTCTATGCGTCTCAATGTCTCAGTTCTCTCTATCTCTGTGCCTCAGTGTCTCAGAGTCTCAGTGTGTCTGTGTCTCAGTGTCTCAGTGTCTCTGTGTCTCAGAGTCCCTGTGTCTCTGTGCCTCAATGTCACAGTGTGTCAGTGTCTCTGTTTCTCAAAGTTTTGTGTCTCTGTGTCTCAGAATCTCAGAGTCTCAAAGACTCTGTGTCCCAGAGTCTCAGTGTCTCAGTGTCTCAGTGTCTCCGTGTCTCTGTGTCTAAGTGTGTCAGTGCCTCTGTGTCTAAGTGTCTGTGAGTCACAGTGTCTCAGTGTCTCTGTGTCTCTGTGTCTCTGTGTCTCTGTGTCTTAGTGTCTCAGTGTCTCAGGGTCTCAGTGTCTCTGTGTCTCTGTGTCTCTGTGCCTCAATGCCTCCGTGTTCTCAGTGTCTCTGTGTCTCTGTGTCTCAGTGTCTCTGTGTCTCAGTGTCTCTGTGTCTCAGTGTCTCAGTGTCTCTGTGTCTGAATGTCTCAGTGTGTCTCTATCTCTGTGCTTCAGTGCCTCAGTGTCTCAGAGTCTCAGTGTCTCAGTGTGTCTGTGTCTCAGTGTCTCAGCGTCCCTGTGCCTCAGTGTCTCTGTGTCTCTGTGCATCAGTGTCTCAGTTTCTCTGTGTCTCTGTGTCTCAGTGTCTCTGTGTCACAGTGTCTCTGTGTCTCTGTGCCTCAGTGTCTCTGTGTCTCTGTGCCTCAGTGTTTCAGTGCCTCAGTGTCTCAGAGTCTCAGTGTCACAGTGTGTCTGTATTTCAGTGTCTCAGTGTCTCTGTGTCTCAGTGGCTCTGTGCCTCAGTGTCTCTGTGCCTCTGTGTCTCAAATTCTCAGTGTCTCTGTTCTCAGTGTCTCTGTGTCTCAGTGTCTCTGTGTCTCAGTGTCTCAGTGTCTCAGTGTCTCTGTGTCTCAGTGTCTCTGTGTCTCAGTGTCTCAAAGTCATTGTATTCAGTGCCTCAGAGTTTCAGTGTCTCTTTGCCTCCGTGTTCCCAGTGTCTCTGTGTCTTTGTGTGTCTGTGTCTCAGTGTCTCAAAGTCTTTGTGTCTCAATGTATCTGTGTCTCAGTGTCTCAGTGTCCCTGTGTCCCTGTGTCTCTGTGTCTCTGTGTCTCAGAGTCTTAGTGTCTCTGTGTCTCAGTGTCTCTGAGTCTTAGTGTCTCTGTGTCTCAGTGTCTCTGTGTCAGTGTCTCAGAGTCTCAGTGTCTCAGTTTCTCTGTGTCTCTGTGTCTCAATGTCTCAGTGTCTCTCTATCTCTCTCTGCTTCAGTGCCTCAGTGTCTCAGTGTGTCTGTGTCTCAGTGTCTCAGCGTCCCTGTGCCTCAGTGTCTCTGTGTCTCTGTGCATCAGTGTCTCAGTTTTTCTGTGTCTCTGTGTCTCAGTGTCTCTGTGTCACAGTGTCTCTGTGTCTCTGTGCCTCAGTGACTCTGTGCCTCTGTGCCTCAGTGTTTCAGTGCCTCAGTGTTTCAGTGTCTCAGAGTCACATTGTCTCTGTGCGTCAGTGCCTCAGTGTCTCAGTATCTCAGAGTCTCAGTGTCTCAGTGTGTCTGTGTTTCACTGCCTCAGTGTCTCTGTGCCTCAGTGTCTCTGTGTCTCAGTGTATCAGTGTCTCAGAGACTCAGTGTCTCATTGTCTCTGTGTCTGAGTGTCTCTGTGCCTCAGTGCCTCAGTGCCTCAGTGTCACAGTGTCTCAGTGTCTCAGTGTCTCTGTGTCTCAGTGCCTCAGAGTTTCAGAGTCTCAATGTCTCAGAGACTCAGTGTCTCAGTATCCCAGTGTACCTGTGCCTCAGTGTTTCAGTGTCTCAGTGTCTCAGTGCCTAAGTGCCTCAGGGTCTCAGTGTCTCTGTGCCTCAGTATCTCTGTGTCTCTGTGCCTCAGTGTTTCAGTGCCTCAGTGTCTCAGTGTCTCAGAGTCTCAGTGTCACAGTGTGTCTGTGTTTCAGTGTCTCAGTGTCTCTGTGTCTCAGTGGCTCTGTGCCTCAGTGTCTCTGTGCCTCTGTGTCTATGCGTCTCAATGTCTCAGTTCTCTCTATCTCTGTGCCTCAGTGTCTCAGAGTCTAAGTGTGTCTGTGTCTCAGTGTCTCAGTGTCTCTGTGTCTCCGAGTCCCTGTGTCTCTGTGCCTCAATGTCACAGTGTGTCAGTGTCTCTGTGTCTCAAAGTTTTGTGTCTCTGTGTCTCAGAATCTCAGAGTCTCAAAGACTCTGTGTCCCAGAGTCTCAGTGTCTCAGTGTCTCAGTGTCTCAGTGTCTCCGTGTCTCTGTGTCTAAGTGTGTCGGTGCCTCTGTGTCTAAGTGTCTGTGAGTCACAGTGTCTCAGTGTCTCAGTGTCTCTGTGTCTCTGTGTCTTAGTGTCTCAGTGTCTCAGGGTCTCAGTGTCTCTGTGTCTCTGTCTCTGTGCCTCAATGCCTCCGTGTTCTCTGTGTCTCTGTGTCTCAGTGTCTCTGTGTCTCAGTGTCTCTGTGTATCAGTGTCTCAGTGTCTCTGTGTCTGAATGTCTCAGTGTGTCTCTATCTCTGTGCTTCAGTGCCTCAGTGTCTCAGAGTCTCAGTGTCTCAGTGTGTCTGTGTCTCAGTGTCTCAGCGTCCCTGTGCCTCAGTGTCTCTGTGTCTCTGTGCATCAGTGTCTCAGTTTCTCTGTGTCTCTGTGTCTCAGTGTCTCTGTGTCACAGTGTCTCTGTGTCTCTGTGCCTCAGTGTTTCAGTGCCTCAGTGTCTCAGAGTCTCAGTGTCACAGTGTGTCTGTGTTTCAGTGTCTCAGTGTCTCTGTGTCTCAGTGGCTCTGTGCCTCAGTGTCTCTGTGCCTCTGTGTCTCAAATTCTCAGTGTCTCTGTTCTCAGTGTCTCTGTGTCTCAGTGTCTCTGTGTCTCAGTGTCTCTGTGTCTCAGTGTCTCAAAGTCTTTGTATTCAGTGCCTCAGAGTTTCAGTGTCTCTTTGCCTCCGTGTTCCCAGTGTCTCTGTGTCTTTGTGTGTCTGTGTCTCAGTCTCTCAAAGTCTTTGTGTCTCAATGTATCTGTGTCTCAGTGTCTCAGTGTCCCTGTGTCCCTGTGTCTCTGTGTCTCTGTGTCTCAGAGTCTTAGTGTCTCTGTGTCTCAGTGTCTCTGTGTCAGTGTCTCAGAGTCTCAGTGTCTCAGTTTCTCTGTGTCTCTGTGTCTCAATGTCTCAGTGTCTCTCTATCTCTCTGCTTCAGTGCCTCAGTGTCTCAGTGTGTCTGTGTCTCAGTGTCTCAGCGTCCCTGTGCCTCAGTGTCTCTGTGTCTCTGTGCATCAGTGTCTCAGTTTTTCTGTGTCTCTGTGTCTCAGTGTCTCTGTGTCACAGTGTCTCTGTGTCTCTGTGCCTCAGTGTCTCTGTGCCTCTGTGCCTCAGTGTTTCAGTGCCTCAGTGTTTCAGTGTCTCAGAGTCACATTGTCTCTGTGCGTCAGTGCCTCAGTGTCTCAATATCTCAGAGTCTCAGTGTCTCAGTGTGTCTGTGTTTCAGTGCCTCAGTGTCTCTGTGCCTCAGTGTCTCTGTGTCTCAGTGTATCAGTGTCTCAGAGACTCAGTGTCTCATTGTCTCTGTGTCTGAGTGTCTCTGTGCCTCAGTGCCTCAGTGTCACAGTGTCTCAGTGTCTCAGTGTCTCTGTGTCTCAGTGTCTCAGAGTTTCAGAGTCTCAATGTCTCAGAGACTCAGTGTCTCAGTGTCCCTGTGTCTCTGTGTCTCAGAGTCTCAGAGTCTCAGTGTCTCAGTGTCTCAGTGCCTCAGTGCCTCAGAGTCTCAGTGTCTCTGTGCCTCAGTGTCTCAGTGTCCCTGTGTCTCTGTGTCTCAAAGTCTTTGTATTCAGTGCCTCAGAGTCTCAGTCTCAGTCTCAGTGTCTCAGTGTCTCTCTGTCTCAGTGTATCAGTGTCTCAGAGACATAGTGTCTCTGTGCCTCAGTGTCTCAGTGTCTCTGTGTCTCTGTGTCTCAAAGACTTTGTACTCAGTGCCTCAGAGTCTCAGTGTCTCATTGCCTCAGTGTCTCAGTGTCCCTGTGTCGCTGTGTCTCAGAGTCTCAGTGTCTCTGTGTCTCAGTGTCTATGTGTCTCAGTGTCTCTGTGTCTCAGTGTCTCAGTGTCTCTGTGTCTGAATGTCTCAGTGTGTCTCTATCTCTGTGCTTCAGTGCCTCAGTGTCTCAGAGTCTCAGTGTCTCAGTGTGTCTGTGTCTCAGTGTCTCAGCGTCCCTGTGCCTCAGTGTCTCTGTGTCTCTGTGCATCAGTGTCTCAGTTTCTCTGTGTCTCTGTGTCTCAGTGTCTCTGTGTCACAGTGTCTCTGTGTCTCTGTGCCTCAGTGTCTCTGTGTCTCTGTGCCTCAGTGTTTCAGTGCCTCAGTGTCTCAGTGTCTCAGAGTCTCAGTGTCACAGTGTGTCTGTGTTTCAGTGTCTCAGTGTCTCTGTGTCTCAGTGGCTCTGTGCCTCAGTGTCTCTGTGCCTCAGTGTCTATGCGTCTCAATGTCTCAGTTCTCTCTATCTCTGTGCCTCAGTGTCTCAGAGTCTCAGTGTGTCTGTGTCTCAGTGTCTCAGTGTCTCAGAGTCCCTGTGTCTCTGTGCCTCAATGTCACAGTGTGTCAGTGTCTCTGTGTCTCAAAGTTTTGTGTCTCTGTGTCTCAGAATCTCAGAGTCTCAAAGACTCTGTGTCCCAGAGTCTCAGTGTCTCAGTGTCTCAGTGTCTTCGTGTCTCTGTGTCTAAGTGTGTCAGTGCCTCTGTGTCTAAGTGTCTGTGAGTCACAGTGTCTCAGTGTCTCTGTGTCTCTGTGTCTTAGTGTCTCAGTGTCTCAGGGTCTCAGTGTCTCTGTGTCTCTGTCTCTGTGCCTCAATGCCTCCTTGTTCTCAGTGTCTCTGTGTCTCAGTGTCTCTGTGTCTCAGTGTCTCAGTGTCTCTGTGTCTTAATGTCTCAGTGTGTCTCTATCTCTGTGCTTCAGTGCCTCAGTGTCTCAGAGTCTCAGTGTCTCAGTGTGTCTGTGTCTCAGTGTCTCAGCGTCCCTGTGCCTCAGTGTCTCTGTGTCTCTGTGCATCAGTGTCTCAGTTTCTCTGTGTCTCTGTGTCTCAGTGTCTCTGTGTCACAGTGTCTCTGTGTCTCTGTGCCTCAGTGTCTCTGTGTCACAGTGTCTCAGTGTCTCTGTGTCTCTGTGTCTCAAAGTCTTTGTATTCAGTGCCTCAGAGTCTCAGTGTCTCATTGCCTCAGTGTCTCAGTGTCCCTGTGTCGCTGTGTCTCAGAGTCTCAGTGTCTCTGTGTCTCAGTGTCTCTGTGTCTCAGTGTCTCAGTGTCTCTGTGTCTGAATGTCTCAGTGTGTCTCTATCTCTGTGCTTCAGTGCCTCAGTGTCTCAGAGTCTCAGTGTCTCAGTGTGTCTGTGTCTCAGTGTCTCAGCGTCCCTGTGCCTCAGTGTCTCTGTGTCTCTGTGCATCAGTGTCTCAGTTTCTCTGTGTCTCTGTGTCTCAGTGTCTCTGTGTCACAGTGTCTCTGTGTCTCTGTGCCTCAGTGTCTCTGTGTCTCTGTGCCTCAGTGTTTCAGTGCCTCAGTGTCTCAGTGTCTCAGAGTCTCAGTGTCACAGTGTGTCTGTGTTTCAGTGTCTCAGTGTCTCAGTGGCTCTGTGCCTCAGTGTCTCTGTGCCTCAGTGTCTATGCGTCTCAATGTCTCAGTTCTCTCTATCTCTGTGCCTCAGTGTCTCAGAGTCTCAGTGTGTCTGTGTCTCAGTGTCTCAGTGTCTCTGTGTCTCAGAGTCCCTGTGTCTCTGTGCCTCAATGTCACAGTGTGTCAGTGTCTCTGTGTCTCAAAGTTTTTTGTCTCTGTGTCTCAGAATCTCAGAGTCTCAAAGACTCTGTGTCCCAGAGTCTCAGTGTCTCAGTGTCTCCGTGTCTCTGTGTCTAAGTGTGTCAGTGCCTCTGTGTCTAAGTGTCTGTGAGTCACAGTTTCTCAGTGTCTCTGTGTCTCTGTGTCTCTGTGTCTCTGTGTCTTAGTGTCTCAGTGTCTCAGGGTCTCAGTGTCTCTGTGTCTCTGTGTCTCTGTGCCTCAATGCCTCCGTGTTCTCTAGTGTCTCTGTGTCTCAGTGTCTCTGTGTCTCAGTGTCTCTGTGTCTCAGTGTCTCAGTGTCTCTGTGTCTGAATGTCTCAGTGTGTCTCTATCTCTGTGCTTCAGTGCCTCAGTGTCTCAGAGTCTCAGTGTCTCAGTGTGTCTGTGTCTCAGTGTCTCAGCGTTCCTGTGCCTCAGTGTCTCTGTGTCTCTGTGCATCAGTGTCTCAGTTTCTCTGTGTCTCTGTGTCTCAGTGTCTCTGTGTCACAGTGTCTCTGTGTCTCTGTGCCTCAGTGTCTCTGTGTCTCTGTGCCTCAGTGCCTCAGTGTCTCAGAGTCTCAGTGTCACAGTGTGTCTGTGTTTCAGTGTCTCAGTGTCTCTGTGTCTCAGAGGCTCTGTGCCTCAGTGTCTCTGTGCCTCTGTGTCTCAAATTCTCAGTGTCTCTGTTCTCAGTGTCTCTGTGTCTCAGTGTCTCTGTGTCTCAGTGTCTCTGTGTCTCAGTGTCTCAAAGTCTTTGTATTCAGTGCCTCAGAGTTTCAGTGTCTCTTTGCCTCCGTGTTCCCAGAGTTTCAGAGTCTCAATGTCTCAGAGACTCAGTGTCTCAGTATCCCAGTGTACCTGTGCCTCAGTGTTTCAGTGTCTCAGTGTCTCAGTGCCTAAGTGCCTCAGAGTCTCAGTGTCTCTGTGCCTCAGTGTCTCAGTGTCTCTATGTCTCTGTGTCTCAGAGTCTTTGTATTCAGTGCCTCAGAGTCTCAGTCTCAGTCTCAGTGTCTCAGTGTCTCTCTGTCTCAGTGTATCAGTGTCTCAGAGACACAGTGTCTCTGTGCCTCAGTGTCTCAGTGTCTCTGTGTCTCAAAGTCTTTGTATTCAGTGCCTCAGAGTCTCAGTGTCTCATTGCCTCAGTGTCTCAGTGTCCCTGTGTCGCTGTGTCTCAGAGTCTCAGTGTCTCTGTGTCTCAGTGTCTCTGTGTCTCAGTGTCTCTGTGTCTCAGTGTCTCAGTGTCTCTGTGTCTGAATGCCTCAGTGTCTCTCTATCTCTGTGCTTCAGTGCCTCAGTGTCTCAGAGTCTCAGTGTCTCAGTGTGTCTGTGTCTCAGTGTCTCAGCGTCCCTGTGCCTCAGTGTCTCTGTGTCTCTGTGCATCAGTGTCTCAGTTTCTCTGTGTCTCTGTGTCTCAGTGTCTCTGTGTCACAGTGTCTCTGTGCCTCAGTGTCTCTGTGTCTCTGTGTCTCTGTGCCTCAGTGTTTCAGTGCCTCAGTGTCTCAGAGTCTCAGTGTCACAGTGTGTCTGTGTTTCAGTGTCTCAGTGTCTCTGTGTCTCAGTGGCTCTGTGCCTCAGTGTCTCTGTGCCTCAGTGTCTATGCGTCTCAATGTCTCAGTTCTCTCTATCTCTGTGCCTCAGTGTCTCAGAGTCTCAGTGTGTCTGTGTCTCAGTGTCTCAGTGTCTCTGTGTCTCAGAGTCCCTGTGTCTCTGTGCCTCAATGTCACAGTGTGTCAGTGTCTCTGTTTCTCAAAGTTTTGTGTCTCTGTGTCTCAGAATCTCAGAGTCTCAAAGACTCTGTGTCCCAGAGTCTCAGTGTCTCAGTGTCTCAGTGTCTCCGTGTCTCTGTGTCTAAGTGTGTCAGTGCCTCTGTGTCTAAGTGTCTGTGAGTCACAGTGTCTCAGTGTCTCTGTGTCTCTGTGTCTCTGTGTCTCTGTGTCTTAGTGTCTCAGTGTCTCAGGGTCTCAGTGTCTCTGTGTCTCTGTGTCTCTGTGCCTCAATGCCTCCGTGTTCTCAGTGTCTCTGTGTCTCTGTGTCTCAGTGTCTCTGTGTCTCAGTGTCTCTGTGTCTCAGTGTCTCAGTGTCTCTGTGTCTGAATGTCTCAGTGTGTCTCTATCTCTGTGCTTCAGTGCCTCAGTGTCTCAGAGTCTCAGTGTCTCAGTGTGTCTGTGTCTCAGTGTCTCAGCGTCCCTGTGCCTCAGTGTCTCTGTGTCTCTGTGCATCAGTGTCTCAGTTTCTCTGTGTCTCTGTGTCTCAGTGTCTCTGTGTCACAGTGTCTCTGTGTCTCTGTGCCTCAGTGTCTCTGTGTCTCTGTGCCTCAGTGTTTCAGTGCCTCAGTGTCTCAGAGTCTCAGTGTCACAGTGTGTCTGTATTTCAGTGTCTCAGTGTCTCTGTGTCTCAGTGGCTCTGTGCCTCAGTGTCTCTGTGCCTCTGTGTCTCAAATTCTCAGTGTCTCTGTTCTCAGTGTCTCTGTGTCTCAGTGTCTCTGTGTCTCAGTGTCTCAGTGTCTCAGTGTCTCTGTGTCTCAGTGTCTCTGTGTCTCAGTGTCTCAAAGTCATTGTATTCAGTGCCTCAGAGTTTCAGTGTCTCTTTGCCTCCGTGTTCCCAGTGTCTCTGTGTCTTTGTGTGTCTGTGTCTCAGTGTCTCAAAGTCTTTGTGTCTCAATGTATCTGTGTCTCAGTGTCTCAGTGTCCCTGTGTCCCTGTGTCTCTGTGTCTCTGTGTCTCAGAGTCTTAGTGTCTCTGTGTCTCAGTGTCTCTGAGTCTTAGTGTCTCTGTGTCTCAGTGTCTCTGTGTCAGTGTCTCAGAGTCTCAGTGTCTCAGTTTCTCTGTGTCTCTGTGTCTCAATGTCTCAGTGTCTCTCTATCTCTCTCTGCTTCAGTGCCTCAGTGTCTCAGTGTGTCTGTGTCTCAGTGTCTCAGCGTCCCTGTGCCTCAGTGTCTCTGTGTCTCTGTGCATCAGTGTCTCAGTTTTTCTGTGTCTCTGTGTCTCAGTGTCTCTGTGTCACAGTGTCTCTGTGTCTCTGTGCCTCAGTGACTCTGTGCCTCTGTGCCTCAGTGTTTCAGTGCCTCAGTGTTTCAGTGTCTCAGAGTCACATTGTCTCTGTGCGTCAGTGCCTCAGTGTCTCAGTATCTCAGAGTCTCAGTGTCTCAGTGTGTCTGTGTTTCACTGCCTCAGTGTCTCTGTGCCTCAGTGTCTCTGTGTCTCAGTGTATCAGTGTCTCAGAGACTCAGTGTCTCATTGTCTCTGTGTCTGAGTGTCTCTGTGCCTCAGTGCCTCAGTGCCTCAGTGTCACAGTGTCTCAGTGTCTCAGTGTCTCTGTGTCTCAGTGCCTCAGAGTTTCAGAGTCTCAATGTCTCAGAGACTCAGTGTCTCAGTATCCCAGTGTACCTGTGCCTCAGTGTTTCAGTGTCTCAGTGTCTCAGTGCCTAAGTGCCTCAGGGTCTCAGTGTCTCTGTGCCTCAGTATCTCTGTGTCTCTGTGCCTCAGTGTTTCAGTGCCTCAGTGTCTCAGTGTCTCAGAGTCTCAGTGTCACAGTGTGTCTGTGTTTCAGTGTCTCAGTGTCTCTGTGTCTCAGTGGCTCTGTGCCTCAGTGTCTCTGTGCCTCTGTGTCTATGCGTCTCAATGTCTCAGTTCTCTCTATCTCTGTGCCTCAGTGTCTCAGAGTCTAAGTGTGTCTGTGTCTCAGTGTCTCAGTGTCTCTGTGTCTCCGAGTCCCTGTGTCTCTGTGCCTCAATGTCACAGTGTGTCAGTGTCTCTGTGTCTCAAAGTTTTGTGTCTCTGTGTCTCAGAATCTCAGAGTCTCAAAGACTCTGTGTCCCAGAGTCTCAGTGTCTCAGTGTCTCAGTGTCTCAGTGTCTCCGTGTCTCTGTGTCTAAGTGTGTCGGTGCCTCTGTGTCTAAGTGTCTGTGAGTCACAGTGTCTCAGTGTCTCAGTGTCTCTGTGTCTCTGTGTCTTAGTGTCTCAGTGTCTCAGGGTCTCAGTGTCTCTGTGTCTCTGTCTCTGTGCCTCAATGCCTCCGTGTTCTCAGTGTCTCTGTGTCTCAGTGTCTCTGTGTCTCAGTGTCTCTGTGTATCAGTGTCTCAGTGTCTCTGTGTCTGAATGTCTCAGTGTGTCTCTATCTCTGTGCTTCAGTGCCTCAGTGTCTCAGAGTCTCAGTGTCTCAGTGTGTCTGTGTCTCAGTGTCTCAGCGTCCCTGTGCCTCAGTGTCTCTGTGTCTCTGTGCATCAGTGTCTCAGTTTCTCTGTGTCTCTGTGTCTCAGTGTCTCTGTGTCACAGTGTCTCTGTGTCTCTGTGCCTCAGTGTTTCAGTGCCTCAGTGTCTCAGAGTCTCAGTGTCACAGTGTGTCTGTGTTTCAGTGTCTCAGTGTCTCTGTGTCTCAGTGGCTCTGTGCCTCAGTGTCTCTGTGCCTCTGTGTCTCAAATTCTCAGTGTCTCTGTTCTCAGTGTCTCTGTGTCTCAGTGTCTCTGTGTCTCAGTGTCTCTGTGTCTCAGTGTCTCAAAGTCTTTGTATTCAGTGCCTCAGAGTTTCAGTGTCTCTTTGCCTCCGTGTTCCCAGTGTCTCTGTGTCTTTGTGTGTCTGTGTCTCAGTCTCTCAAAGTCTTTGTGTCTCAATGTATCTGTGTCTCAGTGTCTCAGTGTCCCTGTGTCCCTGTGTCTCTGTGTCTCTGTGTCTCAGAGTCTTAGTGTCTCTGTGTCTCAGTGTCTCTGTGTCAGTGTCTCAGAGTCTCAGTGTCTCAGTTTCTCTGTGTCTCTGTGTCTCAATGTCTCAGTGTCTCTCTATCTCTCTGCTTCAGTGCCTCAGTGTCTCAGTGTGTCTGTGTCTCAGTGTCTCAGCGTCCCTGTGCCTCAGTGTCTCTGTGTCTCTGTGCATCAGTGTCTCAGTTTTTCTGTGTCTCTGTGTCTCAGTGTCTCTGTGTCACAGTGTCTCTGTGTCTCTGTGCCTCAGTGTCTCTGTGCCTCTGTGCCTCAGTGTTTCAGTGCCTCAGTGTTTCAGTGTCTCAGAGTCACATTGTCTCTGTGCGTCAGTGCCTCAGTGTCTCAATATCTCAGAGTCTCAGTGTCTCAGTGTGTCTGTGTTTCAGTGCCTCAGTGTCTCTGTGCCTCAGTGTCTCTGTGTCTCAGTGTATCAGTGTCTCAGAGACTCAGTGTCTCATTGTCTCTGTGTCTGAGTGTCTCTGTGCCTCAGTGCCTCAGTGTCACAGTGTCTCAGTGTCTCAGTGTCTCTGTGTCTCAGTGTCTCAGAGTTTCAGAGTCTCAATGTCTCAGAGACTCAGTGTCTCAGTATCCCAGTGTCTCTGTGCCTCAGTGTCTCAGTGTCCCTGTGTCTCTGTGTCTCAGAGTCTCAGAGTCTCAGTGTCTCAGTGTCTCAGTGCCTCAGTGCCTCAGAGTCTCAGTGTCTCTGTGCCTCAGTGTCTCAGTGTCCCTGTGTCTCTGTGTCTCAAAGTCTTTGTATTCAGTGCCTCAGAGTCTCAGTCTCAGTCTCAGTGTCTCAGTGTCTCTCTGTCTCAGTGTATCAGTGTCTCAGAGACACAGTGTCTCTGTGCCTCAGTGTCTCAGTGTCTCTGTGTCTCTGTGTCTCAAAGACTTTGTACTCAGTGCCTCAGAGTCTCAGTGTCTCATTGCCTCAGTGTCTCAGTGTCCCTGTGTCGCTGTGTCTCAGAGTCTCAGTGTCTCTGTGTCTCAGTGTCTATGTGTCTCAGTGTCTCTGTGTCTCAGTGTCTCAGTGTCTCTGTGTCTGAATGTCTCAGTGTGTCTCTATCTCTGTGCTTCAGTGCCTCAGTGTCTCAGAGTCTCAGTGTCTCAGTGTGTCTGTGTCTCAGTGTCTCAGCGTCCCTGTGCCTCAGTGTCTCTGTGTCTCTGTGCATCAGTGTCTCAGTTTCTCTGTGTCTCTGTGTCTCAGTGTCTCTGTGTCACAGTGTCTCTGTGTCTCTGTGCCTCAGTGTCTCTGTGTCTCTGTGCCTCAGTGTTTCAGTGCCTCAGTGTCTCAGTGTCTCAGAGTCTCAGTGTCACAGTGTGTCTGTGTTTCAGTGTCTCAGTGTCTCTGTGTCTCAGTGGCTCTGTGCCTCAGTGTCTCTGTGCCTCAGTGTCTATGCGTCTCAATGTCTCAGTTCTCTCTATCTCTGTGCCTCAGTGTCTCAGAGTCTCAGTGTGTCTGTGTCTCAGTGTCTCAGTGTCTCAGAGTCCCTGTGTCTCTGTGCCTCAATGTCACAGTGTGTCAGTGTCTCTGTGTCTCAAAGTTTTGTGTCTCTGTGTCTCAGAATCTCAGAGTCTCAAAGACTCTGTGTCCCAGAGTCTCAGTGTCTCAGTGTCTCAGTGTCTTCGTGTCTCTGTGTCTAAGTGTGTCAGTGCCTCTGTGTCTAAGTGTCTGTGAGTCACAGTGTCTCAGTGTCTCTGTGTCTCTGTGTCTTAGTGTCTCAGTGTCTCAGGGTCTCAGTGTCTCTGTGTCTCTGTCTCTGTGCCTCAATGCCTCCTTGTTCTCAGTGTCTCTGTGTCTCAGTGTCTCTGTGTCTCAGTGTCTCAGTGTCTCTGTGTCTTAATGTCTCAGTGTGTCTCTATCTCTGTGCTTCAGTGCCTCAGTGTCTCAGAGTCTCAGTGTCTCAGTGTGTCTGTGTCTCAGTGTCTCAGCGTCCCTGTGCCTCAGTGTCTCTGTGTCTCTGTGCATCAGTGTCTCAGTTTCTCTGTGTCTCTGTGTCTCAGTGTCTCTGTGTCACAGTGTCTCTGTGTCTCTGTGCCTCAGTGTCTCTGTGTCTCTGTGCCTCAGTGTTTCAGTGCCTCAGTTCTCAGAGTCTCAGTGTCACAGTGTGTCTGTGTTTCAGTGTCTCAGTGTCTCTGTGTCTCAGTGGCTCTGTGCCTCAGTGTCTCTGTGCCTCTGTGTCTCAAATTCTCAGTGTCTCTGTTCTCAGTGTCTCTGTGTCTCAGTGTCTCTGTGTCTCAGTGTCTCTGTGTCTGAATGTCTCAGTGTGTCTCTATCTCTGTGCTTCAGTGCCTCAGTGTCTCAGAGTCTCAGTGTCTCAGTGTGTCTGTGTCTCAGTGTCTCAGCGCCCCTGTGCCTCAGTGTCTCTGTGTCTCTGTGCATCAGTGTCTCATTTTCTCTGTGTCTCTGTGTCTCAGTGTCTCAGTGTCTCTGTGTCACAGTGTCTCTGTGTCTCTGTGCCTCAGTGTCTCTGTGCCTCAGTGTTTCAGTGCCTCAGTGTCTCAGTGTCTCAGAGTCTCAGTGTCACAGTGTGTCTGTATTTCAGTGTCTCAGTGTCTCTGTGTCTCAGTGGCTCTGTGCCTCAGTGTCTCTGTGCCTCAGTGTCCCTGTGCCTCAGTGTCTCTGTGTCTCTGTGCATCAGTGTCTCAGTTTCTCTATGTCTCTGTGTCTCAGTGTCTCTGTGTCACAGTGTCTCTGTGTCTCTGTGCCTCAGTGTCTCTGTGCCTCTGTGCCTCAGTGTTTCAGTGCCTCAGTGTTTCAGTGTCTCAGAGTCACATTGTCTCTGTGCGTCAGTGCCTCAGCGTCTCAGTATCTCAGAGTCTCAGTGTCTCAGTGTGTCTGTGTTTCAGTGTCTCAGTGTCTCTGTGTCTCAGTGTATCAGTGTCTCAGAGACTCAGTGTCTCATTGTCTCTATGTCTGAGTGTCTCTGTGCCTCAGTGCCTCAGTGTCACAGTGTCTCAGTGTCTCTGTGCCTCAGTGTCTCAGAGTTTCAGAGTCTCAATGTCTCAGAGACTCAGTGTCTCAGTGTCCCAGTGTACCTGTGCCTCAGTGTTTCAGTGTCTCAGTGTCTCAGTGCCTAAGTGCCTCAGAGTCTCAGTGTCTCTGTGCCTCAGTGTCTCAGTGTCCCTGTGTCTCTGTGTCTCAGAGTCTCAGAGTCTCAGTGTCTCAGTGTCTCAGTGCCTCAGTGCCTCAGAGTCTCAGTGTGTCTGTGCCTCAGTGTCTCAGTGCCCCTGTGTCTCTGTGTCTCAAAGTCTTTGTATTCAGTGCCTCAGAGTCTCAGTGTCTCATTGCCTCAGTGTCTCAGTGTCCCTGTGTCGCTGTGTCTCAGAGTCTCAGTGTCTCTGTGTCTCAGTGTCTCTGTGTCTCAGTGTCTCTGTGTCTCAGTGTCTCAGTGTCTCTGTGTCTGAATGTCTCAGTGTGTCTCTATCTCTGTGCTTCAGTGCCTCAGTGTCTCAGAGTCTCAGTGTCTCAGTGTGTCTGTGTCTCAGTGTCTCAGCGTCCCTGTGCCTCAGTGTCTCTGTGTCTCTGTGCATCAGTGTCTCAGTTTCTCTGTGTCTCTGTGTCTCAGTGTCTCTGTGTCACAGTGTCTCTGTGTCTCTGTGCCTCAGTGTCTCTGTGTCTCTGTGCCTCAGTGTTTCAGTGCCTCAGTGTCTCAGTGTCTCAGAGTCTCAGTGTCACAGTGTGTCTGTGTTTCAGTGTCTCAGTGTCTCTGTGTCTCAGTGGCTCTGTGCCTCAGTGTCTCTGTGCCTCAGTGTCTATGCGTCTCAATGTCTCAGTTCTCTCTATCTCTGTGCCTCAGTGTCTCAGAGTCTCAGTGTGTCTGTGTCTCAGTGTCTCAGTGTCTCCGAGTCCCTGTGTCTCTGTGCCTCAATGTCACAGTGTGTCAGTGTCTCTGTGTCTCAAATTTTTGTGTCTCTGTGTCTCAGAATCTCAGAGTCTCAAAGACTCTGTGTCCCAGAGTCTCAGTGTCTCAGTGTCTCAGTGTCTCCGTGTCTCTGTGTCTAAGTGTGTCAGTGCCTCTGTGTCTAAGTGTCTGTGAGTCACAGTGTCTCAGTGTCTCTGTGTCTCTGTGTCTCTGTGTCTTAGTGTCTCAGTGTCTCAGGGTCTCAGTGTCTCTGTGTCTCTGTCTCTGTGCCTCAATGCCTCCGTGTTCTCAGTGTCTCTGTGTCTCAGTGTCTCTGTGTCTCAGTGTCTCAGTGTCTCTGTGTCTTAATGTCTCAGTGTGTCTGTATCTCTGTGCTTCAGTGCCTCAGTGTCTCAGAGTCTCAGTGTCTCAGTGTGTCTGTGTCTCAGTGTCTCAGCGTCCCTGTGCCTCAGTGTCTCTGTGTCTCTGTGCATCAGTGTCTCAGTTTCTCTGTGTCTCTGTGTCTCAGTGTCTCTGTGTCACAGTGTCTCTGTGTCTCTGTGCCTCAGTGTTTCAGTGCCTCAGTGTCTCAGAGTCTCAGTGTCACAGTGTGTCTGTGTTTCAGTGTCTCAGTGTCTCTGTGTCTCAGTGGCTCTGTGCCTCAGTGTCTCTGTGCCTCTGTGTCTCAAATTCTCAGTGTCTCTGTTCTCAGTGTCTCTGTGTCTCAGTGTCTCTGTGTCTCAGTGTCTCTGTGTCTCAGTGTCTCAAAGTCTTTGTATTCAGTGCCTCAGAGTTTCAGTGTCTCTTTGCCTCCGTGTTCCCAGTGTCTCTGTGTCTTTGTGTGTCTGTGTCTCAGTGTCTCAAAGTCTTTGTGTCTCAATGTATCTGTGTCTCAGTGTCTCAGTGTCCCTGTGTCCCTGTGTCTCTGTGTCTCTGTGTCTCAGAGTCTTAGTGTCTCTGTGTCTCAGTGTCTCTGTGTCAGTGTCTCAGAGTCTCAGTGTCTCAGTTTCTCTGTGTCTCTGTGTCTCAATGTCTCAGTGTCTCTCTATCTCTCTGCTTCAGTGCCTCAGTGTCTCAGTGTGTCTGTGTCTCAGTGTCTCAGCGTCCCTGTGCCTCAGTGTCTCTGTGTCTCTGTGCATCAGTGTCTCAGTTTTTCTGTGTCTCTGTGTCTCAGTGTCTCTGTGTCTCTGTGCCTCAGTGTCTCTGTGCCTCTGTGCCTCAGTGTTTCAGTGCCTCAGTGTTTCAGTGTCTCAGAGTCACATTGTCTCTGTGCGTCAGTGCCTCAGTGTCTCAGTATCTCAGAGTCTCAGTGTCTCAGTGTGTCTGTGTTTCAGTGCCTCAGTGTCTCTGTGCCTCAGTGTCTCTGTGTCTCAGTGTATCAGTGTCTCAGAGACTCAGTGTCTCATTGTCTCTGTGTCTGAGTGTCTCTGTGCCTCAGTGCCTCAGTGTCACAGTGTCTCAGTGTCTCTGTGTCTCAGTGTCTCAGAGTTTCAGAGTCTCAATGTCTCAGAGACTCAGTGTCTCAGTATCCCAGTGTCTCTGTGCCTCAGTGTGTCAGTGTCCCTGTGTCTCTGTGTCTCAGAGTCTCAGAGTCTCAGTGTCTCAGTGTCTCAGTGCCTCAGTGCCTCAGAGTCTCAGTGTCTCTGTGCCTCAGTGTCTCAGTGTCCCTGTGTCTCTGTGTCTCAAAGTCTTTGTATTCAGTGCCTCAGAGTCTCAGTCTCAGTCTCAGTGTCTCAGTGTCTCTCTGTCTCAGTGTATCAGTGTCTCAGAGACACAGTGTCTCTGTGCCTCAGTGTCTCAGTGTCTCTGTGTCTCTGTGTCTCAAAGACTTTGTACTCAGTGCCTCAGAGTCTCAGTGTCTCATTGCCTCAGTGTCTCAGTGTCCCTGTGTCGCTGTGTCTCAGAGTCTCAGTGTCTCTGTGTCTCAGTGTCTCTGTGTCTCAGTGTCTCTGTGTCTCAGTGTCTCAGTGTCTCTGTGTCTGAATGTCTCAGTGTGTCTCTATCTCTGTGCTTCAGTGCCTCAGTGTCTCAGAGTCTCATTGTCTCAGTGTGTCTGTGTCTCAGTGTCTCAGCGTCCCTGTGCCTCAGTGTCTCTGTGTCTCTGTGCATCAGTGTCTCAGTTTCTCTGTGTCTCTGTGTCTCAGTGTCTCTGTGTCACAGTGTCTCTGTGTCTCTGTGCCTCAGTGTCTCTGTGTCTCTGTGCCTCAGTGTTTCAGTGCCTCAGTGTCTCAGAGTCTCAGTGTCACAGTGTGTCTGTATTTCAGTGTCTCAGTGTCTCTGTGTCTCAGTGGCTCTGTGCCTCAGTGTCTCTGTGCCTCTGTGTCTCAAATTCTCACTGTCTCTGTTCTCAGTGTCTCTGTGTCTCAGTGTCTCTGTGTCTCAGTGTCTCAGTGTCTCAGTGTCTCTGTGTCTCAGTGTCTCTGTGTCTCAGTGTCTCAAAGTCATTGTATTCAGTGCCTCAGAGTTTCAGTGTCTCTTTGCCTCCGTGTTCCCAGTGTCTCTGTGTCTTTGTGTGTCTGTGTCTCAGTGTCTCAAAGTCTTTGTGTCTCAATGTATCTGTGTCTCAGTGTCTCAGTGTCCCTGTGTCCCTGTGTCTCTGTGTCTCTGTGTCTCAGAGTCTTAGTGTCTCTGTGTCTCAGTGTCTCTGAGTCTTAGTGTCTCTGTGTCTCAGTGTCTCTGTGTCAGTGTCTCAGAGTCTCAGTGTCTCAGTTTCTCTGTGTCTCTGTGTCTCAATGTCTCAGTGTCTCTCTATCTCTCTGCTTCTGTGCCTCAGTGTCTCAGTGTGTCTGTGTCTCAGTGTCTCAGCGTCCCTGTGCCTCAGTGTCTCTGTGTCTCTGTGCATCAGTGTCTCAGTTTTTCTGTGTCTCTGTGTCTCAGTGTCTCTGTGTCACAGTGTCTCTGTGTCTCTGTGCCTCAGTGACTCTGTGCCTCTGTGCCTCAGTGTTTCAGTGCCTCAGTGTTTCAGTGTCTCAGAGTCACATTGTCTCTGTGCGTCAGTGCCTCAGTGTCTCAGTATCTCAGAGTCTCAGTGTCTCAGTGTGTCTGTGTTTCACTGCCTCAGTGTCTCTGTGCCTCAGTGTCTCTGTGTCTCAGTGTATCAGTGTCTCAGAGACTCAGTGTCTCATTGTCTCTGTGTCTGAGTGTCTCTGTGCCTCAGTGCCTCAGTGCCTCAGTGTCACAGTGTCTCAGTGTCTCAGTGTCTCTGTGTCTCAGTGCCTCAGAGTTTCAGAGTCTCAATGTCTCAGAGACTCAGTGTCTCAGTATCCCAGTGTACCTGTGCCTCAGTGTTTCAGTGTCTCAGTGTCTCAGTGCCTAAGTGCCTCAGGGTCTCAGTGTCTCTGTGCCTCAGTATCTCTGTGTCTCTGTGCCTCAGTGTTTCAGTGCCTCAGTGTCTCAGTGTCTGAGAGTCTCAGTGTCACAGTGTGTCTGTGTTTCAGTGTCTCAGTGTCTCTGTGTCTCAGTGGCTCTGTGCCTCAGTGTCTCTGTGCCTCTGTGTCTATGCGTCTCAATGTCTCAGTTCTCTCTATCTCTGTGCCTCAGTGTCTCAGAGTCTCAGTGTGTCTGTGTCTCAGTGTCTCAGTGTCTCTGTGTCTCAGAGTCCCTGTGTCTCTGTGCCTCAATGTCACAGTGTGTCAGTGTCTCTGTGTCTCAAAGTTTTGTGTCTCTGTGTCTCAGAATCTCAGAGTCTCAAAGACTCTGTGTCCCAGAGTCTCAGTGTCTCAGTGTCTCAGTGTCTCAGTGTCTCAGTGTCTCCGTGTCTCTGTGTCTAAGTGTGTCGGTGCCTCTGTATCTAAGTGTCTGTGAGTCACAGTGTCTCAGTGTCTCAGTGTCTCTGTGTCTCTGTGTCTTAGTGTCTCAGTGTCTCAGGGTCTCAGTGTCTCTGTGTCTCTGTCTCTGTGCCTCAATGCCTCCGTGTTCTCAGTGTCTCTGTGTCTCAGTGTCTCTGTGTCTCAGTGTCTCTGTGTATCAGTGTCTCAGTGTCTCTGTGTCTGAATGTCTCAGTGTGTCTCTATCTCTGTGCTTCAGTGCCTCAGTGTCTCAGAGTCTCAGTGTCTCAGTGTGTCTGTGTCTCAGTGTCTCAGCGTCCCTGTGCCTCAGTGTCTCTGTGTCTCTGTGCATCAGTGTCTCAGTTTCTCTGTGTCTCTGTGTCTCAGTGTCTCTGTGTCACAGTGTCTCTGTGTCTCTGTGCCTCAGTGTTTCAGTGCCTCAGTGTCTCAGAGTCTCAGTGTCACAGTGTGTCTGTGTTTCAGTGTCTCAGTGTCTCTGTGTCTCAGTGGCTCTGTGCCTCAGTGTCTCTGTGCCTCTGTGTCTCAAATTCTCAGTGTCTCTGTTCTCAGTGTCTCTGTGTCTCAGTGTCTCTGTGTCTCAGTGTCTCTGTGTCTCAGTGTCTCAAAGTCTTTGTATTCAGTGCCTCAGAGTTTCAGTGTCTCTTTGCCTCCGTGTTCCCAGTGTCTCTGTGTCTTTGTGTGTCTGTGTCTCAGTGTCTCAAAGTCTTTGTGTCTCAATGTATCTGTGTCTCAGTGTCCCTGTGTCCCTGTGTCTCTGTGTCTCTGTGTCTCAGAGTGTTAGTGTCTCTGTGTCTCAGTGTCTCTGTGTCAGTGTCTCAGAGTCTCAGTGTCTCAGTTTCTCTGTGTCTCTGTGTCTCAATGTCTCAGTGTCTCTCTATCTCTCTGCTTCAGTGCCTCAGTGTCTCAGTGTGTCTGTGTCTCAGTGTCTCAGCGTCCCTGTGCCTCAGTGTCTCTGTGTCTCTGTGCATCAGTGTCTCAGTTTTTCTGTGTCTCTGTGTCTCAGTGTCTCTGTGTCACAGTGTCTCTGTGTCTCTGTGCCTCAGTGTCTCTGTGCCTCTGTGCCTCAGTGTTTCAGTGCCTCAGTGTTTCAGTGTCTCAGAGTCACATTGTCTCTGTGCGTCAGTGCCTCAGTGTCTCAATATCTCAGAGTCTCAGTGTCTCAGTGTGTCTGTGTTTCAGTGCCTCAGTGTCTCTGTGCCTCAGTACTCTGTGTCTCAGTGTATCAGTGTCTCAGAGACTCAGTGTCTCATTGTCTCTGTGTCTGAGTGTCTCTGTGCCTCAGTGCCTCAGTGTCACAGTGTCTCAGTGTCTCAGTGTCTCTGTGTCTCAGTGTCTCAGAGTTTCAGAGTCTCAATGTCTCAGAGACTCAGTGTCTCAGTATCCCAGTGTCTCTGTGCCTCAGTGTCTCAGTGTCCCTGTGTCTCTGTGTCTCAGAGTCTCAGAGTCTCAGTGTCTCAGTGTCTCAGTGCCTCAGTGCCTCAGAGTCTCAGTGTCTCTGTGCCTCAGTGTCTCAGTGTCCCTGTGTCTCTGTGTCTCAAAGTCTTTGTATTCAGTGCCTCAGAGTCTCAGTCTCAGTCTCAGTGTCTCAGTGTCTCTCTGTCTCAGTGTATCAGTGTCTCAGAGACACAGTGTCTCTGTGCCTCAGTGTCTCAGTGTCTCTGTGTCTCTGTGTCTCAAAGACTTTGTACTCAGTGCCTCAGAGTCTCAGTGTCTCATTGCCTCAGTGTCTCAGTGTCCCTGTGTCGCTGTGTCTCAGAGTCTCAGTGTCTCTGTGTCTCAGTGTCTCTGTGTCTCAGTGTCTCTGTGTCTCAGTGTCTCAGTGTCTCTGTGTCTGAATGTCTCAGTGTGTCTCTATCTCTGTGCTTCAGTGCCTCAGTGTCTCAGAGTCTCAGTGTCTCAGTGTGTCTGTGTCTCAGTGTCTCAGCGTCCCTGTGCCTCAGTGTCTCTGTGTCTCTGTGCATCAGTGTCTCAGTTTCTCTGTGTCTCTGTGTCTCAGTGTCTCTGTGTCACAGTGTCTCTGTGTCTCTGTGCCTCAGTGTCTCTGTGTCTCTGTGCCTCAGTGTTTCAGTGCCTCAGTGTCTCAGTGTCTCAGAGTCTCAGTGTCACAGTGTGTCTGTGTTTCAGTGTCTCAGTGTCTCTGTGTCTCAGTGGCTCTGTGCCTCAGTGTCTCTGTGCCTCAGTGTCTATGCGTCTCAATGTCTCAGTTCTCTCTATCTCTGTGCCTCAGTGTCTCAGAGTCTCAGTGTGTCTGTGTCTCAGTGTCTCAGTGTCTCAGAGTCCCTGTGTCTCTGTGCCTCAATGTCACAGTGTGTCAGTGTCTCTGTGTCTCAAAGTTTTGTGTCTCTGTGTCTCAGAATCTCAGAGTCTCAAAGACTCTGTGTCCCAGAGTCTCAGTGTCTCAGTGTCTCAGTGTCTCCGTGTCTCTGTGTCTAAGTGTGTCAGTGCCTCTGTGTCTAAGTGTCTGTGAGTCACAGTGTCTCAGTGTCTCTGTGTCTCTAAGTCTTAGTGTCTCAGTGTCTCAGGGTCTCAGTGTCTCTGTGTCTCTGTCTCTGTGCCTCAATGCCTCCTTGTTCTCAGTGTCTCTGTGTCTCAGTGTCTCTGTGTCTCAGTGTCTCAGTGTCTCTGTGTCTTAATGTCTCAGTGTGTCTCTATCTCTGTGCTTCAGTGCCTCAGTGTCTCAGAGTCTCAGTGTATCAGTGTGTCTGTGTCTCAGTGTCTCAGCGTCCCTGTGCCTCAGTGTCTCTGTGTCTCTGTGCATCAGTGTCTCAGTTTCTCTGTGTCTCTGTGTCTCAGTGTATCTGTGTCACAGTGTCTCTGTGTCTCTGTGCCTCAGTGTCTCTGTGTCTCTGTGCCTCAGTGTTTCAGTGCCTCAGTTCTCAGAGTCTCAGTGTCACAGTGTGTCTGTGTTTCAGTGTCTCAGTGTCTCTGTGTCTCAGTGGCTCTGTGCCTCAGTGTCTCTGTGCCTCTGTGTCTCAAATTCTCAGTGTCTCTGTTCTCAGTGTCTCTGTGTCTCAGTGTCTCTGTGTCTCAGTGTCTCTGTGTCTGAATGTCTCAGTGTGTCTCTATCTCTGTGCTTCAGTGCCTCAGTGTCTCAGAGTCTCAGTGTCTCAGTGTGTCTGTGTCTCAGTGTCTCAGCGCCCCTGTGCCTCAGTGTCTCTGTGTCTCTGTGCATCAGTGTCTCATTTTCTCTGTGTCTCTGTGTCTCAGTGTCTCAGTGTCTCTGTGTCACAGTGTCTCTGTGTCTCTGTGCCTCAGTGTCTCTGTGCCTCAGTGTTTCAGTGCCTCAGTGTCTCAGTGTCTCAGAGTCTCAGTGTCACAGTGTGTCTGTGTTTCAGTGTCTCAGTGTCTCTGTGTCTCAGTGGCTCTGTGCCTCAGTGTCTCTGTGCCTCAGTGTCCCTGTGCCTCAGTGTCTCTGTGTCTCTGTGCATCAGTGTCTCAGTTTCTCTATGTCTCTGTGTCTCAGTGTCTCTGTGTCACAGTGTCTCTGTGTCTCTGTGCCTCAGTGTCTCTGTGCCTCTGTGCCTCAGTGTTTCAGTGCCTCAGTGTTTCAGTGTCTCAGAGTCACATTGTCTCTGTGCGTCAGTGCCTCAGTGTCTCAGTATCTCAGAGTCTCAGTGTCTCAGTGTGTCTGTGTTTCAGTGTCTCAGTGTCTCTGTGTCTCAGTGTATCAGTGTCTCAGAGACTCAGTGTCTCATTGTCTCTATGTCTGAGTGTCTCTGTGCCTCAGTGCCTCAGTGTCACAGTGTCTCAGTGTCTCTGTGCCTCAGTGTCTCAGAGTTTCAGAGTCTCAATGTCTCAGAGACTCAGTGTCTCAGTGTCCCAGTGTACCTGTGCCTCAGTGTTTCAGTGTCTCAGTGTCTCAGTGCCTAAGTGCCTCAGAGTCTCAGTGTCTCTGTGCCTCAGTGTCTCAGTGTCCCTGTGTCTCTGTGTCTCAGAGTCTCAGAGTCTCAGTGTCTCAGTGTCTCAGTGCCTCAGTGCCTCAGAGTCTCAGTGTGTCTGTGCCTCAGTGTCTCAGTGCCCCTGTGTCTCTGTGTCTCAAAGTCTTTGTATTCAGTGCCTCAGAGTCTCAGTGTCTCATTGCCTCAGTGTCTCAGTGTCCCTGTGTCGCTGTGTCTCAGAGTCTCAGTGTCTCTGTGTCTCAGTGTCTCTGTGTCTCTGTGTCTCAGTGTCTCTGTGTCTCAGTGTCTCAGTGTCTCTGTGTCTGAATGTCTCAGTGTGTCTCTATCTCTGTGCTTCAGTGCCTCAGTGTCTCAGAGTCTCAGTGTCTCAGTGTGTCTGTGTCTCAGTGTCTCAGCGTCCCTGTGCCTCAGTGTCTCTGTGTCTCTGTGCATCAGTGTCTCAGTTTCTCTGTGTCTCTGTGTCTCAGTGTCTCTGTGTCACAGTGTCTCTGTGTCTCTGTGCCTCAGTGTCTCTGTGTCTCTGTGCCTCAGTGTTTCAGTGCCTCAGTGTCTCAGTGTCTCAGAGTCTCAGTGTCACAGTGTGTCTGTGTTTCAGTGTCTCAGTGTCTCTGTGTCTCAGTGGCTCTGTGCCTCAGTGTCTCTGTGCCTCAGTGTCTATGCGTCTCAATGTCTCAGTTCTCTCTATCTCTGTGCCTCAGTGTCTCAGAGTCTCAGTGTGTCTGTGTCTCAGTGTCTCAGTGTCTCCGAGTCCCTGTGTCTCTGTGCCTCAATGTCACAGTGTGTCAGTGTCTCTGTGTCTCAAATTTTTGTGTCTCTGTGTCTCAGAATCTCAGAGTCTCAAAGACTCTGTGTCCCAGAGTCTCAGTGTCTCAGTGTCTCTGTGTCTCTGTGTCTCTGTGTCTTAGTGTCTCAGTGTCTCAGGGTCTCAGTGTCTCTGTGTCTCTGTCTCTGTGCCTCAATGCCTCCGTGTTCTCAGTGTCTCTGTGTCTCAGTGTCTCTGTGTCTCAGTGTCTCAGTGTCTCTGTGTCTTAATGTCTCAGTGTGTCTCTATCTCTGTGCTTCAGTGCCTCAGTGTCTCAGAGTCTCAGTGTCTCAGTGTGTCTGTGTCTCAGTGTCTCAGCGTCCCTGTGCCTCAGTGTCTCTGTGTCTCTGTGTCTCTGTGCATCAGTGTCTCAGTTTCTCTGTGTCTCTGTGTCTCAGTGTCTCTGTGTCACAGTGTCTCTGTGTCTCTGTGCCTCAGTGTCTCAGTGTCTCTGTGTCTTAATGTCTCAGTGTGTCTCTATCTCTGTGCTTCAGTGCCTCAGTGTCTCAGAGTCTCAGTGTCTCAGTGTGTCTGTGTCTCAGTGTCTCAGCGTCCCTGTGCCTCAGTGTCTCTGTGTCTCTGTGCATCAGTGTCTCAGTTTCTCTGTGTCTCTGTGTCTCAGTGTCTCTGTGTCACAGTGTCTCTGTGTCTCTGTGCCTCAGTGTCTCTGTGTCTCTGTGCCTCAGTGTTTCAGTGCCTCAGTTCTCAGAGTCTCAGTGTCACAGTGTGTCTGTGTTTCAGTGTCTCAGTGTCTCTGTGTCTCAGTGGCTCTGTGCCTCAGTGTCTCTGTGCCTCTGTGTCTCAAATTCTCAGTGTCTCTGTTCTCAGTGTCTCTGTGTCTCAGTGTCTCTGTGTCTCAGTGTCTCTGTGTCTGAATGTCTCAGTGTGTCTCTATCTCTGTGCTTCAGTGCCTCAGTGTCTCAGAGTCTCAGTGTCTCAGTGTGTCTGTGTCTCAGTGTCTCAGCGCCCCTGTGCCTCAGTGTCTCTGTGTCTCTGTGCATCAGTGTCTCATTTTCTCTGTGTCTCTGTGTCTCAGTGTCTCAGTGTCTCTGTGTCACAGTGTCTCTGTGTCTCTGTGCCTCAGTGTCTCTGTGCCTCAGTGTTTCAGTGCCTCAGTGTCTCAGTGTCTCAGAGTCTCAGTGTCACAGTGTGTCTGTGTTTCAGTGTCTCAGTGTCTCTGTGTCTCAGTGGCTCTGTGCCTCAGTGTCTCTGTGCCTCAGTGTTCCTGTGCCTCAGTGTCTCTGTGTCTCTGTGCATCAGTGTCTCAGTTTCTCTATGTCTCTGTGTCTCAGTGTCTCTGTGTCACAGTGTCTCTGTGTCTCTGTGCCTCAGTGTCTCTGTGCCTCTGTGCCTCAGTGTTTCAGTGCCTCAGTGTTTCAGTGTCTCAGAGTCACATTGTCTCTGTGCGTCAGTGCCTCAGTGTCTCAGTATCTCAGAGTCTCAGTGTCTCAGTGTGTCTGTGTTTCAGTGTCTCAGTGTCTCTGTGTCTCAGTGTATCAGTGTCTCAGAGACTCAGTGTCTCATTGTCTCTATGTCTGAGTGTCTCTGTGCCTCAGTGCCTCAGTGTCACAGTGTCTCAGTGTCTCTGTGCCTCAGTGTCTCAGAGTTTCAGAGTCTCAATGTCTCAGAGACTCAGTGTCTCAGTGTCCCAGTGTACCTGTGCCTCAGTGTTTCAGTGTCTCAGTGTCTCAGTGCCTAAGTGCCTCAGAGTCTCAGTGTCTCTGTGCCTCAGTGTCTCAGTGTCCCTGTGTCTCTGTGTCTCAGAGTCTCAGAGTCTCAGTGTCTCAGTGTCTCAGTGCCTCAGTGCCTCAGAGTCTCAGTGTGTCTGTGCCTCAGTGTCTCAGTGCCCCTGTGTCTCTGTGTCTCAAAGTCTTTGTATTCAGTGCCTCAGAGTCTCAGTGTCTCATTGCCTCAGTGTCTCAGTGTCCCTGTGTCGCTGTGTCTCAGAGTCTCAGTGTCTCTGTGTCTCAGTGTCTCTGTGTCTCAGTGTCTCTGTGTCTCAGTGTCTCAGTGTCTCTGTGTCTGAATGTCTCAGTGTGTCTCTATCTCTGTGCTTCAGTGCCTCAGTGTCTCAGAGTCTCAGTGTCTCAGTGTGTCTGTGTCTCAGTGTCTCAGCGTCCCTGTGCCTCAGTGTCTCTGTGTCTCTGTGCATCAGTGTCTCAGTTTCTCTGTGTCTCTGTGTCTCAGTGTCTCTGTGTCACAGTGTCTCTGTGTCTCTGTGCCTCAGTGTCTCTGTGTCTCTGTGCCTCAGTGTTTCAGTGCCTCAGTGTCTCAGTGTCTCAGAGTCTCAGTGTCACAGTGTGTCTGTGTTTCAGTGTCTCAGTGTCTCTGTGTCTCAGTGGCTCTGTGCCTCAGTGTCTCTGTGCCTCAGTGTCTATGCGTCTCAATGTCTCAGTTCTCTCTATCTCTGTGCCTCAGTGTCTCAGAGTCTCAGTGTGTCTGTGTCTCAGTGTCTCAGTGTCTCCGAGTCCCTGTGTCTCTGTGCCTCAATGTCACAGTGTGTCAGTGTCTCTGTGTCTCAAATTTTTGTGTCTCTGTGTCTCAGAATCTCAGAGTCTCAAAGACTCTGTGTCCCAGAGTCTCAGTGTCTCAGTGTCTCTGTGTCTCTGTGTCTCTGTGTCTTAGTGTCTCAGTGTCTCAGGGTCTCAGTGTCTCTGTGTCTCTGTCTCTGTGCCTCAATGCCTCCGTGTTCTCAGTGTCTCTGTGTCTCAGTGTCTCTGTGTCTCAGTGTCTCAGTGTCTCTGTGTCTTAATGTCTCAGTGTGTCTCTATCTCTGTGCTTCAGTGCCTCAGTGTCTCAGAGTCTCAGTGTCTCAGTGTGTCTGTGTCTCAGTGTCTCAGCGTCCCTGTGCCTCAGTGTCTCTGTGTCTCTGTGTCTCTGTGCATCAGTGTCTCAGTTTCTCTGTGTCTCTGTGTCTCAGTGTCTCTGTGTCACAGTGTCTCTGTGTCTCTGTGCCTCAGTGTCTCTGTGTCTCTGTGCCTCAGTGTTTCAGTGCCTCAGTGTCTCAGAGTCTCAGTGTCACAGTGTGTCTGTGTTTCAGTGTCTCAGTGTCTCTGTGTCTCAGTGGCTCTGTGCCTCAGTGTCTCTGTGCCTCTGTGTCTCAAATTCTCAGTGTCGCTGTTCTCAGTGTCTCTGTGTCTCAGTGTCTCTGTGTCTCAGTGTCTCAAAGTCTTTGTATTCAGTGCCTCAGAGTTTAAGTGTCTCTTTGCCTCCGTGTTCCCAGTGTCTCTGTGTCTTTGTGTGTCTGTGTCTCAGTGTCTCAAAGTCTTTGTGTCTCAATGTATCTGTGTCTCAGTGTCTCAGTGTCCCTGTGTCCCTGTGTCTCTGTGTCTCTGTGTCTCAGAGTCTTAGTGTCTCTGTGTCTCAGTGTCTCTGTGTCAGTGTCTCAGAGTCTCAGTGTCTCAGTTTCTCTGTGTCTCTGTGTCTCAATGTCTCAGTGTCTCTCTATCTCTCTGCTTCAGTGCCTCAGTGTCTCAGTGTGTCTGTGTCTCAGTGTCTCAGCGTCCCTGTGCCTCAGTGACTCTGTGTCTCTGTGCATCAGTGTCTCAGTTTTTCTGTGTCTCTGTGTCTCAGTGTCTCTGTGTCACAGTGTCTCTGTGTCTCTGTGCCTCAGTGTCTCTGTGCCTCTGTGCCTCAGTGTTTCAGTGCCTCAGTGTTTCAGTGTCTCAGAGTCACATTGTCTCTGTGCGTCAGTGCCTCAGTGTCTCAGTATCTCAGAGTCTCAGTGTCTCAGTGTGTCTGTGTTTCAGTGCCTCAGTGTCTCTGTGCCTCAGTGTCTCTGTGTCTCAGTGTATCAGTGTCTCATTGTCTCTGTGTCTGAGTGACTCTGTGCCTCAGTGCCTCAGTGTCACAGTGTCTCAGTGTCTCAGTGTCTCTGTGTCTCAGTGTCTCAGAGTTTCAGAGTCTCAATGTCTCAGAGACTCAGTGTCTCAGTATCCCAGTGTATCTGTGCCTCAGTGTTTCAGTGTCTCAGTGTCTCATTGCCTAAGTGCCTCAGAGTCTCAGTGTCTCTGTGCCTCAGTGTCTCAGTGTCCCTGTGTCTCTGTGTCTCAGAGTCTCAGTGTCTCAGTGTCTCAGTGCCTCAGTGCCTCAGAGTCTCAGTGTCTCTGTGCCTCAGTGTCTCAGTGTCCCTGTGTCTCTGTGTCTCAAAGTCTTTGTATTCAGTGCCTCAGAGTCTCAGTGTCTCATTGCCTCAGTGTCTCAGTGTCCCTGTGTCGCTGTGTCTCAGAGTCTCAGTGTCTCTGTGTCTCAGTGTCTCTGTGTCTCAGTGTCTCATTGTCTCTATGTCTGAGTGTCTCTGTGCCTCAGTGCCTCAGTGTCACAGTGTCTCAGTGTCTCAGTGTCTCTGTGCCTCAGTGTCTCAGAGTTTCAGAGTCTCAATGTCTCAGAGACTCAGTGTCTCAGTGTCCCAGTGTACCTGTGCCTCAGTGTTTCAGTGTCTCAGTGCCTAAGTGCCTCAGAGTCTCAGTGTCTCTGTGCCTCAGTGTCTCAGTGTCCCTGTGTCTCTGTGTCTCAGAGTCTCAGAGTCTCAGTGTCTCAGTGTCTCAGTGCCTCAGTGCCTCAGAGTCTCAGTGTCTCTGTGCCTCAGTGTCTCAGTGCCCCAGTGTCTCTGTGTCTCAAAGTCTTTGTATTCAGTGCCTCAGAGTCTCAGTGTCTCATTGCCTCAGTGTCTCAGTGTCCCTGTGTCGCTGTGTCTCAGAGTCTCAGTGTCTCTGTGTCTCAGTGTCTCTGTGTCTCAGTGTCTCTGTGTCTCAGTGTCTCAGTGTCTCTGTGTCTGAATGTCTCAGTGTGTCTCTATCTCTGTGCTTCAGTGCCTCAGTGTCTCAGAGTCTCAGTGTCTCAGTGTGTCTGTGTCTCAGTGTCTCAGCGTCCCTGTGCCTCAGTGTCTCAGTGTCTCTGTGCATCAGTGTCTCAGTTTCTCTGTGTCTCTGTGTCTCAGTGTCTCTGTGTCACAGTGTCTCTGTGTCTCTGTGCCTCAGTGTCTCTGTGTCTCTGTGCCTCAGTGTTTCAGTGCCTCAGTGTCTCAGTGTCTCAGAGTCTCAGTGTCACAGTGTGTCTGTGTTTCAGTGTCTCAGTGTCTCTGTGTCTCAGTGGCTCTGTGCCTCAGTGTCTCTGTGCCTCAGTGTCTATGCGTCTCAATGTCTCAGTTCTCTCTATCTCTGTGCCTCAGTGTCTCAGAGTCTCAGTGTGTCTGTGTCTCAGTGTCTCAGTGTCTCCGAGTCCCTGTGTCTCTGTGCCTCAATGTCACAGTGTGTCAGTGTCTCTGTGTCTCAAAGTTTTGTGTCTCTGTGTCTCAGAATCTCAGAGTCTCAAAGACTCTGTGTCCCAGAGTCTCAGTGTCTCAGTGTCTCCGTGTCTCTGTGTCTAAGTGTGTCAGTGCCTCTGTGTCTAAGTGTCTGTGAGTCACAGTGTCTCAGTGTCTCTGTGTCTCTGTGTCTCTGTGTCTTAGTGTCTCAGTGTCTCAGGGTCTCAGTGTCTCTGTGTCTCTGTCTCTCTGCCTCAATGCCTCCGTGTTCTCAGTGTCTCTGTGTCTCAGTGTCTCAGTGTCTCAGTGTCTCTGTGTCTCAGTGTCTCAGTGTCTCTGTGTCTTAATGTCTCAGTGTGTCTCTATCTCTGTGCTTCAGTGCCTCAGTGTCTCAGAGTCTCAGAGTCTCAGTGTGTCTGTGTCTCAGTGTCTCAGCGTCCCTGTGCCTCAGTGTCTCTGTGTCTCTGTGTCTCTGTGCATCAGTGTCTCAGTTTCTCTGTGTCTCTGTGTCTCTGTGTCTCTGTGTCTCAGTGTCTCTGTGTCACAGTGTCTCTCTGTCTCTGTGCCTCAGTGTCTCTGTGTCTCTGTGCCTCAGTGTTTCAGTGCCTCAGTGTCTCAGAGTCTCAGTGTCACAGTGTGTCTGTGTTTCAGTGTCTCAGTGTCTCTGTGTCTCAGTGGCTCTGTGCCTCAGTGTCTCTGTGCCTCTGTGTCTCAAATTCTCAGTGTCTCTGTTCTCAGTGTCTCTGTGTCTCAGTGTCTCTGTGTCTCAGTGTCTCAAAGTCTTTGTATTCAGTGCCTCAGAGTTTAAGTGTCTCTTTGCCTCCGTGTTCCCAGTGTCTCTGTGTCTTTGTGTGTCTGTGTCTCAGTGTCTCAAAGTCTTTGTGTCTCAATGTATCTGTGTCTCAGTGTCTCAGTGTCCCTGTGTCCCTGTGTCTCTGTGTCTCTGTGTCTCAGAGTCTTAGTGTCTCTGTGTCTCAGTGTCTCTGTGTCAGTGTCTCAGAGTCTCAGTGTCTCAGTTTCTCTGTGTCTCTGTGTCTCAATGTCTCAGTGTCTCTCTATCTCTCTGCTTCAGTGCCTCAGTGTCTCAGTGTGTCTGTGTCTCAGTGTCTCAGCGTCCCTGTGCCTCAGTGTCTCTGTGTCTCTGTGCATCAGTGTCTCAGTTTTTCTGTGTCTCTGTGTCTCAGTGTCTCTGTGTCACAGTGTCTCTGTGTCTCTGTGCCTCAGTGTCTCTGTGCCTCTCTGCCTCAGTGTTTCAGTGCCTCAGTGTTTCAGTGTCTCAGAGTCACATTGTCTCTGTGCGTCAGTGCCTCAGTGTCTCAGTATCTCAGAGTCTCAGTGTCTCAGTGTGTCTGTGTTTCAGTGCCTCAGTGTCTCTGTGCCTCAGTGTCTCTGTGTCTCAGTGTATCAGTGTCTCAGAGACTCAGTGTCTCATTGTCTCTGTGTCTGAGTGTCTCTGTGCCTCAGTGCCTCAGTGTCACAGTGTCTCAGTGTCTCAGTGTCTCTGTGTCTCAGTGTCTCAGAGTTTCAGAGTCTCAATGTCTCAGAGACTCAGTGTCTCAGTATCCCAGTGTATCTGTGCCTCAGTGTTTCAGTGTCTCAGTGTCTCAGTGCCTAAGTGCCTCAGAGTCTCAGTGTCTCTATGCCTCAGTGTCTCAGTGTCCCTGTGTCTCTGTGTCTCAGAGTCTCAGTGTCTCAGTGTCTCAGTGCCTCAGTGCCTCAGAGTCTCAGTGTCTCTGTGCCTCAGTGTCTCAGTGTCCCTGTGTCTCTGTGTCTCAAAGTCTTTGTATTCAGTGCCTCAGAGTCTCAGTCTCAGTCTCAGTGTCTCAGTGTCTCTCTGTCTCAGTGTATCAGTGTCTCAGAGACACAGTGTCTCTGTGCCTCAGTGTCTCAGTGTCTCTGTGTCTCAAAGTCTTTGTATTCAGTGCCTCAGATTCTCAGTGTCTCATTGCCTCAGTGTCTCAGTGTCCCTGTGTCGCTGTGTCTCAGAGTCTCAGTGTCTCTGTGTCTCAGTGTCTCTGTGTCTCAGTGTCTCAGTGTCTCTGTGTCTGAATGTCTCAGTGTGTCTCTATCTCTGTGATTCAATGCCTCAGTGTCTCAGAGTCTCAGTGTCTCAGTGTGTCTGTGTCTTAGTGTCTCAGCGTCCCTGTGCCTCAGTGTCTCTGTGTCTCTGTGCATCAGTGTCTCAGTTTCTCTGTGTCTCAGTGTCTCTGTGTCACAGTGTCTCTGTGTCTCTGTGCCTCAGTGTCTCTGTGCCTCAGTGTTTCAGTGCCTCAGTGTCTCAGTGTCTCAGAGTCTCAGTGTCACAGTGTGTCTGTGTTTCAGTGTCTCAGTGTCTCTGTGTCTCAGTGGCTCTGTGCCTCAGTGTCTGTGTGCCTCAGTGTCCCTGTGCCTCAGTGTCTCTGTGTCTCTGTGCATCAGTGTCTCAGTTTCTCTATGTCTCTGTGTCTCAGTGTCTCTGTGTCACAGTGTCTCTGTGTCTCTGTGCCTCAGTGTCTCTGTGCCTCTGTGCCTCAGTGTTTCAGTGCCTCAGTGTTTCAGTGTCTCAGAGTCACATTGTCTCTGTGCGTCAGTGCCTCAGTGTCTCAGTATCTCAGAGTCTCAGTGTCTCAGTGTGTCTGTGTTTCAGTGTCTCAGTGTCTCTGTGCCTCAGTTTCTCTGTGTCTCAGTGTATCAGTGTCTCAGAGACTCAGTGTCTCATTGTCTCTGTGTCTGAGTGTCTCTGTGCCTCAGTGCCTCAGTGTCACAGTGTCTCAGTGTCTCAGTGTCTCTGTGTCTCAGTGTCTCAGAGTTTCAGAGTCTCAATGTCTCAGAGACTCAGTGTCTCAGTATCCCAGTGTATCTGTGCCTCAGTGTTTCAGTGTCTCAGTGTCTCAGTGCCTAAGTGCCTCAGAGTCTCAGTGTCTCTGTGCCTCAGTGTCTCAGTGTCCCTGTGTCTCTGTGTCTCAGAGTCTCAGTGTCTCAGTGTCTCAGTGCCTCAGTGCCTCAGAGTCTCAGTGTCTCTGTGCCTCAGTGTCTCAGTGTCCCTGTGTCTCTGTGTCTCAAAGTCTTTGTATTCAGTGCCTCAGAGTCTCAGTCTCAGTCTCAGTGTCTCAGTGTCTCTCTGTCTCAGTGTATCAGTGTCTCAGAGACACAGTGTCTCTGTGCCTCAGTGTCTCAGTGTCTCTGTGTCTCTGTGTCTCAAAGTCTTTGTATTCAGTGCCTCAGATTCTCAGTGTCTCATTGCCTCAGTGTCTCAGTGTCCCTGTGTCGCTGTGTCTCAGAGTCTCAGTGTCTCTGTGTCTCAGTGTCTCTGTGTCTCAGTGTCTCTGTGTCTCAGTGTCTCTGTGTCTCTGTGTCTGAATGTCTCAGTGTGTCTCTATCTCTGTGCTTCAATGCCTCAGTGTCTCAGAGTCTCAGTGTCTCAGTGTGTCTGTGTCTTAGTGTCTCAGCGTCCCTGTGCCTCAGAGTCTCTGTGTCTCTGTGCATCAGTGTCTCAGTTTCTCTGTGTCTCTGTGTCTCAGTGTCTCTGTGTCACAGTGTCTCTGTGTCTCTGTGCCTCAGTGTCTCTGTGCCTCAGTGTTTCAGTGCCTCAGTGTCTCAGTGTCTCAGAGTCTCAGTGTCACAGTGTGTCTGTGTTTCAGTGTCTCAGTGTCTCTGTGTCTCAGTGGCTCTGTGCCTCAGTGTCTGTGTGCCTCAGTGTCCCTGTGCCTCAGTGTCTCTGTGTCTCTGTGCATCAGTGTCTCAGTTTCTCTATGTCTCTGTGTCTCAGTGTCTCTGTGTCACAGTGTCTCTGTGTCTCTGTGCCTCAGTGTCTCTGTGCCTCTGTGCCTCAGTGTTTCAGTGCCTCAGTGTTTCAGTGTCTCAGAGTCACATTGTCTCTGTGCGTCAGTGCCTCAGTGTCTCAGTATCTCAGAGTCTCAGTGTCTCAGTGTGTCTGTGTTTCAGTGTCTCAGTGTCTCTGTGCCTCAGTTTCTCTGTGTCTCAGTGTATCAGTGTCTCAGAGACTCAGTGTCTCATTGTCTCTGTGTCTGAGTGTCTCTGTGCCTCAGTGCCTCAGTGTCACAGTGTCTCAGTGTCTCAGTGTCTCTGTGTCTCAGTGTCTCAGAGTTTCAGAGTCTCAATGTCTCAGAGACTCAGTGTCTCAGTATCCCAGTGTATCTGTGCCTCAGTGTTTCAGTGTCTCAGTGTCTCAGTGCCTAAGTGCCTCAGAGTCTCAGTGTCTCTGTGCCTCAGTGTCTCAGTGTCCCTGTGTCTCTGTGTCTCAGAGTCTCAGTGTCTCAGTGTCTCAGTGCCTCAGTGCCTCAGAGTCTCAGTGTCTCTGTGCCTCAGTGTCTCAGTGTCCCTGTGTCTCTGTGTCTCAAAGTCGTTGTATTCAGTGCCTCAGAGTCTCAGTCTCAGTCTCAGTGTCTCAGTGTCTCTCTGTCTCAGTGTATCAGTGTCTCAGAGACACAGTGTCTCTGTGCCTCAGTGTCTCAGTGTCTCTGTGTCTCTGTGTCTCAGTGTCTCAGTGTCTCTGTGTCTCAGTGTCTCAGTGTCTCTGTGTCTTAATGTCTCAGTGTGTCTCTATCTCTGTGCTTCAGTGCCTCAGTGTCTCAGAGTCTCAGAGTCTCAGTGTGTCTGTGTCTCAGTGTCTCAGCGTCCCTGTGCCTCAGTGTCTCTGTGTCTCTGTGTCTCTGTGCATCAGTGTCTCAGTTTCTCTGTGTCTCTGTGTCTCAGTGTCTCTGTGTCACAGTGTCTCTGTGTCTCTGTGCCTCAGTGTCTCTGTGTCTCTGTGCCTCAGTGTTTCAGTGCCTCAGTGTCTCAGAGTCTCAGTGTCACAGTGTGTCTGTGTTTCAGTGTCTCAGTGTCTCTGTGTCTCAGTGGCTCTGTGCCTCAGTGTCTCTGTGCCTCTGTGTCTCAAATTCTCAGTGTCTCTGTTCTCAGTGTCTCTGTGTCTCAGTGTCTCTGTGTCTCAGTGTCTCTGTGTCTCAGTGTCTCAACGTCTTTGTATTCAGTGCCTCAGAGTTTCAGTGTCTCTTTGCCTCCGTGTTCCCAGTGTCTCTGTGTCTTTGTGTGTCTGTGTCTCAGTGTCTCAAAGTCTTTGTGTCTCAATGTATCTGTGTCTCAGTGTCTCAGTGTCCCTGTGTCCCTGTGTCTCTGTGTCTCTGTGTCTCAGAGTCTTAGTGTCTCTGTGTCTCAGTGTCTCTGTGTCAGTGTCTCAGAGTCTCAGTGTCTCAGTTTCTCTGTGTCTCTGTGTCTCAATGTCTCAGTGTCTCTCTATCTCTCTGCTTCAGTGCCTCAGTGTCTCAGTGTGTCTGTGTCTCAGTGTCTCAGCGTCCCTGTGCCTCAGTGTCTCTGTGTCTCTGTGCATCAGTGTCTCAGTTTTTCTGTGTCTCTGTGTCTCAGTGTCTCTGTGTCACAGTGTCTCTGTGTCTCTGTGCCTCAGTGTCTCTGTGTCTCTGTGCCTCAGTGTTTCAGTGCCTCAGTGTCTCAGAGTCTCAGTGTCACTGTGTGTCTGTGTTTCAGTGTCTCAGTGTCTCTGTGTCTCAGTGGCTCTGTGCCTCAGTGTCTCTGTGCCTCTGTGTCTCAAATTCTCAGTGTCTCTGTTCTCAGTGTCTCTGTGTCTCAGTGTCTCTGTGTCTCAGTGTCTCTGTGTCTCAGTGTCTCAAAGTCTTTGTATTCAGTGCCTCAGAGTTTCAGTGTCTCTTTGCCTCCGTGTTCCCAGCGTCTCTGTGTCTTTGTGTGTCTGTGTCTCAGTGTCTCAAAGTCTTTGTGTCTCAACGTATATGTGTCTCAGTGTCTCAGTGTCCCTGTGTCCCTGTGTCTCTGTGTCTCTGTGTCTCAGAGTCTTAGTGTCTCTGTGTCTCAGTGTCTCTGTGTCAGTGTCTCAGAGTCTCAGTGTCTCAGTTTCTCTGTGTCTCTGTGTCTCAATGTCTCAGTGTCTCTCTATCTCTCTGCTTCAGTGCCTCAGTGTCTCAGTGTGTCTGTGTCTCAGTGTCTCAGCGTCCCTGTGCCTCAGTGTCTCTGTGTCTCTGTGCATCAGTGTCTCAGTTTTCCTGTGTCTCTGTGTCTCAGTGTCTCTGTGTCACAGTGTCTCTGTGTCTCTGTGCCTCAGTGTCTCTGTGCCTCTGTGCCTCAGTGTTTCAGTGCCTCAGTGTTTCAGTGTCTCAGAGTCACATTGTCTCTGTGCGTCAGTGCCTCAGTGTCTCAGTATCTCAGAGTCTCAGTGTCTCAGTGTGTCTGTGTTTCAGTGCCTCAGTGTCTCTGTGTCTCAGTGTATCAGTGTCTCAGAGACTCAGTGTCTCATTGTCTCTGTGTCTGAGTGTCTCTGTGCCTCAGTGCCTCAGTGTCACAGTGTCTCAGTGTCTCAGTGTCTCTGTGTCTCAGTGTCTCAGAGTTTCAGAGTCTCAATGTCTCAGAGACTCAGTGTCTCAGTATCCCAGTGTACCTGTGCCTCAGTGTTTCAGTGTCTCAGTGTCTCAGTGCCTAAGTGCCTCAGAGTCTCAGTGTCTCTGTGCCTCAGTGTCTCAGTGTCCCTTTGTCTCTGTGTCTCAGAGTCTCAGTGTCTCAGTGTCTCAGTGCCTCAGTGCCTCAGAGTCTCAGTGTCTCTGTGCCTCAGTGTCTCAGTGTCCCTGTGTCTCTGTGTCTCAAAGTCTTTGTATTCAGTGCCTCAGAGTCTCAGTCTCAGTCTCAGTGTCTCAGTGTCTCTCTGTCTCAGTGTATCAGTGTCTCAGAGACACAGTGTCTCTGTGCCTCAGTGTCTCAGTGTCTCTGTGTCTCTGTGTCTCAAAGTCTTTGTATTCAGTGCCTCAGAGTCTCAGTGTCTCATTGCCTCAGTGTCTCAGTGTCCCTGTGTCGCTGTGTCTCAGAGTCTCAGTGTCTCTGTGTCTCAGTGTCTCTGTGTCTCAGTGTCTCTGTGTCTCAGTGTCTCAGTGTCTCAGTGTCTCTGTGTCTGAATGTCTCAGTGTGTCTCTATCTCTGTGCTTCAGTGCCTCAGTGTCTCAGAGTCTCAGTGTCTCAGTGTGTCTGTGTCTCAGTGTCTCAGCGTCCCTGTGCCTCAGTGTCTCTGTGTCTCTGTGCATCAGTGTCTCAGTTTCTCTGTGTCTCTGTGTCTCAGTGTCTCTGTGTCACAGTGTCTCTGTGTCTCTGTGCCTCAGTGTCTCTGTGCCTCAGTGTTTCAGTGCCTCAGTGTCTCAGTGTCTCAGAGTCTCAGTGTCACAGTGTGTCTGTGTTTCAGTGTCTCAGTGTCTCTGTGTCTCAGTGGCTCTGTGCCTCAGTGTCTGTGTGCCTCAGTGTCCCTGTGCCTCAGTGTCTCTATGTCACTGTGCATCAGTGTCTCAGTTTCTCTATGTCTCTGTGTCTCAGTGTCTCTGTGTCACAGTGTCTCTGTGTCTCTGTGCCTCAGTGTCTCTGTGCCTCTGTGCCTCAGTGTTTCAGTGCCTCAGTGTTTCAGTGTCTCAGAGTCACATTGTCTCTGTGCGTCAGTGCCTCAGTGTCTCAGTATCTCAGAGTCTCAGTGTCTCAGTGTGTCTGTGTTTCAGTGTCTCAGTGTCTCTGTGCCTCAGTTTCTCTGTGTCTCAGTGTATCAGTGTCTCAGAGACTCAGTGTCTCATTGTCTCTATGTCTGAGTGTCTCTGTGCCTCAGTGTCTCAGAGTTTCAGAGTTTCAATGTCTCAGAGACTCAGTGTCTCAGTGTCCCAGTGTACCTGTGCCTCAGTGTTTCAGTGTCTCAGTGTCTCAGTGCCTAAGTGCCTCAGAGTCTCAGTGTCTCTGTGCCTCAGTGTCTCAGTGTCCCTGTGTCTCTGTGTCTCAGACTCTCAGAGTCTCAGTGTCTCAGTGTCTCAGTGCCTCAGTGCCTCAGAGTCTCAGTGTCTCTGTGCCTCAGTGTCTCAGTGTCCCTGTGTCTCTGTGTCTCAAAGTCTTTGTATTCAGTGCCTCAGAGTCTCAGTCTCAGTCTCAGTGTCTCAGTGTCTCTCTGTCTCAGTGTATCAGTGTCTCAGAGACACAGTGTCTCTGCGCCTCAGTGTCTCTGTGTCTCAAAGTCTTTGTATTCAGTGCCTCAGAGTCTCAGTGTCTCATTGCCTCAGTGTCTCAGTGTCCCTGTGTCGCTGTGTCTCAGAGTCTCAGTGTCTCTGTGTCTCACTGTCTCTGTGTCTCAGTGTCTCTGTGTCTCAGTGTCTCAGTGTCTCTGTGTCTGAATGTCTCAGTGTGTCTCTATCTCTGTGCTTCAGTGCCTCAGTGTCTCAGAGTCTCAGTGTCTCAGTGTGTCTGTGTCTCAGTGTCTCAGCGTCCCTGTGCCTCAGTGTCTCTGTGTCTCTGTGCATCAGTGTCTCAGTTTCTCTGTGTCTCAGTGTCTCTGTGTCACAGTGTCTCTGTGTCTCTGTGCCTCAGTGTCTCTGTGTCTCAGTGTCTCTGTGTCTCAGAGTCTCAGTGTCTCTGTGTCTCAGTGTCTCACAGTCTCAGTGTCTCTGTGTCTTAGTGTCTCTGTGTCTCAGTGTCTCTGTGTCTCAGAGTCTCAGTGTCTCTGTGTCTCAGTGTCTCACAGTCTCAGTGTCTCTGTGTCTCAGTGTTTCTGTGTCTCAGTGTCTCACAGTCTCAGTTTCTCTGTGTCTCAGTGTCTCTGTGTCTCAGAGTCTCAGTGCCTCTATGTCTCAGTGTGTCTGTGTCTCAGTGTCTCACAGTCTCAGTGTCTCACAGTCTCAGTGTCTCACAGTCTCAGTGTCTCTGTGTCTCTGTGTCTCAATGCTCAGTGTCTCTCTATCTCTGTGCTTCAGTGCCTCAGTGTCTCAGAGTCTCAGTGTCTCAGTGTGTCTGTGTCACATTGTCTCAGCGTCCCTGTGCCTCAGTGTCTCTGTGTCTCTGTGCCTCAGTGTTTCAGTGCCTCAGTGTCTCAGAGTCACACTGTCTCTGTGCCTCAGTGCCTCAGTGTCTCAGTGTCTCAGAGTCTCAGTGTCTCAGTGTGTCTGTGTTTCAGTGTCTCAGCGTCTCTGTGGCTCAGTGTCTCTGTGCCTCAGTGTTTCAGTGCCTCAGTGTCTCTGTGTCTCAGTGTATCAGCACCTCAGAGACTCAGTGTCCCTTTGTCTCTGAGTCTGAGTGTCTCTGTGCCTCAGTTTCACAGTGTCTCAGTGTCCGAGTGTACCTATGCCTCAGTGTCTCAGAGTCTCAGTGTCTCTGTGTCTCAGTATCTCAAAGTCTTTGTATTCAGTGTCTTCGAGTCTCAGAGTCTCAGTGTCTCTGTGCCTCAGTGTCTCAGTGTCTCTGTGCCTCAGTGTCTCAGAGTCTCAGGGTATCTGCATCTCAGAGACTCAGTGTCTCTGTGCCTCAGTGTCTCAGTGTCTCTGTGTCTCAGTGTCTCTGTGCCTCAGTGTCTCTGTGCCTCAGTGTCTATGCGTCTCAATGTCTCAGTTCTCTCTATCTCTGTGCCTCAGTGTCTCTGTGTCTCAGAGTCCCTGTGTCTCTGTGCCTCAATGTCACAGTGTGTCAGTGTCTCTGTGTCTCAAAGTTTTGTGTCTCTGTGTCTCAGAATCTCAGAGTCTCAAAGACTCTGTTTCCCAGAGTCTCAGTGTCTCAGAGTCTCAGTGTCTCAGTGTCTCAGTGTCTCCGGGTCTCTGTGTCTAAGTGTGTCAGTGCCTCTGTGTTCTCAGTGTCTCTGTGTCTGTGAGTCACAGTGTCTCAGTGTCTCTGTGTCTCTGTGTCTCTGTGCCTTAGTGTCTCAGTGTCTCAGGGTCTCAGTGTCTCTGTGTCTCTGTGCCTCAATGCCTCCGTGTTCTCAGTGTCTCTGTGTCTTTGTGTGTCTCTGTCTCAATGTCTCAAAGTCTTTGTGTCTCAGTGTCTCTGTGTCTCAGTGTCTCAGAGTCTCAGTGAATCTGTGTCTCCGTGTCTGAGTCTCTCTGTGCCTCAGTGTCACAGTGTCTCTGTGTCTCAGTGTCTTAGTGTCTCAGAGTCTCAGTGTCCCTGTGACTCTGTGTTTCAGTGTCTCAGAATCTCAGTTTCTCAGTGTCTCTCTGTTTCAGTGGCTCAGTGTCTCAGTGTCTCTGTGTCTCTGTTTCTCAGTGTCTCTGTGTTTTGGTGTCTCTGTGCCTGAGTGTCTCAGTGACTCAGAATCTCAGCGTCTCAGCATCTCCGAGTCTCAGTGTCTCAGAGTCTCACTGTCTCATTGTGTCATTGTCTCTGTGTCTCAGTGTATCAGCATCTCAGAGACTCAGTGTCTCTTTGTCTCTGAGTCTGAGTGTATCTGTGCCTCAGTGTCACAATGTCTCAGTGTCAGAGTGTACCTGTGCCTCAGTGTCTCAGAGTCTCAGTGTCTCTGTGTCTCAGTGTTTCTGTGTCTCAGTGTCTCTGTGTCTCAGAGTCTCAGTGTCTCTGTGTCTCTGTGTCTCTGAGTCTCAGTGTCTCTGTGTCTCAGTGTCTCTGTGTCTCAGTGTCTCTGTGTCTCAGAGTCTCAGTGTCTCTGTGTCTCAGTGTCTCACAGTCTCAGTGTCTCTGTGTCTCAGTGACTCTGTGTCTCAGATTCTCAGTGTCTCTGTGTCTCTGTGTCTCAGTGTGTCAGTGTCTCGGTGTCTCAGAGTCTCAGTGTCTCAGAGTCTCAGTGTCTCTGTGTCTCAGTGTCCCTGTGTCTCTGTGTCTCAGAGTCTCAGAGTCTCAGTGTCTCTGTGTCTCTGTGTCTCAGAGTCTCAGTGTCTCTGTGTCTCAGAGTCTCAGTGTCTCTGTGTCTCAGTGTCTCTTAGTCTCAGTGTCTCTGTGTCTCAGTGTCTCTGTGTCTCAGTGTCTCTGTGTCTCAGAGTCTCAGTGTCTCTGTGTCTCTGTGTCTCTGTGCCTCAATGCCTCCGTGTTCTCAGTGTCTCTGTGTCTTTGTGTGTCTGTGTCTCAATGTCTCAAAGTCTTTGTGTCTCAGTGTCTCTGTGTCTCAGTGTCTCAGAGTCTCAGTGAATCTGTGTCTCCGTGTATGAGTCTCTCTGTGCCTCAGTGTCACAGTGTCTCTGTGCCTCAGTGCCTCAGTGCCTCAGTGTCTCAGTGTCTCAGAGTCTCAGAGTGTATCTGTGTCTCAGTGTGTCTGTGTTTCAGTGTCTCAGCGTCTCTGTGGCTCAGTGTCTCTGTGCCTCAGTGTTTCAGTGCCTCAGTGTCTCTGTGTCTCTGTGTCTCAGTGTCTCACTGTCTCATTGTGTCATTGTCTCTGTGTCTCAGTGTATCAGCATCTCAGAGACTCAGTGTCTCTTTGTCTCTGAGTCTGAGTGTATCTGTGCCTCAGTGTCACAATGTCTCAGTGTCAGAGTGTACCTGTGCCTCAGTGTCTCAGTGTCTCAGTGTCTCTGTGTCTCAGTGTCTCTGTGTCTCAGATTCTCAGTGTCTCTGTGTCTCAGTGTGTCAGTGTCTCGGTGTCTCAGAGTCTCAGTGTCTCAGAGGCTCAGTGTCTCTGTGTCTCAGTGTCTCTGTGTCTCTGTGTCTCAGAGTCTCAGAGTCTCAGTGTCTCAGTGTCTCTGTGTCTCAGAGTCTCAGTGTCTCTGTGTCTCAGAGTCTCAGTGTCTCTGTGTCTCAGTGTCTCTGAGTCTCAGTGTCTCTGTGTCTCAGTGTCTCTGTGTCTCAGTGTCTCGTTGTCTCAGAGTCTCAGTGTCTCTGTGTCTCAGTGTCTCACAGTCTCAGTGTCTCTGTGTCTCAGTGTCTCTGTGTCTCAGATTCTCAGTGTCTCTGTGTCTCTGTGTCTCAGTGTGTCAGTGTCTCGGTGTCTCAGAGTCTCAGTGTCTCAGAGTCTCAGTGTCTCTGTGTCTCAGTGTCTCTGTGTATCAGAGTCTCAGTGTCTCAGTGTCTCTGAGTCTCAGTGTCTCTGTGTCTCAGTGTCTCTGTGTCTCAGAGTCTCAGTGTCTCTGTGTCTCAGTGTCTCACAGTCTCAGTGTCTCTGTGTCTCAGTGTCTCTGTGTCTCAGTGTCTCTGTGTCTCAGAGTCTCAGTGTCTCTGTGTCTCAGTGTCTCACAGTCTCAGTGTCTCTGTGTCTCAGTGTCTCTGTGTCTCAGAGTCTCAGTGTCTCTGTGTCTCAGTGTCTCACAGTCTCAGTGTCTCTGTGTCTCAGTGGCTCTGTGTCTCAGTGTCTCACAGTCTCAGTTTCTCAGTGTCTCAGTGTCTCACAGTCTCAGTTTCTCTGTGTCTCAGTGTCTCTGTGTCTCAGAGTCTCAGTGCCTCTGTGTCTCAGTGTATCTGTGTCTCAGTGTCTCACAGTCTAAGTGTCTCACAGTCTCAGTGTCTCTGTGTCTCAATGCTCAGTGTCTCTCTATCTCTGTGCTTCAGTGCCTCAGTGTCTCAGAGTCTCAGTGTCTCAGTGTGTCTGTGTCACATTGTCTCAGCGTCCCTGTGCCTCAGTGTCTCTGTGCCTCAGTGTTTCAGTGCCACAGTGTCTCAGTGTCTCAGAGTCACATTGTCTCTGTGCCTCAGTGCCTCAGTGTCTCAGTGTCTCAGAGTCTCAGTGTCCCTGTGTCGCTGTGTCTCAGAGTCTCAGTGTCTCTGTGTCTCAGTGTCTCTGTGTCTCAGTGTCTCTGTGTCTCAGTGTCTCTGTGTCTGAATGTCTCAGTGTCTCTCTATCTCTGTGCTTCAGTGCCTCAGTGTCTCAGAGTCTCAGTGTCTCAGTGTGTCTGTGTCACATTGTCTCAGCGTCCCTGTGCCTCAGTGTCTCTGGGTCTCTGTGCCTCAGTGTTTCAGTGCCACAGTGTCTCAGTGTCTCAGAGTCACATTGTCTCTGTGCCTCAGTGCCTCAGTGTCTCAGTGTCTCAGAGTCTCTTTGTCTCAGTGTATCTGTGTCTCAGTGTGTCTGTGTTTCAGTGTCTCAGCGTCTCTGTGGCTCAGTGTCTCTGTGCCTCAGTGTTTCAGTGCCTCAGTGTCTCAGTGTCTCTGTGTCTCAGTGTATCAGCGTCTCAGAGACTCAGTGTCCCATTGTCTCTGAGTCTGAGTGTCTCTGTGCCTCAGTTTCACAGTGTCTCAGTGTCCGAGTGTACCTGTGCCTCAGTGTCTCAGAGTCTCAGTGTCTCTGTGTCTCAGTATCTCAAAGTCTTTGTATTCAGTGTCTTCGAGTCTCAGAGTCTCAGTGTCTCTGTGCCTCAGTGTCTCAATGTCTCTGTGCCTCAGTGTCTCAGAGTCTCAGGGTATCTGCATCTCAGAGTCTCAGTGTCTCTGTGCCTCAGTGTCTCAGTGTCTCAGTGTCTCTGTGTCTCTGCACCTCAGTGTCTCAGATTCTCAGTGTCTCAGAGTCTCAGTGTCTCTGTGCCTCAGTGTCTCAGTGTGTCTTTGTCTCAGTGTCGCAGTGTCTTTGTGTCTCAGTGTCTCTGTGCCTCAGTGTTTCATTGCCTCAGTGTCTCAGAGACTCAGTGTCTCAGTGTCTCTGTGCCTCAGTGTCACAGTGTCTCTTTGTCTCAGTGTCTCAGTGTCTCAGGGTCTCAGAGTATCAGTGTCTCTGTGTCTCAAAGTTTTGTGTCTCAGTGTCTCTGTGTCTCAGTATCTCAAAGTCTCAATGTCTCTGTGTTCCAGTGTCTCTGTGTCCCAGTGTCTCTGTGTCTCAGTGTGTCAGTGTCTCTGTGTCTAAATGTCTGTGGGTCACAGTGTCTCAGTGTCTCAGTGTCTCAGTGTCTCAGTGTCTCTGTGCCTCACTGTCTCAGTGTCTCAGGGTCGCAGTGTCTCTGTGTCTCTGTGCCTCTGTGTCTCAAATTCTCACTGTCTCTGTTCTCAGTGTCTCTGTGTCTCAGTGTCTCTTTGTCTCCGTGTTCCCAGTGTCTCTGTGCCTCTGTGTCTCAAATTCTCAGTGTCTCTGTTCTCAGTGTCTCTGTGTCTCAGTGTCTCTGTGTCTCAGTGTCTCTGTGTCTCAGTGTCTCAGTGTCTCTGTGTCTGAATGTCTCAGTGTGTCTGCAACTTTACAGGACCCTTGTCAGGCCTCATTTGGAGTACTGTGCGCAGTTCTGGTCGCCTCACTATAGGAAAGATGTAGAAGCTATTGAAAGGGTGCAGAGGAGATTTACAAGGATGTTGCCTGGACTGGGAGGCATGCCTTATGAAGATAGGTTGAGGGAGCTGGGACTCTTTTCCCTGGAGAGGCGAAGGTTGAGAGGCGACCTGATAGAAGTTTATAAAATGTTGAGAGGAATAGATAGGGTGGACTCTCAGAGGCTATTTCCCCGGGTTGAAATGGTCGCTACGAGGGGACACAGATTTAAGGTGCGGGGAGGGAGGTACAGAGGTGATGTTAGGGGTAAGTTTTTCACTCAGAGGGTGGTGAGTGATTGGAATCGGCTGCCGTCGTCGGTGGTGGAGGCGAACTCGCTGGGGTCTTTTAAAAGACTTCTGGATGAGTATATGGGGTTTAATGGGATTGGGGGTTATAGATAGGTCTATAGATTGGTGGGGTTGATGCGATCGGCGCAACTCGAGGGCCGAAGGGCCTGTTTGTGCTGTAATGTTCTATGTTCTATGTCTCTATCTCTGTGCTTCAGTGCCTCAGTGTCTCAGAGTCTCAGTGTCTCAGTGTGTCTGTGTCTCAGTGTCTCAGCGTCCCTGTGCCTCAGTGTCTCTGTGTCTCTGTGCATCAGTGTCTCAGTTTCTCTGTGTCTGTGTCTCAGTGTCACAGTGTTTCTGTGTCTCTGTGCCTCAGTGTCTCTGTGTCTCTGTGCCTCAGTGCTTCAGTGCCTCAGTGTCTCAGTGTCTCAGAGTCTCAGTGTCACAGTGTGTCTGTGTTTCAGTGTCTCAGTGTCTCAGTGGCTCTGTGCCTCAGTGTCTCTGTGCCTCAGTGTCTATGCGTCTCAATGTCTCAGTTCTCTCTATCTCTGTGCCTCAGTGTCTCAGAGTCTCAGTGTGTCTGTGTCTCAGTGTCTCAGTGTCTCTGTGTCTCAGAGTCCCTGTGTCTCTGTGCCTCAATGTCACAGTGTGTCAGTGTCTCTGTGTCTCAAAGTTTTGTGTCTCTGTGTCTCAGAATCTCAGAGTCTCAAAGACTCTGTGTCCCAGAGTCTCAGTGTCTCAGTGTCTCAGTGTCTCCGTGTCACTGTGTCTAAGTGTGTCAGTGCCTCTGTGTCTAAGTGTCTGTGAGTCACAGTGTCTCAGTGTCTCTGTGTCTCTGTGTCTCTGTGTCTCTGTGTCTTAGTGTCTCAGTGTCTCAGTGTCTCAGTGTCTCTGTGTCTCAGTGTCTCTGTGTCTGAATGTCTCAGTGTGTCTCTATCTCTGTGCTTCAGTGCCTCAGTGTCTCAGAGTCTCAGTGTCTCAGTGTGTCTGTGTCTCAGTGTCTCAGCGTCCCTGTGTCTCAGTGTCTCAGCGTCCCTGTGCCTCAGTGTCTCTGTGTCTCTGTGCATCAGTGTCTCAGTTTCTCTGTGTCTCAGTGTCTCAGTGTCTCAAAGTCTTTGTGTCTCAATGTATCTGTGTCTCAGTGTCTCAGTGTCCCTGTGTCCCTGTGTCTCTGTGTCTCTGTGTCTCAGTGTCTCTGTGTCAGTGTCTCAGAGTCTCAGTGTCTCAGTTTCTCTGTGTCTCTGTGTCTCAATGTCTCAGTGTCTCTCTATCTCTCTGCTTCAGTGCCTCAGTGTCTCAGTGTGTCTGTGTCTCAGTGTCTCAGCGTCCCTGTGCCTCAGTGTCTCTGTGTCTCTGTGCATCAGTGTCTCAGTTTTTCTGTGTCTCTGTGTCTCAGTGTCTCTGTGTCACAGTGTCTCTGTGTCTCTGTGCCTCAGTGTCTCTGTGCCTCTGTGCCTCAGTGTTTCAGTGCCTCAGTGTTTCAGTGTCTCAGAGTCACATTGTCTCTGTGCGTCAGTGCCTCAGTGTCTCAGTATCTCAGAGTCTCAGTGTCTCAGTGTGTCTGTGTATCAGTGTCTCAGTGTCTCTGTGCCTCAGTGTCTCTGTGTCTCAGTGTATCAGTGTCTCAGAGACTCAGGGTCTCATTGTCTCTGTGTCTGAGTGTCTCTGTGCCTCAGTGCCTCAGTGTCACAGTGTCTCAGTGTCTCTGTGTCTCAGAGTTTCAGAGTCTCAATGTCTCAGAGACTCAGTGTCTCAGTGTCCCAGTGTACCTGTGCCTCAGTGTTTCAGTGTCTCAGTGTCTCAGTGCCTAAGTGCCTCAGAGTCTCAGTGTCTCTGTGCCTCAGTGTCTCAGTGTCCCTGTGTCTCTGTTTCTCAGAGTCTCAGAGTCTCAGTGTCTCAGTGTCTCAGTGCCTCAGTGCCTCAGAGTCTCAGTGTCTCTGTGCCTCAGTGCCTCAGTGTCCCTGTGTCTCTGTGTCTCAAAGTCTTTGTATTCAGTGCCTCAGAGTCTCAGTGTCTCATTGCCTCAGTGTCTCAGTGTCCCTGTGTCGCTGTGTCTCAGAGTCTCAGTGTCTCTGTGTCTCAGTGTCTCTGTGTCTCAGTGTCTCTGTGTCTCAGTGTCTCAGTGTCTCTGTGTCTGAATGTCTCAGTGTGTCTCTATCTCTGTGCTTCAGTGCCTCAGTGTCTCAGAGTCTCAGTGTCTCAGTGTGTCTGTGTCTCAGTGTCTCAGCGTCCCTGTGCCTCAGTGTCTCTGTGTCTCTGTGCATCAGTGTCTCAGTTTCTCTGTGTCTCTGTGTCTCAGTGTCTTTGTGTCACAGTGTCTCTGTGTCTCTGTGCCTCAGTGTCTCTGTGTCTCTGTGCCTCAGTGTTTCAGTGCCTCAGTGTCTCAGTGTCTCAGAGTCTCAGTGTCACAGTGTGTCTGTGTTTCAGTGTCTCAGTGTCTCAGTGGCTCTGTGCCTCAGTGTCTCTGTGCCTCTGTGTCTCAAATTCTCAGTGTCTCTGTTCTCAGTGTCTCTGTGTCTCAGTGTCTCTGTGTCTCAGTGTCTCTGTGTCTCAGTGTCTCAAAGTCTTTGTATTCAGTGCCTCAGAGTTTCAGTGTCTCCTTGCCTCCGTGTTCCCAGTGTCTCTGTGTCTTTGTGTGTCTGTGTCTCAGTGTCTCAAAGTCTTTGTGTCTCAATGTATCTGTGTCTCAGTGTCTCAGTGTCCCTGTGTCCCTGTGTCTCTGTGTCTCTGTGTCTCAGAGTCTTAGTGTCTCTGTGTCTCAGTGTCTCTGTGTCAGTGTCTCAGAGTCTCAGTGTCTCAGATTCTCTGTGTCTCTGTGTCTCAATGTCTCAGTGTCTCTCTATCTCTCTGCTTCAGTGCCTCAGTGTCTCAGTGTGTCTGTGTCTCAGTGTCTCAGCGTCCCTGTGCCTCAGTGTCTCTGTGTCTCTGTGCATCAGTGTCTCAGTTTTTCTGTGTCTCTGTGTCTCAGTGTCTCTGTGTCACAGTGTCTCTGTGTCTCTGTGCCTCAGTGTCTCTGTGCCTCTGTGCCTCAGTGTTTCAGTGCCTCAGTGTTTCAGTGTGTCAGAGTCACATTGTCTCTGTGCGTCAGTGCCTCAGTGTCTCAGTATCTCAGAGTCTCAGTGTCTCAGTGTGTCTGTGTTTCAGTGCCTCAGTGTCTCTGTGCCTCAGTGTCTCTGTGTCTCAGTGTCTCAGAGACTCAGTGTCTCATTGACTCTGTGTCTGAGTGTCTCTGTGCCTCTGTGCCTCAGTGTCACAGTGTCTCAGTGTCTCTGTGTTTCACTGTCTCAGAGTTTCAGAGTCTGAATGTCTCAGAGACTCAGTGTCTCAGTGTCCCAGTGTACCTGTGCCTCAGTGTTTCAGTGTCTCAGTGTCTCAGTGCCTAAGTGCCTCAGAGTCTCAGTGTCTCTGTGCCTCAGTGTCTCAGTGTCCCTGTGTCTCTGTGTCTCAGAGTCTCAGAGTCTCAGTGTCTCAGTGTCTCAGTGCCTCAGTGCCTCAGAGTCTCAGTGTCTCTGTGCCTCAGTGTCTCAGTGTCCCTGTGTCTCTGTGTCTCAAAGTCTTTGTATTCAGTGCCTCAGATTCTCAGTCTCAGTGTCTCTCTGTCTCAGTGTATCAGTGTCTCAGAGACACAGTGTCTCTGTGCCTCAGTGTCTCAGTGTCTCTGTGTCTCTTTGTCTCAAAGTCTTTGTATTCAGTGCCTCAGAGTCTCAGTGTCTCATTGCCTCAGTGTCTCAGTGTCCCTGTGTCGCTGTGTCTCAGAGTCTCAGTGTCTCTGTGTCTCAGTGTCTCTGTGTCTCTGTGTCTCAGTGTCTCTGTGTCTCAGTGTCTCAGTGTCTCTGTGTCTGAATGTCTCAGTGTGTCTCTATCTCTGTGCTTCAGTGCCTCAGTGTCTCAGAGTCTCAGTGTCTCAGTGTGTCTGTGTCTCAGTGTCTCAGCATCCCTGTGCCTCAGTGTCTCTGTGTCTCTGTGCATCAGTGTCTCAGTTTCTCTGTGTCTGTGTCTCAGTGTCTCTGTGTCACAGTGTTTCTGTGTCTCTGTGCCTCAGTGTCTCTGTGTCTCTGTGCCTCAGTGCTTCAGTGCCTCAGAGTCTCAGTGTCACAGTGTGTCTGTCTTTCAGTGTCTCTGTGTCTCAGTGGCTCTGTGCCTCAGTGTCTCTGTGCCTCAGTGTCTATGCGTCTCAATGTCTCAGGTCTCTCTATCTCTGTGCCTCAGTGTCTCAGAGTCTCAGTGTGTCTGTGTCTCAGTGTCTCAGTGTCTCTGTGTCTCAGAGTCCCTGTGTCTCTGTGCCTCAATGTCACAGTGTGTCAGTGTCTCTGTGTCTCAGAATCTCAGAGTCTCAAAGACTCTGTGTCCCAGAGTCTCAGTGTCTCAGTGTCTCAGTGTTTCTGTGTCTCTGTGTCTAAGTGTGTCAGTGACTCTGTGTCTCAGTGTCTGTGAGTCACAGTGTCTCTGTGTCTCTGTGTCTTAGTGTCTCAGTGTCTCAGGGTCTCAGTGTCTCTGTGTCTCTGTGTCTCTGTGCCTCAATGCCTCCGTTTTATCAGTGTCTCAGTGTCTCAGTGTCTCAGTGTCTCTGTGTCTCAGTGTCTCTGTGTCTGAATGTCTCAGTGTGTCTCTATCTCTGTGCTTCAGTGCCTCAGTGTCTCAGAGTCTCAGTGTCTCAGTGTGTCTGTGTCTCAGTGTCTCAGCGTCCCTGTGCCTCAGTGTCTCTGTGTCTCTGTGCATCAGTGTCTCAGTTTCTCTGTGTCTCTGTGTCTCAGTGTCTCTGTGTCACAGTGTCTCTGTGTCTCTGTGCCTCAGTGTCTCTGTGTCTCTGTGCCTCAGTGTTTCAGTGCCTCAGTGTCTCAGAGTCTCAGTGTCACAGTGTGTCTGTGTTTCAGTGTCTCAGTGTCTCTGTGTCTCAGTGGCTCTGTGCCTCAGTGTCTCTGTGCCTCTGTGTCTCAAATTCTCAGTGTCTCTGTTCTCAGTGTCTCTGTGTCTCAGTGTCTCTGTGTCTCAGTGTCTCTGTGTCTCAGTGTCTCAAGGTCTTTGTATTCAGTGCCTCAGAGTTTCAGTGTCTCTTTGCCTCCGTGTTCCCAGTGTCTCTGTGTCTTTGTGTGTCTGTGTCTCAGTGTCTCAAAGTCTTTGTGTCTCAATGTATCTGTGTCTCAGTGTCTCAGTGTCCCTGTGTCCCTGTGTCTCTGTGTCTCTGTGTCTCAGAGTCTTAGTGTCTCTGTGTCTCAGTGTCTCTGTGTCAGTGTCTCAGAGTCTCAGTGTCTCAGTTTCTCTGTGTCTCTGTGTCTCAATGTCTCAGTGTCTCTCTATCTCTCTGCTTCAGTGCCTCAGTGTCTCAGTGTGTCTGTGTCTCAGTGTCTCAGCGTCCCTGTGCCTCAGTGTCTCTGTGTCTCTGTGCATCAGTGTCTCAGTTTTTCTGTGTCTCTGTGTCTCAGTGTCTCTGTGTCACAGTGTCTCTGTGTCTCTGTGCCTCAGTGTCTCTGTGCCTCTGTGCCTCAGTGTTTCAGTGCCTCAGTGTTTCAGTGTCTCAGAGTCACATTGTCTCTGTGCGTCAGTGCCTCAGTGTCTCAGTATCTCAGAGTCTCAGTGTCTCAGTGTGTCTGTGTTTCAGTGCCTCAGTGTCTCTGTGCCTCAGTGTCTCTGTGTCTCAGTGTATCAGTGTCTCAGAGACTCAGTGTCTCATTGTCTCTGTGTCTGAGTGTCTCTGTGCCTCAGTGCCTCAGTGTCACAGTGTCTCAGTGTCTCAGTGTCTCTGTGTCTCAGTGTCTCAGAGTTTCAGAGTCTCAATGTCTCAGAGACTCAGTGTCTCAGTATCCCAGTGTACCTGTGCCTCAGTGTTTCAGTGTCTCAGTGTCTCAGTGCCTAAGTGCCTCAGAGTCTCAGTGTCTCTGTGCCTCAGTGTCTCAGTGTCCCTGTGTCTCTGTGTCTCAGAGTCTCAGAGTCTCAGTGTCTCAGTGTCTCAGTGCCTCAGTGCCTCAGAGTCTCAGTGTCTCTGTGCCTCAGTGTCTCAGTGTCCCTGTGTCTCTGTGTCTCAAAGTCTTTGTATTCAGTGCCTCAGAGTCTCAGTCTCAGTCTCAGTGTCTCAGTGTCTCTCTGTCTCAGTGTATCAGTGTCTCAGAGACACAGTGTCTCTGTGCCTCAGTGTCTCAGTGTCTCTGTGTCTCTGTGTCTGAAAGTCTTTGTATTCAGTGCCTCAGTGTCTCATTGCCTCAGTGTCTCAGTGTCCCTGTGTCGCTGTGTCTCAGAGTCTCAGTGTCTCTGTGTCTCAGTGTCTCTGTGTCTCAGTGTCTCAGTGTCTCTGTGTCTGAATGTCTCAGTGTGTCTCTATCTCTGTGCTTCAGTGCCTCAGTGTCTCAGAGTCTCAGTGTCTCAGTGTGTCTGTGTCTCAGTGTCTCAGCGTCCCTGTGCCTCAGTGTCTCTGTGTCTCTGTGCATCAGTGTCTCAGTTTCTCTGTGTCTCTGTGTCTCAGTGTCTCTGTGTCACAGTGTCTCTGTGCCTCAGTATCTCTGTGTCTCTGTGCCTCAGTGTTTCAGTGCCTCAGTGTCTCAGTGTCTCAGAGTCTCAGTGTCACAGTGTGTCTGTGTTTCAGTGTCTCAGTGTTCTTGTGTCTCAGTGGCTCTGTGCCTCAGTGTCTCTGTGCCTCAGTGTCTATGCGTCTCAATGTCTCAGTTCTCTCTATCTCTGTGCCTCAGTGTCTCAGAGTCTCAGTGTGTCTGTGTCTCAGTGTCTCAGTGTCTCTGTGTCTCAAAGTTTTGTGTCTCTGTGTCTCAGAATCTCAGAGTCTCAAAGACTCTGTGTCCCAGAGTCTCAGTGTCTCAGTGTCTCAGTGTCTCCGTGTCTCTGTGTCTAAGTGTGTCAGTGCCTCTGTGTCTAAGTGTCTGTGAGTCACAGTGTCTCAGTGTCTCAGTGTCTCAGTGTCTCTGTGTCTCTGTGACTTAGTGTCTCAGTGTCTCAGGGTCTCAGTGTCTCTGTGTTTCTGTGCCTCAGTGTCTCAGTGTCTCTGTGTCTGAATGTCTCAGTGTGTCTCTATCTCTGTGCTTCAGAGCCTCAGTGTCTCAGAGTCTCAGTGTCTCTGTGTCTCTGTGTCTTAGTGTCTCAGTGTCTCAGTGTCTCTGTGTTTCTGTGCCTCAGTGTCTCAGTGTCTCTGTGTCTGAATGTCTCAGTGTGTCTCTATCTGCTTCAGTGCCTCAGTGTCTCAGTGTGTCTGTGTCTCAGTGTCTCAGCGTCCCTGTGCTCAGTGTCTCTGTGTCTCTGTGCATCAGTGTCTCAGTTTTTCTGTGTCTCTGTGTCTCAGTGTCTCTGTGTCACAGTGTCTCTGTGTCTCTGTGCCTCAGTGTCTCTGTGCCTCTGTGCCTCAGTGTTTCAGTGCCTCAGTGTTTCAGTGTCTCAGAGTCACATTGTCTCTGTGCGTCAGTGCCTCAGTGTCTCAGTATCTCAGAGTCTCAGTGTCTCAGTGTGTCTGTGTTTCAGTGCCTCAGTGTCTCTGTGCCTCAGTGTCTCTGTGTCTCAGTGTATCAGTGTCTCAGAGACTCAGTGTCTCATTGTCTCTGTGTCTGAGTGTCTCTGTGCCTCAGTGCCTCAGTGTCACAGTGTCTCAGTGTCTCAGTGTCTCAGTGTCTCTGTGTCTCAGTGTCTCAGAGTTTCAGAGTCTCAATGTCTCAGAGACTCAGTGTCTCAGTATCCCAGTGTACCTGTGCCTCAGTGTTTCAGTGTCTCAGTGTCTCAGTGCCTAAGTGCCTCAGAGTCTCAGTGTCTCTGTGCCTCAGTGTCTCAGTGTCCCTGTGTTTCTGTGTCTCAGAGTCTCAGAGTCTCAGTGTCTCAGTGTCTCAGTGCCTCAGTGCCTCAGAGTCTCAGTGTCTCTGTGCCTCAGTGTCTCAGTGTCCCTGTGTCTCTGTGTCTCAAAGTCTTTGTATTCAGTGCCTCAGAGTCTCAGTCTCAGTCTCAGTGTCTCAGTGTCTCTCTGTCTCAGTGTATCAGTGTCTCAGAGACACAGTGTCTCTGTGCCTCAGTGTCTCAGTGTTTCTGTGTCTCTGTGTCTCAAAGTCTTTGTATTCAGTGCCTCACTGTCTCATTGCCTCAGTGTCTCAGTGTCCCTGTGTCGCTGTGTCTCAGAGTCTCAGTGTCTCTGTGTCTCAGTGTCTCTGTGTCTCAGTGTCTCAGTGTCTCTGTGTCTGAATGTCTCAGTGTGTCTCTATCTCTGTGCTTCAGTGCCTCAGTGTCTCAGAGTCTCAGTGTCTCAGTGTGTCTGTGTCTCAGTGTCTCAGCGTCCCTGTGCCTCAGTGTCTCTGTGTCTCTGTGCATCAGTGTCTCAGTTTCTCTGTGTCTCAGTGTCTCTGTGTCACAGTGTCTCTGTGCCTCAGTATCTCTGTGTCTCTGTGCCTCAGTGTTTCAGTGCCTCAGTGTCTCAGTGTCTCAGAGTCTCAGTGTCACAGTGTGTCTGTGTTTCAGTGTCTCAGTGTTCTTGTGTCTCAGTGGTTCTGTGCCTCAGTGTCTCTGTGCCTCAGTGTCTATGCGTCTCAATGTCTCAGTTCTCTCTATCTCTGTGCCTCAGTGTCTCAGAGTCTCAGTGTGTCTGTGTCTCAGTGTCTCAGTGTCTCTGTGTCTCAAAGTTTTGTGTCTCTGTGTCTCAGAATCTCAGAGTCTCAAAGACTCTGTGTCCCAGAGTCTCAGTGTCTCAGTGTCTCAGTGTCTCAGTGTCTCCGTGTCTCTGTGTCTAAGTGTGTCAGTGCCTCTGTGTCTAAGTGTCTGTGAGTCACAGTGTCTCAGTGTCTCAGTGTCTCAGTGTCTCTGTGTCTCTGTGTCTTAGTGTCTCAGGGTCTCAGTGTCTCTGTGTTTCTGTGCCTCAGTGTCTCAGTGTCTCTGTGTCTGAATGTCTCAGTGTGTCTCTATCTCTGTGCTTCAGAGCCTCAGTGTCTCAGAGTCTCAGTGTCTCAGTGTGTCTGTGTCTCAGTGTCTCAGCGTCCCTGTGCCTCAGTGTCTCTGTGTCTCTGTGCATCAGTGTCTCAGTTTCTCTGTGTCTCTGTGTCTCAGTATCTCTGTGTCACAGTGTCTCTGTGTCTCTGTGCCTCAGTGTTTCAGTGTCTCAGTGTCTCAGAGTCTCAGTGTCACAGTGTGTCTGTGTTTCAGTGTCTCAGTGTCTCTGTGTCTCAGTGGCTCTGTGCCTCAGTGTCTCTGTGCCTCTGTGTCTCAAATTCTCAGTGTCTCTGTTCTCAGTGTCTCTGTGTCTCAGTGTCTCAGTGTCTCTGTGCCTCTGTGTCTCAAATTCTCAGTGTCTCTGTTCTCAGTGTCTCTGTGTCTCAGTGTCTCAGTGTCTCTGTGTCTCAGTGTCTCAAAGTCTTTGTATTCAGTGCCTCAGAGTTTCAGTGTCTCTTTGCCTCCGTGTTCCCAGTGTCTCTGTGTCTTTGTGTGTCTGTGTCTCAGTGTCTCAAAGTCTTTGTGTCTCAATGTATCTGTGTCTCAGTGTCTCAGTGTCCCTGTGTCTCTGTGTCTCTGTGTCTCTGTGTCTCAGAGTCTTCGTGTCTCTGTGTCTCAGTGTCTCTGTGTCAGTGTCTCAGAGTCTCAGTGTCTCAGTTTCTCTGTGTCTCTGTGTCTCAATGTCTCAGTGTCTCTCTATCTCTCTGCTTCAGTGCCTCAGAGTCACAGTGTCTCATTGCCTCAGTGTCTCAGTGTCCCTGTGTCGCTGTGTCTCAGAGTCTCAGTGTCTCTGTGTCTCAGTGTCTCAGTGTCTCTGTGTCTCAGTGTCTCTGTGTCTCAGTGTCTCTGTGTCTCTGTGTCTGAATGTCTCAGTGTGTCTCTATCTCTGTGCTTCAGTGCCTCAGTGTCTCAGAGTCTCAGTGTCTCAGTGTGTCTGTGTCTCAGTGTCTCAGCGTCCCTGTGCCTCAGTGTCTCTGTGTCTCTGTGCATCAGTGTCTCAGTTTCTCTGTGTCTCTGTGTCTCAGTGTCTTTGTGTCACAGTGTCTCTGTGTCTCTGTGCCTCAGTGTCTCTGTGTCTCTGTGCCTCAGTGTTTCAGTGCCTCAGTGTCTCAGTGTCTCAGAGTCTCAGTGTCACAGTGTGTCTGTGTTTCAGTGTCTCAGTGGCTCTGTGCCTCAGTGTCTCTGTGCCTCTGTGTCTCAAATTCTCAGTGTCTCTGTTCTCAGTGTCTCTGTGTCTCAGTGTCTCTGTGTCTCAGTGTCTCTGTGTCTCAGTGTCTCAAAGTCATTGTATTCAGTGCCTCAGAGTTTCAGTGTCTCTTTGCCTCCGTGTTCCCAGTGTCTCTGTGTCTTTGTGTGTCTGTGTCTCAGTGTCTCAAAGTCTTTGTGTCTCAATGTATCTGTGTCTCAGTGTCTCAGTGTCCCTGTGTCCCCGTGTCTCTGTGTCTCTGTGTCTCAGAGTCTTAGTGTCTCTGTGTCTCAGTGTCTCTGTGTCAGTGTCTCAGAGTCTCAGTGTCTCAGATTCTCTGTGTCTCTGTGTCTCAATGTCTCAGTGTCTCTCTATCTCTCTGCTTCAGTGCCTCAGTGTCTCAGTGTGTCTGTGTCTCAGTGTCTCAGCGTCCCTGTGCCTCAGTGTCTCTGTGTCTCTGTGCATCAGTGTCTCAGTTTTTCTGTGTCTCTGTGTCTCAGTGTCTCTGTGTCACAGTGTCTCTGTGTCTCTGTGCCTCAGTGTCTCTGTGCCTCTGTGCCTCAGTGTTTCAGTGCCTCAGTGTTTCAGTGTCTCAGAGTCACATTGTCTCTGTGCGTCAGTGCCTCAGTGTCTCAGTATCTCAGAGTCTCAGTGTCTCAGTGTGTCTGTGTTTCAGTGTCTCAGTGTCTCTGTGCCTCAGTGTCTCTGTGTCTCAGTGTCTCAGAGACTCAGTGTCTCATTGACTCTGTGTCTGAGTGTCTCTGTGCGTCTGTGCCACAGTGTCACAGTGTCTCAGTGTCTCAGTGTCTCAGTGTCTCTGTGTCTCACTGTCTCAGAGTTTCAGAGTCTGAATGTCTCAGAGACTCAGTGTCTCAGTGTCCCAGTGTACCTGTGCCTCAGTGTTTCAGTGTCTCAGTGTCTCAGTGCCTAAGTGCCTCAGAGTCTCAGTGTCTCTGTGCCTCAGTGTCTCAGTGTCCCTGTGTCTCTGTGTCTCAGAGTCTCAGAGTCTCAGTGTCTCAGTGTCTCAGTGCCTCAGTGCCTCAGAGTCTCAGTGTCTCTGTGCCTCAGTGTCTCAGTGTCCCTGTGTCTCTGTGTCTCAAAGTCTTTGTATTCAGTGCCTCAGAGTCTCAGTCTCAGTCTCAGTGTCTCAGTGTCTCTCTGTCTCAGTGTATCAGTGTCTCAGAGACACAATGTCTTTGTGCCTCAGTGTCTCAGTGTCTCTGTGTCTCTTTGTCTCAAAGTCTTTGTATTCAGTCTCAGTGTCTCATTGCCTCAGTGTCTCAGTGTCCCTGTGTCGCTGTGTCTCAGAGTCTCAGTGTCTCTGTGTCTCAGTGTCTCTGTGTCTCAGTGTCTCAGTGTCTCTGTGTCTGAATGTCTCAGTGTGTCTCTATCTCTGTGCTTCAGTGCCTCAGTGTCTCAGAGTCTCAGTGTCTCAGTGTGTCTGTGTCTCAGTGTCTCAGCATCCCTGTGCCTCAGTGTCTCTGTGTCTCTGTGCATCAGTGTCTCAGTTTCTCTGTGTCTGTGTCTCAGTGTCTCTGTGTCACAGTGTTTCTGTGTCTCTGTGCCTCAGTGTCTCTGTGTCTCTGTGCCTCAGTGCTTCAGTGCCTCAGTGTCTCAGTGTCTCAGAGTCTCAGTGTCACAGTGTGTCTGTCTTTCAGTGTCTCAGTGTCTCTGTGTCTCAGTGGCTCTGTGCCTCAGTGTCTCTGTGCCTCAGTGTCTATGCGTCTCAATGTCTCAGGTCTCTCTATCTCTGTGCCTCAGTGTCTCAGAGTCTCAGTGTGTCTGTGTCTCAGTGTCTCAGTGTCTCTGTGTCTCAGAGTCCCTGTGTCTCTGTGCCTCAATGTCACAGTGTGTCAGTGTCTCTGTGTCTCAAAGTTTTGTGTCTCTGTGTCTCAGAATCTCAGAGTCTCAAAGACTCTGTGTCCCAGAGTCTCAGTGTCTCAGTGTCTCAGTGTCTCTGTGTCTCTGTGTCTAAGTGTGTCAGTGCCTCTGTGTCTCAGTGTCTGTGAGTCACAGTGTCTCAGTGTCTCTGTGTCTCTGTGTCTCTGTGTCTTAGTGTCTCAGTGTCTCAGGGTCTCAGTGTCTCTGTGTCTCTGTGTCTCTGTGCCTCAATGCCTCCGTGTTCTCAGTGTCTCAGTGTCTCTGTGTCTCAGTGTCTCTGTGTCTCAGTGTCTCAATGTCTCTGTGTCTGAATGTCTCAGTGTGTCTCTATCTCTGTGCTTCAGTGCCTCAGTGTCTCAGAGTCTCAGTGTCTCAGTGTGTCTGTGTCTCAGTGTCTCAGCGTCCCTGTGCCTCAGTGTCTCTGTGTCTCTGTGCATCAGTGTCTCAGTTTCTCTGTGTCTCTGTGTCTCAGTGTCTCTGTGTCACAGTGTCTCTGTGTCTCTGTGCCTCAGTGTCTCTGTGTCTCTGTGCCTCAGTGTTTCAGTGCCTCAGTGTCTCAGAGTCTCAGTGTCACAGTGTGTCTGTGTTTCAGTGTCTCAGTGTCTCTGTGTCTCAGTGGCTCTGTGCCTCAGTGTCTCTGTGCCTCTGTGTCTCAAATTCTCAGTGTCTCTGTTCTCAGTGTCTATGTGTCTCAGTGTCTCTGTGTCTCAGTGTCTCTGTGTCTCAGTGTCTCAAAGTCTTTGTATTCAGTGCCTCAGAGTTTCAGTGTCTCTTTGCCTCCGTGTTCCCAGTGTCTCTGTGTCTTTGTGTATCTGTGTCTCAGTGTCTCAAAGTCTTTGTGTCTCAATGTATCTGTGTCTCAGTGTCCCTGTGTCCCTGTGTCTCTGTGTCTCTGTGTCTCAGAGTCTTAGTGTCTCTGTGTCTCAGTGTCTCTGTGTCAGTGTCTCAGAGTCTCAGTGTCTCAGTTTCTCTGTGTCTCTGTGTCTCAATGTCTCAGTGTCTCTCTATCTCTCTGCTTCAGTGCCTCAGTGTCTCAGTGTGTCTGTGTCTCAGTGTCTCAGCGTCCCTGTGCCTCAGTGTCTCTGTGTCTCTGTGCATCAGTGTCTCAGTTTTTCTGTGTCTCTGTGTCTCAGTGTCTCTGTGTCACAGTGTCTCTGTGTCTCTGTGCCTCAGTGTCTCTGTGCCTCAGTGTTTCAGTGTCTCAGAGTCACATTGTCTCTGTGCGTCAGTGCCTCAGTGTCTCAGTATCTCAGAGTCTCAGTGTCTCAGTGTGTCTGTGTCTCAGTGTATCAGTGTCTCAGAGACTCAGTGTCTCATTGTCTCTGTGTCTGAGTGTCTCTGTGCCTCAGTGCCTCAGTGTCACAGTGTCTCAGTGTCTCAGTGTCTCTGTGTCTCAGTGTCTCAGAGTTTCAGAGTCTCAATGTCTCAGAGACTCAGTGTCTCAGTATCCCAGTGTACCTGTGCCTCAGTGTTTCAGTGTCTCAGTGTCTCAGTGCCTAAGTGCCTCAGAGTCTCAGTGTCTCTGTGCCTCAGTGTCTCAGTGTCCCTGTGTCTCTGTGTCTCAGAGTCTCAGAGTCTCAGTGTCTCAGTGTCTCAGTGCCTCAGTGCCTCAGAGTCTCAGTGTCTCTGTGCCTCAGTGTCTCAGTGTCCCTGTGTCTCTGTGTCTCAAAGTCTTTGTATTCAGTGCCTCAGAGTCTCAGTCTCAGTCTCAGTGTCTCAGTGTCTCTCTGTCTCAGTGTATCAGTGTCTCAGAGACACAGTGTCTCTGTGCCTCAGTGTCTCAGTGTCTCTGTGTCTCAAAGTCTTTGTATTCAGTGCCTCAGTGTCTCATTGCCTCAGTGTCTCAGTGTCCCTGTGTCGCTGTGTCTCAGAGTCTCAGTGTCTCTGTGTCTCAGTGTCTCTGTGTCTCAGTGTCTCAGTGTCTCTGTGTCTGAATGTCTCAGTGTGTCTCTATCTCTGTGCTTCAGTGCCTCAGTGTCTCAGAGTCTCAGTGTCTCAGTGTGTCTGTGTCTCAGTGTCTCAGCGTCCCTGTGCCTCAGTGTCTCTGTGTCTCTGTGCATCAGTGTCTCAGTTTCTCTGTGTCTCTGTGTCTCAGTGTCTCTGTGTCACAGTGTCTCTGTGCCTCAGTATCTCTGTGTCTCTGTGCCTCAGTGTTTCAGTGCCTCAGTGTCTCAGTGTCTCAGAGTCTCTGTGTCTCAAAGATTTGTGTCTCTGTGTCTCAGAATCTCAGAGTCTCAAAGACTCTGTGTCCCAGAGTCTCAGTGTCTCAGTGTCTCAGTGTCTCCGTGTCTCTGTGTCTAAGTGTGTCAGTGCCTCTGTGTCTAAGTGTCTGTGAGTCACAGTGTCTCAGTGTCTCAGTGTCTCTGTGTCTCTGTGTCTCTGTGTCTTAGTGTCTCAGTGTCTCAGGGTCTCAGTGTCTCTGTGTCTCTGTGTCTCTGTGCCTCAATGCCTCCGTGTTCTCAGTGTCTCTGTGTCTCAGTGTCTCTGTGTCTCAGTGTCTCTGTGTCTCAGTGTCTCAGTGTCTCTGTGTCTGAATGTCTCAGTGTGTCTCTATCTCTGTGCTTCAGTGCCTCAGTGTCTCAGAGTCTCAGTGTCTCAGTGTGTCTGTGTCTCAGTGTCTCAGCGTCCCTGTGCCTCAGTGTCTCTGTGTCTCTGCGCATCAGTGTCTCAGTTTCTCTGTGTCTCAGTATCTCTGTGTCACAGTGTCTCTGTGTCTCTGTGCCTCAGTGTCTCTGTGTCTCTGTGCCTCAGTGTTTCAGTGTCTCAGTGTCTCAGAGTCTCAGTGTCACAGTGTGTCTGTGTTTCAGTGTCTCAGTGTCTCTGTGTCTCAGTGGCTCTGTGCCTCAGTGTCTCTGTGCCTCTGTGTCTCAAATTCTCAGTGTCTCTGTTCTCAGTGTCTCTGTGTCTCAGTGTCTCAGTGTCTCTGTGTCTCAGTGTCTCAAAGTCTTTGTATTCAGTGCCTCAGAGTTTCAGTGTCTCTTTGCCTCCGTGTTCCCAGTGTCTCTGTGTCTTTGTGTGTCTGTGTCTCAGTGTCTCAAAGTCTTTGTGTCTCAATGTATCTGTGTCTCAGTGTCTCAGTGTCCCGGTGTCTCTGTGTCTCTGTGTCTCTGTGTCTCAGAGTCTTCGTGTCTCTGTGTCTCAGTGTCTCTGTGTCAGTGTCTCAGAGTCTCAGTGTCTCAGTTTCTCTGTGTCTCTGTGTCTCAATGTCTCAGTGTCTCTCTATCTCTCTGCTTCAGTGCCTCAGAGTCTCAGTGTCTCATTGCCTCAGTGTCTCAGTGTCCCTGTGTCGCTGTGTCTCAGAGTCTCAGTGTCTCTGTGTCTCAGTGTCTCAGTGTCTCTGTGTCTCAGTGTCTCTGTGTCTCAGTGTCTCAGTGTCTCTGTGTCTGAATGTCTCAGTGTGTCTCTATCTCTGTGCTTCAGTGCCTCAGTGTCTCAGAGTCTCAGTGTCTCAGTGTGTCTGTGTCTCAGTGTCTCAGCGTCCCTGTGCCTCAGTGTCTCTGTGTCTCTGTGCATCAGTGTCTCAGTTTCTCTGTGTCTCTGTGTCTCAGTGTCTCTGTGTCACAGTGTCTCTGTGTCTCTGTGCCTCAGTGTCTCTGTGTCTCTGTGCCTCAGTGTTTCAGTGCCTCAGTGTCTCAGTGTCTCAGAGTCTCAGAGTCTCAGTGTCACAGTGTGTCTGTGTTTCAGTGTCTCAGTGTCTCTGTGTCTCTGTGCCTCAGTGTCTCAGTGTCTCTGTGCCTCAGTGTCTATGCGTCTCAATGTCTCAGTTCTCTCTATCTCTGTGCCTCAGTGTCTCAGAATCTCAGTGTGTCTGTGTCTCAGTGTCTCAGTGTCTCTGTGTCTCAGAGTCCCTGTGTCTCTGTGCCTCAATGTCACAGTGTGTCAGTGTCTCTGTGTCTCAAAGTTTTGTGTCTCTGTGTCTCAGAATCTCAGAGTCTCAAAGACTCTGTGTCCCAGAGTCTCAGTGTCTCAGTGTCTCAGTGTCTCAGTGTCTCAGTGTCTCCGTGTCTCTGTGTCTAAGTGTGTCAGTGCCTCTGTGTCTAAGTGTCTGTGAGTCACAGTGTCTCAGTGACTCTGTGTCTCTGTGTCTCTGTGTCTTAGTGTCTCAGTGTCTCAGGGTCTCAGTGTCTCTGTGTCTCTGTGTCTGTGTGCCTCAATGCCTCCGTGTTCTCAGTGTCTCTGTGTCTCAGTGTCTCTGTGTCTCAGTGTCTCTGTGTCTCAGTGTCTCTGTGTCTGAATGTCTCAGTGTGTCTCTATCTCTGTGCTTCAGTGCCTCAGTGTCTCAGAGTCTCAGTGTCTCAGTGTGTCTCTGTCTCAGTGTCCCTGTGCCTCAGTGTCTCTGTGTCTCTGTGCATCAGTGTCTCAGTTTCTCTGTGTCTCTGTGTCTCAGTGTCTCTGTGTCACAGTGTCTCTGTGTCACAGTGTCTCTGTGTCTCTGTGCCTCAGTGTCTCTGTGTCTCTGTGCCTCAGTGTTTCAGTGCCTCAGTGTCTCAGAGTCTCAGTGTCACAGTGTGTCTGTGTTTCAGTGTCTCAGTGTCTCTGTGTCTCAGTGGCTCTGTGCCTCAGTGTCTCTGTGCCTCTGTGTCTCAAATTCTCAGTGTCTCTGTTCTCAGTGTCTCTGTGTCTCAGTGTCTCTGTTTCTCAGTGTCTCTGTGTCTCAGTGTCTCAAAGTCTTTGTATTCAGTGCCTCAGAGTTTCAGTGTCTCTTTGCCTCCGTGTTCCCAGTGTCTCTGTGTCTTTGTGTGTCTGTGTCTCAGTGTCTCGAAGTCTTTGTGTCTCAATGTATCTGTGTCTCAGTGTCTCAGTGTCCCTGTGTCCCTGTGTCTCTGTGTCTCTGTGTCTCAGAGTCTTAGTGTCTCTGTGTCTCAGTGTCTCTGTGTCAGTGTCTCAGAGTCTCAGTGTCTCAGTTTCTCTGTGTCTCTGTGTCTCAATGTCTCAGTGTCTCTCTATCTCTCTGCTTCAGTGCCTCAGTGTCTCAGTGTGTCTGTGTCTCAGTGTCTCAGCGTCCCTGTGCCTCAGTGTCTCTGTGTCTCTGTGCATCAGTGTCTCAGTTTTTCTGTGTCTCTGTGTCTCAGTGTCTCTGTGTCACAGTGTCTCTGTGTCTCTGTGCCTCAGTGTCTCTGTGCCTCTGTGCCTCAGTGTTTCAGTGCCTCAGTGTTTCAGTGTCTCAGAGTCTCAGTGTCACAGTGTGTCTGTGTTTCAGTGTCTCAGTGTTCTTGTATCTCAGTGGCTCTGTGCCTCAGTGTCTCTGTGCCTCAGTGTCTATGCGTCTCAATGTCTCAGTTCTCTCTATCTCTGTGCCTCAGTGTCTCAGAGTCTCAGTGTGTCTGTGTCTCAGTGTCTCAGTGTCTCTGTGTCTCAAAGTTTTGTGTCTCTGTGTCTCAGAATCTCAGAGTCTCAAAGACTCTGTGTCCCAGAGTCTCAGTGTCTCAGTGTCTCAGTGTCTCAGTGTCTCCGTGTCTCTGTGTCTAAGTGTGTCAGTGCCTCTGTGTCTAAGTGTCTGTGAGTCACAGTGTCTCAGTGTCTCAGTGTCTCTGTGTCTCTGTGTCTCTGTGTCTTAGTGTCTCAGTGTCTCAGGGTCTCAGTGTCTCTGTGTCTCTGTGTCTCTGTGCCTCAATGCCTCCGTGTTCTCAGTGTCTCTGTGTCTCAGTGTCTCTGTGTCTCAGTGTCTCTGTGTCTCAGTGTCTCAGTGTCTCTGTGTCTGAATGTCTCAGTGTGTCTCTATCTCTGTGCTTCAGTGCCTCAGTGTCTCAGAGTCTCAGTGTCTCAGTGTGTCTGTGTCTCAGTGTCTCAGCGTCCCTGTGCCTCAGTGTCTCTGTGTCTCTGTGCATCAGTGTCTCAGTTTCTCTGTGTCTCTGTGTCTCAGTATCTCTGTGTCACAGTGTCTCTGTGTCTCTGTGCCTCAGTGTCTCTGTGTCTCTGTGCCTCAGTGTTTCAGTGTCTCAGTGTCTCAGAGTCTCAGTGTCACAGTGTGTCTGTGTTTCAGTGTCTCAGTGTCTCTGTGTCTCAGTGGCTCTGTGCCTCAGTGTCTCTGTGCCTCTGTGTCTCAAATTCTCAGTGTCTCTGTTCTCAGTGTCTCTGTGTCTCAGTGTCTCAGTGTCTCTGTGTCTCAGTGTCTCAAAGTCTTTGTATTCAGTGCCTCAGAGTTTCAGTGTCTCTTTGCCTCCGTGTTCCCAGTGTCTCTGTGTCTTTGTGTGTCTGTGTCTCAGTGTCTCAAAGTCTTTGTGTCTCAATGTATCTGTGTCTCAGTGTCTCAGTGTCCCTGTGTCTCTGTGTCTCTGTGTCTCGGTGTCTCAGAGTCTTCGTGTCTCTGTGTCTCAGTGTCTCTGTGTCAGTGTCTCAGAGTCTCAGTGTCTCAGTTTCTCTGTGTCTCTGTGTCTCAATGTCTCAGTGTCTCTCTATCTCTCTGCTTCAGTGCCTCAGAGTCTCAGTGTCTCATTGCCTCAGTGTCTCAGTGTCCCTGTGTCGCTGTGTCTCAGAGTCTCAGTGTCTCTGTGTCTCAGTGTCTCAGTGTCTCTGTGTCTCAGTGTCTCTGTGTCTCAGTGTCTCAGTGTCTCTGTGTCTGAATGTCTCAGTGTGTCTCTATCTCTGTGCTTCAGTGCCTCAGTGTCTCAGAGTCTCAGTGTCTCAGTGTGTCTGTGTCTCAGTGTCTCAGCGTCCCTGTGCCTCAGTGTCTCTGTGTCTCTGTGCATCAGTGTCTCAGTTTCTCTGTGTCTCTGTGTCTCAGTGTCTCTGTGTCACAGTGTCTCTGTGTCTCTGTGCCTCAGTGTCTCTGTGTCTCTGTGCCTCAGTGTTTCAGTGCCTCAGTGTCTCAGTGTCTCAGAGTCTCAGTGTCACAGTGTGTCTGTGTTTCAGTGTCTCAGTGTCTCTGTGTCTCTGTGCCTCAGTGTCTCAGTGTCTCTGTGCCTCAGTGTCTATGCGTCTCAATGTCTCAGTTCTCTCTATCTCTGTGCCTCAGTGTCTCAGAATCTCAGTGTGTCTGTGTCTCAGTGTCTCAGTGTCTCTGTGTCTCAGAGTCCCTGTGTCTCTGTGCCTCAATGTCACAGTGTGTCAGTGTCTCTGTGTCTCAAAGTTTTGTGTCTCTGTGTCTCAGAATCTCAGAGTCTCAAAGACTCTGTGTCCCAGAGTCTCAGTGTCTCAGTGTCTCAGTGTCTCAGTGTCTCAGTGTCTCCGTGTCTCTGTGTCTAAGTGTGTCAGTGCCTCTGTGTCTAAGTGTCTGTGAGTCACAGTGTCTCAGTGACTCTGTGTCTCTGTGTCTCTGTGTCTTAGTGTCTCAGTGTCTCAGGGTCTCAGTGTCTCTGTGTCTCTGTGTCTGTGTGCCTCAATGCCTCCGTGTTCTCAGTGTCTCTGTGTCTCAGTGTCTCTGTGTCTCAGTGTCTCTGTGTCTCAGTGTCTCAGTGTCTCAGTGTCTCTGTGTCTGAATGTCTCAGTGTGTCTCTATCTCTGTGCTTCAGTGCCTCAGTGTCTCAGAGTCTCAGTGTCTCATTGTGTCTCTGTCTCAGTGTCCCTGTGCCTCAGTGTCTCTGTGTCTCTGTGCATCAGTGTCTCAGTTTCTCTGTGTCTCTGTGTCTCAGTGTCTCTGTGTCACAGTGTCTCTGTGTCTCTGTGCCTCAGTGTCTCTGTGTCTCTGTGCCTCAGTGTTTCAGTGCCTCAGTGTCTCAGAGTCTCAGTGTCACAGTGTGTCTGTGTTTCAGTGTCTCAGTGTCTCTGTGTCTCAGTGGCTCTGTGCCTCAGTGTCTCTGTGCCTCTGTGTCTCAAATTCTCAGTGTCTCTGTTCTCAGTGTCTCTGTGTCTCAGTGTCTCTGTGTCTCAGTGTCTCTGTGTCTCAGTGTCTCAAAGTCTTTGTATTCAGTGCCTCAGAGTTTCAGTGTCTCTTTGCCTCCGTGTTCCCAGTGTCTCTGTGTCTTTGTGTGTCTGTGTCTCAGTGTCTCAAAGTCTTTGTGTCTCAATGTATCTGTGTCTCAGTGTCTCAGTGTCCCTGTGTCCCTGTGTCTCTGTGTCTCTGTGTCTCAGAGTCTTAGTGTCTCTGTGTCTCAGTGTCTCTGTGTCAGTGTCTCAGAGTCTCAGTGTCTCAGTTTCTCTGTGTCTCTGTGTCTCAATGTCTCAGTGTCTCTCTATCTCTCTGCTTCAGTGCCTCAGTGTCTCAGTGTGTCTGTGTCTCAGTGTCTCAGCGTCCCTGTGCCTCAGTGTCTCTGTTTCTCTGTGCATCAGTGTCTCAGTTTTTCTGTGTCTCTGTGTCTCAGTGTCTCTGTGTCACAGTGTCTCTGTGTCTCTGTGCCTCAGTGTCTCTGTGCCTCTGTGCCTCAGTGTTTCAGTGCCTCAGTGTTTCAGTGTCTCAGAGTCAAATTGTCTCTGTGCGTCAGTGCCTCAGTGACTCAGTATCTCAGAGTCTCAGTGTCTCAGTGTGTCTGTGTTTCAGTGCCTCAGTGTCTCTGTGCCTCAGTCTCTGTGTCTCAGTGTATCAGTGTCTCAGAGACTCAGTGTCTCATTGTCTCTGTGTCTGAGTGTCTCTGTGCCTCAGTGCCTCAGTGTCACAGTGTCTCAGTGTCTCAGTGTCTCTGTGTCTCAGTGTCTCAGAGTTTCAGAGTCTCAATGTCTCAGAGACTCAGTGTCTCAGTATCCCAGTGTACTTGTGCCTCAGTGTTTCAGTGTCTCAGTGTCTCAGTGCCTAAGTGCCTCAGAGTCTCAGTGTCTCTGTGCCTCAGTGTCTCAGTGTCCCTGTGTCTCTGTGTCTCAGAGTCTCAGAGTCTCAGAGTCTCAGTGTCTCAGTGTCTCTGTGTCTCAGTGTCTCTGTGTCTCAGTGTCTCAGTGTCTCTGTGTCTGAATGTCTCAGTGTGTCTCTATCTCTGTGCTTCAGTGCCTCAGTGTCTCAGAGTCTCAGTGTCTCAGTGTGTCTGTGTCTCAGTGTCTCAGCGTCCCTGTGCCTCAGTGTCTCTGTGTCTCTGTGCATCAGTGTCTCAGTTTCTCTGTGTCTCTGTGTCTCAGTGTCTCTGTGTCACAGTGTCTCTGTGCCTCAGTGTCTCTGTGCCTCAGTGTTTCAGTGCCTCAGTGTCTCAGTGTCTCAGAGTCTCAGTGTCACAGTGTGTCTGTGTTTCAGTGTCTCAGTGTCTCTGTGTCTCAGTGGCTCTGTGCCTCAGTGTCTCTGTGCCTCAGTGTCTATGCGTCTCAATGTCTCAGTTCTCTCTATCTCTGTGCCTCAGTGTCTCAGAGTCTCAGTGTGTCTGTGTCTCAGTGTCTCAGTGTCTCTGTGTCTCAGAGTCCCTGTGTCTCTGTGCCTCAATGTCACAGTGTGTCAGTGTCTCTGTGTCTCAAAGTTTTGTGTCTCTGTGTCTCAGAATCTCAGAGTCTCAAAGACTCTGTGTCCCAGAGTCTCAGTGTCTCAGTGTCTCAGTGTCTCCGTGTTTAAGTGTGTCAGTGCCTCTGTGTCTAAGTGTCTGTGAGTCACAGTGTCTCATTGTCTCTGTGTCTCTGTGTCTCTGTGCCTTCGTGTCTCAGGGTCTCAGTGTCTCTGTGTCTCTGTGCCTCTGTGCCTCAATGCCTCCGTGTTCTCAGTGTCTCTGTGTCTTTGTGTGTCTGTGTCTCAATGTCTCAAAGTCTTTGTGTCTCAGTGTCTCTGTGTCTCAGTGTCTCAGAGTCTCAATGAATCTGTGTCTCCGTGTCTGAGTCTCTCTGTGCCTCAGTGTCACAGTGTCTCTGTGTCTCAGTGTCTCAGTGTCTCAGAGTCTCAGTGTCCCTGTGACTCTGTGTTTCAGTGTCTCAGAATCTCAGTTTCTCAGTGTCTCTGTGTTTCAGTGGCTCAGTGTCTCAGTGTCTCTGTGTGTCTGTTTCTCAGTGTCTCTGTGTTTTGGTGTCTCTGTGCCTGAGTGTCTCAGTGTCTCAGAATCTCAGTGTCTCAGCATCTCCGAGTCTCAGTGTATCAGCATCTCAGAGACTCAGTGTCTCTTTGTCTCTGAGTCTGAGTGTATCTGTGCCTCAGTGTCACAATGTCTCAGTGTCAGAGTGTACCTGTGCCTCAGTGTCTCAGAGACTCAGTGTCTCCTTTTCTCTGTGTCTGAGTGTCTCTGTGCCTCAGTGTCACAGTGTCTCCTTGTCTCTGTGTCTGAGAGTCTCTGTGCCTCAGTGTCACAGTGTCTCAGTGACTCTGTATCTCTGTGTCTCAGTGTCTCTGTGTCTCTGAGTCTCAGAGTCTCAGTGTGTCAGTGTCTCTGTCCCTCAGTGTCCCAGAGCCTCAGTGTCTCTGTGTCTCAGTGTCTCAGTGCCTCAAAGTCTTTGTATTCAGTGCCTCAGAGTCTCAGTGTCTCAGTACCTCAGTGTCTCAGTGTTCCTGTGTCTCTGTGTCTCAGAGTCTCAGTGTCTCAGTGTCTCAGAGTCTCAGTGTCTCTGTTGCTCAGTGTCTCTGTGTCTCAGTGTCTCTGTGCCTCAGTGTCTCAGTGTCTCTGTGCCTCAGTGTCGCAGTGTCTCAGTTCTCTCTATCTCTGTGCCTCAGTGTCTCAGAGTCTCATTGTGTCTGTGTCTCAGTGTCTCAGAGTCTCAGACTTTCAGTGTCTCTGTCTCAGTGACTCTGTGTCTCAGTGTCTCAGAGTCTCAGTATCTCAGTGTCTCCGTGTCTCAGTGTCTCAGTGCCTCAGTGTCTCCGTGTTCCTGTGTCTCTGTGTCTCAGAGACTCAATGTCTCAGTGTCTCTGTGTCTCAGTGTCTCTGTGTCTCAGTGTCTCTGTGTCTCAGTGTCTCAAAGTCTTTGTATTCAGTGCCTCAGAGTCTCAGTGTCTCATTGCCTCACTGTCTCAGTGTCCCTGTGTCTCTGTGTGTCAGAGTCTCAGTGTCTCTGTGTCTCAGTGTCTCTGTGTCTCAGTGTCTCAGAGTCTCAGTGTCTCAGTTTCTCTGTGTCTCTGTGTCTCAATGTCTCAGTGTCTCTCTATCTCTGTGCTTCAGTGCGTCAGTGTCTCAGTGTGTCTGTGTCTCAGTGTCTCAGCGTCCCTGTGCCTCAGTGTCTCTGTGTCTCAGTGTCTCAGTTTCTCTGTGTCTCTGTGTCTCAGTGTCTCAGTTTCTCTGTGTCTCTGTGTCTCAGTGTCTCTGTGTCACAGTGTCTCGGTGTCTCTGTGCCTCAGTGTCTCTGTGTCTCTGTGCCTCAGTGTTTCAGTGCCTCAGTGTCTCAGTGTCTCAGAGTCACATTGTCTCTGTGCGTCAGTGCCTCAGTGTCTCAGTATCTCAGAGTCTCAGTGTCTCAGTGTGTCTGTGTTTCAGTGTCTCAGTGACTCTGTGCCTCAGTGTCTCTGTGTCTCAGTGTATCAGTGTCTCAGAGACTCAGTGTCTCATTGTCTCTGTGTCTGAGTGTCTCTGTGCCTCAGTGCCTCAGTGTCACAGTGTCTCAGTGTCTCAGTGTCTCTCTGTCTCAGTGTCACAGTGTCTCAGTATCTCAGTGTCTCTCTGTCTCAGTGTCTCAGAGTCTCAGTGTCTCAGAGACTCAGTGTCTCAGTTTCTCTGTGTCTCTGTGTCTCAATGTCTCAGTGTTTCTCTATTTCTGTGTTTCAGTGCCTCAGTGTCTCAGAGTCTCATTGTCTCAGTGTGTCTGTGTCTCAGTGTCTCAGCGTCCCTGTGCCTCAGTGTCTCTGTGTCTCTGTGCATCAGTGTCTCAGTTTCTCTGTGTCTCTGTGCCTCAGTGACTCTGTGTCACAGTGTCTCTGTGTCTCTGTGCCTCAGTGTCTCTGTGTCTCTGTGCCTCAGTGTTTCAGTGCCTCAGTGTCTCAGTGTCTCAGAGTCACATTGTCTCTGTGCGTCAGTGCCTCAGTGTCTCAGTATCTCAGAGTCTCAGTGTGTCTGTGTTTCAGTGCCTCAGTGTCTCTGTGCCTCAGTGTGACAGTGTCTCAGAGACTCAGTGTCTCTGTGTCTCAGTGTCTCAGAGTCTCAGAGTCTCAGAGTCTCAGTGTCTCAGTGAGTCAGTGTCTCAGTGTCCCAGTGTACCTGTGCCTCAGTGTTTCAGTGTCTCAGTGTCTCAGTGCCTCAGTGCCTCAGAGTCTCAGTGTCTCTGTGCCTCAGTGTCTCAGTGTCCCAGTGTTACTGTGTCTCAGAGTCTCAGCGTCTCAGTGTCTCAGTGTCTCTCTGTCTCAGTGTATCAGTGTCTCAGAGATACAGTGTCTCTGTGCCTCAGTGACTCAATATCTCAGTGTCTCTCTATCTCTGTGCCTCAGTGTCTCGGTGTCTCTACGTGTTTGTGTCTCAGTGTGTCTGTGTCTCAGTGTCTCTGTGTCTCTGTGCCTCAGTGTTTCAGAGTCTCAGAGACTCAATGTCTCTGTGTCTCTCTGTTTGAGTGTATCTGTGTCACAGTGTCTCAGTGTCTCAGATTATCAGTGTCTTAGCGTCTCAGAGTCTCTGTGAGTCTGTGTCTCTCTGTCTCAGTGTCTCTGTGTCTCAGTGTCTCTGTGCCGCAGTGTATCTGTGTCTCAGTGTTTCAGTGTTTCAGAGTTTCAGTGTCTCTATGTCTCTGTGTCTCAGTGTCTCTGTGCCTCAGTGGCTCAGAGTATCAGTGTCTCTATGTTTCAGTGCCTCAGTGTCTCAGTGTCTCTGTGCCTCAGTGTATCTGTGCCTCAGTGTCTCAGTGTCTCACTGTCTCAGTGTCTCTGTTACTCAGTGCCTCCGTTGCTCAGTGGCTCAGTGACTCTCTGTCTTTGTGTGTCAGTGTCTCTGTGTTTCAGTGTCTCAAAGTTTTTATGTCTCAGTGTTTCACTGCCTCAGTGTCTCAGAGTCACATTGTCTCTATGTCTCAGTGTCTCAGTGTCTCTGTGCCTCAATGTCTCAGTGTCTCAGTGTCTCTACGTCTCTGTGTGTCAGTGTCTCTGCGTTTCGCTGTCTCTGTGTCTCAGTGCCCCAGTGTCTCAGTGTCTCAGAGTCTCAGTGTCTCAGTGTCTCAGTGTCTCTGTGTCTCTGTGCCTCAGTGTCTCAGTGTCTCTGTGCCCAGTGTCTATGCGTCTCAATGTCTCAGTTCTCTCTATCTCTGTGCCTCAGTGTCTCAGAGTCTCAGTGTGTCTGTGTCTCAGTGTCTCTGTGTCTCAGAGTCTCAGTGTCTAAGAGTCTCAGTATCTCAGTGTCTCTGTGTCTCTGTGCCTCAGTGTGTCAGTGTCTCTGTGCCTCAGTGTCTATGCGTCTCAATGTCTCAGTTCTCTCTATCTCTGTGCCTCAGTGTCTCAGAGTCTCAGTGTGTCTGTGTCTCAGTGTCTCTGTGTCTCAGAGTCTCAGTGTCTAAGTGTGTCTGTGTTTCAGTGTCGCAGTGTCTCTGTGCCTCATTGTCTCTGTGTCTCTGTGCCTCATTGTCTCAGGGTCTCAGAGTCTCAGCTTCTCTGAGTCTCAGTGTCTCAGTGTCTAAGAGTCTCAGTTCTCAGTGTCTCTGTGTCTCATTGTATCAGTGACTCAGAGACTCAGAGTCCCTGTGTCTCTGTGCCTCAATGTCACAGTGTGTCAGTGTCTCAGATTATGAGTGTCTCAATATCTCAGTGTTTCTCTATCTCTGTGCCTCAGTGTCTCAGTGTGTCTGTGTTTCAGTGTCTCAGTGTCTCTGTGCCTCATTGTCTCTGTGTCTCTGTGCCTCATTGTCTCAGGGTCTCAGAGTTTCAGCTTCTCTGAGTCTCAGTGTCTCAGAGTATCAGATCTCAGTGTTTCAGTGTCTCTGTGTCTCAGTGTATCTGTGTCTCAGAGACTCAGTGTCTCTGTTTCTCTGTGTCTGAGTGTCTCTGTGCCTAAGTGTCACAGTGTCTCAGATCTGTGTCTGAGTGTCTCTGTGCCTCAGTGTCACAGTGTCTCTCTGTCTCTCTGTCTCTGTGTCTCTGTGTCTCAGTGACTCTGTGTATCAGTGTGTCAGAGGCTCAGTGTCTCTGTTTCTCTGTGTCTGAGTGTCTCTGTGCCTCTGAGTCACAGTGTCTCAGATTATCAGTGTCTCAGAGTCTCAGAGTCTCAGTGAGTCTGTGTCTGTGTGTCTCAGTGTCTCAGTGTCTCTGTGCCTCAGTGTCTCAGAGTCTCAGTGTCTCCATGTCTCAGTGTCTCAGTGTCTCAGTGACTCAGTGTCTCTGTGTCTCAGTGTATCAGTGTATTTGTGTCTCAGTGTCTCTGTGCCGCAGTGTATCTGTGTCTCAGTGTTTCAGTGTTTCAGAGTTTCAGTGTCTCTGTGTCTCAGTGTCTCAGTGTCTCAGTGTCTCTGTGCCTCAGTGGCTCAGAGTCTCAGTGTCTCTATGTTTCAGTGCCTCAGTGTCTCAGTGTCTCTGTGCCTCAGTGTATCTGTGCCTCAGTGTCTCAGTGTCTCAGTGTCTCACTGTCTCAGTGTTTCTGTTACTCAGTGCCTCAGTTGCTCAGTGGCTCAGTGACTCTCTGTCTTTGTGTGTCAGTGTCTCTGTGTCTCAGTGTCTCAAAGTTTTTGTTTCTCAGTGTTTCACTGCCTCAGTGTCTCAGAGTCACATTGTCTCTTTGTCTCAGTGTCTAATTGTCTCTGTGCCTCAATGTCTCAGTGTCTCAGTGTCTATATGTCTCTGTGTGTCAGTGTCTCTGTGTTTCGCTGTCTCTGTGTCTCAGTGCCTCAGTGTCTCAGTGTCTCAGTGTCTCAGAGTCTCAGTGTCTCAGTGTCTCTGTGTCTCTGTGTCTCTGTGCCTCAGTGTCTCAGTGTCTCAGTGTCTCAGAGTCTCAGTGTCTCAGTGTCTCAGTGTCTCAGTGGCTCTGTGCCTCAGTGTCTCTGTGCCTCAGTGTCTATGCGTCTCAATGTCTCAGTTCTCTCTATCTCTGTGCCTCAGTGTCTCAGAGTCTCAGTGTGTCTGTGTCTCAGTGTCTCAGTGTCTCTGTGTCTCAGAGTCTCAGTGTCTAAGAGTCTCAGTATCTCAGTGTCTCTGTGTCTCAGTGTATCAGTGACTCAGAGACTCAGAGTCCCTGTGTCTCTGTGCCTCAATGTCACAGTGTGTCAGTGTCTCAGATTATGAGTGTCTCAGTGTTTCTCTATCTCTGTGCCTCAGTGTCTCAGTGTGTCTGTGTTTCAGTGTCGCAGTGTCTCTGTGCCTCATTGTCTCTGTGTCTCTGTGCCTCATTGTCTCAGGGTCTCAGAGTCTCAGCTTCTCTGAGTCTCAGTGTCTCAGTGTCTAAGAGTCTCAGTTCTCAGTGTCTCTGTGTCTCAGTGTATCAGTGACTCAGAGACTCAGAGTCCCTGTGTCTCTGTGCCTCAATGTCACAGTGTGTCAGTGTCTCAGATTATGAGTGACTCAATATCTCAGTGTTTCTCTATCTCTGTGCCTCAGTGTCTCAGTGTGTCTGTGTTTCAGTGTCTCAGTGTCTCTGTGTCTCATTGTCTCTGTGTCTCTGTGCCTCATTGTCTCAGGGTCTCAGAGTTTCAGCTTCTCTTAGTCTCAGTGTCTCAGAGTATCAGAGTCTCAGTGTTTCAGTGTCTCTGTGTCTCAGTGTATCTGTGTCTCAGAGACTCAGTGTCTCTGTTTCTCTGTGTCTGAGTGTCTCTGTGCCTAAGTGTCACAGTGTCTCAGATCTGTGTCTGAGTGTCTCTGTGCCTCAGTGTCACAGTGTCTCTCTGTCTCTGTGTCTCTGTGTCTCAGTGTCTCTGTGTATCAGTGTGTCAGAGGCTCAGTGTCTCTGTTTCTCTGTGTCTGAGTGTCTCTGTGCCTCTGAGTCACAGTGTCTCAGATTATCAGTGTCTCAGAGTCTCAGAGTCTCAGTGAGTCTGTGTCTGTGTGTCACTGTGCCTCAGTTTCACAGTGTCTCAGTGTCCGAGTGTACCTATGCCTCAGTGTCTCAGAGTCTCAGTGTCTCTGTGTCTCAGTATCTCAAAGTCTTTGTATTCAGTGTCTTCGAGTCTCAGAGTCTCAGTGTCTCTGTGCCTCAGTGTCTCAGTGTCTCTGTGCCTCAGTGTCTCAGAGTCTCAGGGTATCTGCATCTCAGAGACTCAGTGTCTCTGTGCCTCAGTGTCTCAGTGTCTCTGTGTCTCAGTGTCTCTGTGCCTCAGTGTCTCTGTGCCTCAGTGTCTATGCGTCTCAATGTCTCAGTTCTCTCTATCTCTGTGCCTCAGTGTCTCTGTGTCTCAGAGTCCCTGTGTCTCTGTGCCTCAATGTCACAGTGTGTCAGTGTCTCTGTGTCTCAAAGTTTTGTGTCTCTGTGTCTCAGAATCTCAGAGTCTCAAAGACTCTGTTTCCCAGAGTCTCAGTGTCTCAGAGTCTCAGTGTCTCAGTGTCTCAGTGTCTCCGGGTCTCTGTGTCTAAGTGTGTCAGTGCCTCTGTGTTCTCAGTGTCTCTGTGTCTGTGAGTCACAGTGTCTCAGTGTCTCTGTGTCTCTGTGTCTCTGTGCCTTAGTGTCTCAGTGCCTCAGGGTCTCAGTGTCTCTGTGTCTCTGTGCCTCAATGCCTCCGTGTTCTCAGTGTCTCTGTGTCTTTGTGTGTCTCTGTCTCAATGTCTCAAAGTCTTTGTGTCTCAGTGTCTCTGTGTCTCAGTGTCTCAGAGTCTCAGTGAATCTGTGTCTCCGTGTCTGAGTCTCTCTGTGCCTCAGTGTCACAGTGTCTCTGTGTCTCAGTGTCTTAGTGTCTCAGAGTCTCAGTGTCCCTGTGACTCTGTGTTTCAGTGTCTCAGAATCTCAGTTTCTCAGTGTCTCTCTGTTTCAGTGGCTCAGTGTCTCAGTGTCTCTGTGTCTCTGTTTCTCAGTGTCTCTGTGTTTTGGTGTCTCTGTGCCTGAGTGTCTCAGTGACTCAGAATCTCAGCGTCTCAGCATCTCCGAGTCTCAGTGTCTCAGAGTCTCACTGTCTCATTGTGTCATTGTCTCTGTGTCTCAGTGTATCAGCATCTCAGAGACTCAGTGTCTCTTTGTCTCTGAGTCTGAGTGTATCTGTGCCTCAGTGTCACAATGTCTCAGTGTCAGAGTGTACCTGTGCCTCAGTGTCTCAGAGTCTCAGTGTCTCTGTGTCTCAGTGTTTCTGTGTCTCAGTGTCTCTGTGTCTCAGAGTCTCAGTGTCTCTGTGTCTCTGTGTCTCTGAGTCTCAGTGTCTCTGTGTCTCAGTGTCTCTGTGTCTCAGTGTCTCTGTGTCTCAGAGTCTCAGTGTCTCTGTGTCTCAGTGTCTCACAGTCTCAGTGTCTCTGTGTCTCAGTGACTCTGTGTCTCAGATTCTCAGTGTCTCTGTGTCTCTGTGTCTCAGTGTGTCAGTGTCTCGGTGTCTCAGAGTCTCAGTGTCTCAGAGTCTCAGTGTCTCTGTGTCTCAGTGTCCCTGTGTCTCTGTGTCTCAGAGTCTCAGAGTCTCAGTGTCTCTGTGTCTCTGTGTCTCAGAGTCTCAGTGTCTCTGTGTCTCAGAGTCTCAGTGTCTCTGTGTCTCAGTGTCTCTTAGTCTCAGTGTCTCTGTGTCTCAGTGTCTCTGTGTCTCAGTGTCTCTGTGTCTCAGAGTCTCAGTGTCTCTGTGTCTCTGTGTCTCTGTGCCTCAATGCCTCCGTGTTCTCAGTGTCTCTGTGTCTTTGTGTGTCTGTGTCTCAATGTCTCAAAGTCTTTGTGTCTCAGTGTCTCTGTGTCTCAGTGTCTCAGAGTCTCAGTGAATCTGTGTCTCCGTGTATGAGTCTCTCTGTGCCTCAGTGTCACAGTGTCTCTGTGCCTCAGTGCCTCAGTGCCTCAGTGTCTCAGTGTCTCAGAGTCTCAGAGTGTATCTGTGTCTCAGTGTGTCTGTGTTTCAGTGTCTCAGCGTCTCTGTGGCTCAGTGTCTCTGTGCCTCAGTGTTTCAGTGCCTCAGTGTCTCTGTGTCTCTGTGTCTCAGTGTCTCACTGTCTCATTGTGTCATTGTCTCTGTGTCTCAGTGTATCAGCATCTCAGAGACTCAGTGTCTCTTTGTCTCTGAGTCTGAGTGTATCTGTGCCTCAGTGTCACAATGTCTCAGTGTCAGAGTGTACCTGTGCCTCAGTGTCTCAGTGTCTCAGTGTCTCTGTGTCTCAGTGTTTCTGTGTCTCAGTGTCTCAGTGTCTCTGTGTCTCAGAGTCTCAGTGTCTCTGTGTCTCAGAGTCTCAGAGTCTCTGTGTCTCAGTGTCTCTGAGTCTCAGTGTCTCTGTGTCTCAGTGTCTCTGTGTCTCAGTGTCTCAGTGTCTCTGTGTCTCAGAGTCTCAGTGTCTCTGTGTCTCAGTGTCTCACAGTCTCAGTGTCTCTGTGTCTCAGTGTCTCTGTGTCTCAGATTCTCAGTGTCTCTGTGTCTCAGTGTGTCAGTGTCTCGGTGTCTCAGAGTCTCAGTGTCTCAGAGGCTCAGTGTCTCTGTGTCTCAGTGTCTCTGTGTCTCTGTGTCTCAGAGTCTCAGAGTCTCAGTGTCTCAGTGTCTCTGTGTCTCAGAGTCTCAGTGTCTCTGTGTCTCAGAGTCTCAGTGTCTCTGTGTCTCAGTGTCTCTGAGTCTCAGTGTCTCTGTGTCTCAGTGTCTCTGTGTCTCTGTGTCTCAGTGTCTCACAGTCTCAGTGTCTCTGTGTCTCAGTGTCTCTGTGTCTCAGATTCTCAGTGTCTCTGTGTCTCTGTGTCTCAGTGTGTCAGTGTCTCGGTGTCTCAGAGTCTCAGTGTCTCAGAGTCTCAGTGTCTCTGTGTCTCAGTGTCTCTGTGTATCAGAGTCTCAGTGTCTCAGTGTCTCTGAGTCTCAGTGTCTCTGTGTCTCAGTGTCTCTGTGTCTCAGAGTCTCAGTGTCTCTGTGTCTCAGTGTCTCACAGTCTCAGTGTCTCTGTGTCTCAGTGTCTCTGTGTCTCAGTGTCTCTGTGTCTCAGAGTCTCAGTGTCTCTGTGTCTCAGTGTCTCACAGTCTCAGTGTCTCTGTGTCTCAGTGTCTCTGTGTCTCAGAGTCTCAGTGTCTCTGTGTCTCAGTGTCTCACAGTCTCAGTGTCTCTGTGTCTCAGTGTCGCTGTGTCTCAGTGTCTCACAGTCTCAGTTTCTCAGTGTCTCAGTGTCTCACAGTCTCAGTTTCTCTGTGTCTCAGTGTCTCTGTGTCTCAGAGTCTCAGTGCCTCTGTGTCTCAGTGTATCTGTGTCTCAGTGTCTCACAGTCTAAGTGTCTCACAGTCTCAGTGTCTCTGTGTCTCAATGCTCAGTGTCTCTCTATCTCTGTGCTTCAGTGCCTCAGTGTCTCAGAGTCTCAGTGTCTCAGTGTGTCTGTGTCACATTGTCTCAGCGTCCCTGTGCCTCAGTGTCTCTGTGCCTCAGTGTTTCAGTGCCACAGTGTCTCAGTGTCTCAGAGTCACATTGTCTCTGTGCCTCAGTGCCTCAGTGTCTCAGTGTCTCAGAGTCTCAGTGTCCCTGTGTCGCTGTGTCTCAGAGTCTCAGTGTCTCTGTGTCTCAGTGTCTCTGTGTCTCAGTGTCTCTGTGTCTCAGTGTCTCTGTGTCTGAATGTCTCAGTGTCTCTCTATCTCTGTGCTTCAGTGCCTCAGTGTCTCAGAGTCTCAGTGTCTCAGTGTGTCTGTGTCACATTGTCTCAGCGTCCCTGTGCCTCAGTGTCTCTGGGTCTCTGTGCCTCAGTGTTTCAGTGCCACAGTGTCTCAGTGTCTCAGAGTCACATTGTCTCTGTGCCTCAGTGCCTCAGTGTCTCAGTGTCTCAGAGTCTCTTTGTCTCAGTGTATCTGTGTCTCAGTGTGTCTGTGTTTCAGTGTCTCAGCGTCTCTGTGGCTCAGTGTCTCTGTGCCTCAGTGTTTCAGTGCCTCAGTGTCTCAGTGTCTCTGTGTCTCAGTGTATCAGCGTCTCAGAGACTCAGTGTCCCTTTGTCTCTGAGTCTGAGTGTCTCTGTGCCTCAGTTTCACAGTGTCTCAGTGTCCGAGTGTACCTGTGCCTCAGTGTCTCAGAGTCTCAGTGTCTCTGTGTCTCAGTATCTCAAAGTCTTTGTATTCAGTGTCTTCGAGTCTCAGAGTCTCAGTGTCTCTGTGCCTCAGTGTCTCAATGTCACTGTGCCTCAGTGTCTCAGAGTCTCAGGGTATCTGCATCTCAGAGTCTCAGTGTCTCTGTGCCTCAGTGTCTCAGTGTCTCTGTGTCTCTGCACCTCAGTGTCTCAGATTCTCAGTGTCTCAGAGTCTCAGTGTCTCTGTGCCTCAGTGTCTCAGTGTGTCTTTGTCTCAGTGTCGCAGTGTCTTTGTGTCTCAGTGTCTCTGTGCCTCAGTGTTTCATTGCCTCAGTGTCTCAGAGACTCAGTGTCTCAGTGTCTCTGTGCCTCAGTGTCACAGTGTCTCTTTGTCTCAGTGTCTCAGTGTCTCAGGGTCTCAGAGTATCAGTGTCTCTGTGTCTCAAAGTTTTGTGTCTCAGTGTCTCTGTGTCTCAGTATCTCAGAGTCTCAATGTCTCTGTGTTCCAGTGTCTCTGTGTCCCAGTGTCTCTGTGTCTCAGTGTGTCAGTGTCTCAGTGTCTCTGTGCCTCACTGTCTCAGTGTCTCAGGGTCGCAGTGTCTCTGTGTCTCTGTGCCTCTGTGTCTCAAATTCTCACTGTCTCTGTTCTCAGTGTCTCTGTGTCTAAATGTCTGTGGGTCACAGTGTCTCAGTGTCTCAGTGTCTCAGTGTCTCAGTGTCTCTGTGCCTCACTGTCTCAGTGTCTCAGGGTCGCAGTGTCTCTGTGTCTCTGTGCCTCTGTGTCTCAAATTCTCACTGTCTCTGTTCTCAGTGTCTCTGTGTCTCAGTGTCTCTTTGTCTCCGTGTTCCCAGTGTCTCTGTGTCTTTGTGTGTCTGTGTCTCAGTGTCTCTGTGCCTCTGTGTCTCAAATTCTCAGTGTCTCTGTTCTCAGTGTCTCTGTGTCTCAGTGTCTCTGTGTCTCAGTGTCTCTGTGTCTCAGTGTCTCAGTGTCTCTGTGTCTGAATGTCTCAGTGTGTCTGCAACTTTACAGGACCCTTGTCAGGCCTCATTTGGAGTACTGTGCGCAGTTCTGGTCGCCTCACTATAGGAAAGATGTAGAAGCTATTGAAAGGGTGCAGAGGAGATTTACAAGGATGTTGCCTGGACTGGGAGGCATGCCTTATGAAGATAGGTTGAGGGAGCTGGGACTCTTTTCCCTGGAGAGGCGAAGGTTGAGAGGCGACCTGATAGAAGTTTATAAAATGTTGAGAGGAATAGATAGGGTGGACTCTCAGAGGCTATTTCCCCGGGTTGAAATGGTCGCTACGAGGGGACACAGATTTAAGGTGCGGGGAGGGAGGTACAGAGGTGATGTTAGGGGTAAGTTTTTCACTCAGAGGGTGGTGAGTGATTGGAATCGGCTGCCGTCGTCGGTGGTGGAGGCGAACTCGCTGGGGTCTTTTAAAAGACTTCTGGATGAGTATATGGGGTTTAATGGGATTGGGGGTTATAGATAGGTCTATAGATTGGTGGGGTTGATGCGATCGGCGCAACTCGAGGGCCGAAGGGCCTGTTTGTGCTGTAATGTTCTATGTTCTATGTCTCTATCTCTGTGCTTCAGTGCCTCAGTGTCTCAGAGTCTCAGTGTCTCAGTGTGTCTGTGTCTCAGTGTCTCAGCGTCCCTGTGCCTCAGTGTCTCTGTGTCTCTGTGCATCAGTGTCTCAGTTTCTCTGTGTCTGTGTCTCAGTGTCACAGTGTTTCTGTGTCTCTGTGCCTCAGTGTCTCTGTGTCTCTGTGCCTCAGTGCTTCAGTGCCTCAGTGTCTCAGTGTCTCAGAGTCTCAGTGTCACAGTGTGTCTGTGTTTCAGTGTCTCAGTGTCTCTGTGTCTCAGTGGCTCTGTGCCTCACTGTCTCTGTGCCTCAGTGTCTATGCGTCTCAATGTCTCAGTTCTCTCTATCTCTGTGCCTCAGTGTCTCAGAGTCTCAGTGTGTCTGTGTCTCAGTGTCTCAGTGTCTCTGTGTCTCAGAGTCCCTGTGTCTCTGTGCCTCAATGTCACAGTGTGTCAGTGTCTCTGTGTCTCAAAGTTTTGTGTCTCTGTGTCTCAGAATCTCAGAGTCTCAAAGACTCTGTGTCCCAGAGTCTCAGTGTCTCAGTGTCTCAGTGTCTCCGTGTCACTGTGTCTAAGTGTGTCAGTGCCTCTGTGTCTAAGTGTCTGTGAGTCACAGTGTCTCAGTGTCTCTGTGTCTCTGTGTCTCTGTGTCTCTGTGTCTCTGTGTCTTAGTGTCTCAGTGTCTCAGTGTCTCAGTGTCTCTGTGTCTCAGTGTCTCTGTGTCTGAATGTCTCAGTGTGTCTCTATCTCTGTGCTTCAGTGCCTCAGTGTCTCAGAGTCTCAGTGTCTCAGTGTGTCTGTGTCTCAGTGTCTCAGCGTCCCTGTGTCTCAGTGTCTCAGCGTCCCTGTGCCTCAGTGTCTCTGTGTCTCTGTGCATCAGTGTCTCAGTTTCTCTGTGTCTCTGTGTCTCAGTGTCTCAAAGTCTTTGTGTCTCAATGTATCTGTGTGTCCCTGTGTCCCTGTGTCTCTGTGTCTCTGTGTCTCAGTGTCTCTGTGTCAGTGTCTCAGAGTCTCAGTGTCTCAGTTTCTCTGTGTCTCTGTGTCTCAATGTCTCAGTGTCTCTCTATCTCTCTGCTTCAGTGCCTCAGTGTCTCAGTGTGTCTGTGTCTCAGTGTCTCAGCGTCCCTGTGCCTCAGTGTCTCTGTGTCTCTGTGCATCAGTGTCTCAGTTTTTCTGTGTCTCTGTGTCTCAGTGTCTCTGTGTCACAGTGTCTCTGTGTCTCTGTGCCTCAGTGTCTCTGTGCCTCTGTGCCTCAGTGTTTCAGTGCCTCAGTGTTTCAGTGTCTCAGAGTCACATTGTCTCTGTGCGTCAGTGCCTCAGTGTCTCAGTATCTCAGAGTCTCAGTGTCTCAGTGTGTCTGTGTATCAGTGTCTCAGTGTCTCTGTGCCTCAGTGTCTCTGTGTCTCAGTGTATCAGTGTCTCAGAGACTCAGGGTCTCATTGTCTCTGTGTCTGAGTGTCTCTGTGCCTCAGTGCCTCAGTGTCACAGTGTCTCAGTGTCTCTGTGTCTCAGAGTTTCAGAGTCTCAATGTCTCAGAGACTCAGTGTCTCAGTGTCCCAGTGTACCTGTGCCTCAGTGTTTCAGTGTCTCAGTGTCTCAGTGCCTAAGTGCCTCAGAGTCTCAGTGTCTCTGTGCCTCAGTGTCTCAGTGTCCCTGTGTCTCTGTTTCTCAGAGTCTCAGTGTCTCAGTGTCTCAGTGCCTCAGTGCCTCAGAGTCTCAGTGTCTCTGTGCCTCAGTGCCTCAGTGTCCCTGTGTCTCTGTGTCTCAAAGTCTTTGTATTCAGTGCCTCAGAGTCTCAGTGTCTCATTGCCTCAGTGTCTCAGTGTCCCTGTGTCGCTGTGTCTCAGAGTCTCAGTGTCTCTGTGTCTCAGTGTCTCAGTGTCTCTGTGTCTCAGTGTCTCTGTGTCTCAGTGTCTCAGTGTCTCTGTGTCTGAATGCCTCAGTGTGTCTCTATCTCTGTGCTTCAGTGCCTCAGTGTCTCAGAGTCTCAGTGTCTCAGTGTGTCTGTGTCTCAGTGTCTCAGCGTCCCTGTGCCTCAGTGTCTCTGTGTCTCTGTGCATCAGTGTCTCAGTTTCTCTGTGTCTCTGTGTCTCAGTGTCTTTGTGTCACAGTGTCTCTGTGTCTCTGTGCCTCAGTGTCTCTGTGTCTCTGTGCCTCAGTGTTTCAGTGCCTCAGTGTCTCAGTGTCTCAGAGTCTCAGTGTCACAGTGTGTCTGTGTTTCAGTGTCTCAGTGTCTCAGTGGCTCTGTGCCTCAGTGTCTCTGTGCCTCTGTGTCTCAAATTCTCAGTGTCTCTGTTCTCAGTGTCTCTGTGTCTCAGTGTCTCTGTGTCTCAGTGTCTCTGTGTCTCAGTGTCTCAAAGTCTTTGTATTCAGTGCCTCAGAGTTTCAGTGTCTCCTTGCCTCCGTGTTCCCAGTGTCTCTGTGTCTTTGTGTGTCTGTGTCTCAGTGTCTCAAAGTCTTTGTGTCTCAATGTATCTGTGTCTCAGTGTCTCAGTGTCCCTGTGTCCCTGTGTCTCTGTGTCTCTGTGTCTCAGAGTCTTAGTGTCTCTGTGTCTCAGTGTCTCTGTGTCAGTGTCTCAGAGTCTCAGTGTCTCAGATTCTCTGTGTCTCTGTGTCTCAATGTCTCAGTGTCTCTCTATCTCTCTGCTTCAGTGCCTCAGTGTCTCAGTGTGTCTGTGTCTCAGTGTCTCAGCGTCCCTGTGCCTCAGTGTCTCTGTGTCTCTGTGCATCAGTGTCTCAGTTTTTCTGTGTCTCTGTGTCTCAGTGTCTCTGTGTCACAGTGTCTCTGTGTCTCTGTGCCTCAGTGTCTCTGTGCCTCTGTGCCTCAGTGTTTCAGTGCCTCAGTGTTTCAGTGTGTCAGAGTCACATTGTCTCTGTGCGTCAGTGCCTCAGTGTCTCAGTATCTCAGAGTCTCAGTGTCTCAGTGTGTCTGTGTTTCAGTGCCTCAGTGTCTCTGTGCCTCAGTGTCTCTGTGTCTCAGTGTCTCAGAGACTCAGTGTCTCATTGACTCTGTGTCTGAGTGTCTCTGTGCCTCTGTGCCTCAGTGTCACAGTGTCTCAGTGTCTCTGTGTCTCACTGTCTCAGAGTTTCAGAGTCTCAATGTCTCAGAGACTCAGTGTCTCAGTGTCCCAGTGTACCTGTGCCTCAGTGTTTCAGTGTCTCAGTGTCTCAGTGCCTAAGTGCCTCAGAGTCTCAGTGTCTCTGTGCCTCAGTGTCTCAGTGTCCCTGTGTCTCTGTGTCTCAGAGTCTCAGAGTCTCAGTGTCTCAGTGTCTCAGTGCCTCAGTGCCTCAGAGTCTCAGTGTCTCTGTGCCTCAGTGTCTCAGTGTCCCTGTGTCTCTGTGTCTCAAAGTCTTTGTATTCAGTGCCTCAGATTCTCAGTCTCAGTGTCTCTCTGTCTCAGTGTATCAGTGTCTCAGAGACACAGTGTCTCTGTGCCTCAGTGTCTCAGTGTCTCTGTGTCTCTTTGTCTCAAAGTCTTTGTATTCAGTGCCTCAGAGTCTCAGTGTCTCATTGCCTCAGTGTCTCAGTGTCCCTGTGTCGCTGTGTCTCAGAGTCTCAGTGTCTCTGTGTCTCAGTGTCTCTGTGTCTCTGTGTCTCAGTGTCTCTGTGTCTCAGTGTCTCAGTGTCTCTGTGTCTGAATGTCTCAGTGTGTCTCTATCTCTGTGCTTCAGTGCCTCAGTGTCTCAGAGTCTCAGTGTCTCAGTGTGTCTGTGTCTCAGTGTCTCAGCATCCCTGTGCCTCAGTGTCTCTGTGTCTCTGTGCATCAGTGTCTCAGTTTCTCTGTGTCTGTGTCTCAGTGTCTCTGTGTCACAGTGTTTCTGTGTCTCTGTGCCTCAGTGTCTCTGTGTCTCTGTGCCTCAGTGCTTCAGTGCCTCAGAGTCTCAGTGTCACAGTGTGTCTGTCTTTCAGTGTCTCTGTGTCTCAGTGGCTCTGTGCCTCAGTGTCTCTGTGCCTCAGTGTCTATGCGTCTCAATGTCTCAGGTCTCTCTATCTCTGTGCCTCAGTGTCTCAGAGTCTCAGTGTGTCTGTGTCTCAGTGTCTCAGTGTCTCTGTGTCTCAGAGTCCCTGTGTCTCTGTGCCTCAATGTCACAGTGTGTCAGTGTCTCTGTGTCTCAGAATCTCAGAGTCTCAAAGACTCTGTGTCCCAGAGTCTCAGTGTCTCAGTGTCTCAGTGTTTCTGTGTCTCTGTGTCTAAGTGTGTCAGTGACTCTGTGTCTCAGTGTCTGTGAGTCACAGTGTCTCTGTGTCTCTGTGTCTTAGTGTCTCAGTGTCTCAGGGTCTCAGTGTCTCTGTGTCTCTGTGTCTCTGTGCCTCAATGCCTCCGTTTTATCAGTGTCTCAGTGTCTCAGTGTCTCAGTGTCTCTGTGTCTCAGTGTCTCAGTGTCTCTGTGTCTGAATGTCTCAGTGTGTCTCTATCTCTGTGCTTCAGTGCCTCAGTGTCTCAGAGTCTCAGTGTCTCAGTGTGTCTGTGTCTCAGTGTCTCAGCGTCCCTGTGCCTCAGTGTCTCTGTGTCTCTGTGCATCAGTGTCTCAGTTTCTCTGTGTCTCTGTGTCTCAGTGTCTCTGTGTCACAGTGTCTCTGTGTCTCTGTGCCTCAGTGTCTCTGTGTCTCTGTGCCTCAGTGTTTCAGTGCCTCAGTGTCTCAGAGTCTCAGTGTCACAGTGTGTCTGTGTTTCAGTGTCTCAGTGTCTCTGTGTCTCAGTGGCTCTGTGCCTCAGTGTCTCTGTGCCTCTGTGTCTCAAATTCTCAGTGTCTCTGTTCTCAGTGTCTCTGTGTCTCAGTGTCTCTGTGTCTCAGTGTCTCTGTGTCTCAGTGTCTCAAGGTCTTTGTATTCAGTGCCTCAGAGTTTCAGTGTCTCTTTGCCTCCGTGTTCCCAGTGTCTCTGTGTCTTTGTGTGTCTGTGTCTCAGTGTCTCAAAGTCTTTGTGTCTCAATGTATCTGTGTCTCAGTGTCTCAGTGTCCCTGTGTCCCTGTGTCTCTGTGTCTCTGTGTCTCAGAGTCTTAGTGTCTCTGTGTCTCAGTGTCTCTGTGTCAGTGTCTCAGAGTCTCAGTGTCTCAGTTTCTCTGTGTCTCTGTGTCTCAATGTCTCAGTGTCTCTCTATCTCTCTGCTTCAGTGCCTCAGTGTCTCAGTGTGTCTGTGTCTCTGTGCATCAGTGTCTCAGTTTTTCTGTGTCTCTGTGTCTCAGTGTCTCTGTGTCACAGTGTCTCTGTGTCTCTGTGCCTCAGTGTCTCTGTGCCTCTGTGCCTCAGTGTCTCAGTTTTTCTGTGTCTCTGTGTCTCAGTGTCTCTGTGTCACAGTGTCTCTGTGTCTCTGTGCCTCAGTGTCTCTGTGCCTCTGTGCCTCAGTGTTTCAGTGCCTCAGTGTTTCAGTGTCTCAGAGTCACATTGTCTCTGTGCGTCAGTGCCTCAGTGTCTCAGTATCTCAGAGTCTCAGTGTCTCAGTGTGTCTGTGTTTCAGTGCCTCAGTGTCTCTGTGCCTCAGTGTCTCTGTGTCTCAGTGTATCAGTGTCTCAGAGACTCAGTGTCTCATTGTCTCTGTGTCTGAGTGTCTCTGTGCCTCAGTGCCTCAGTGTCACAGTGTCTCAGTGTCTCAGTGTCTCTGTGTCTCAGTGTCTCAGAGTTTCAGAGTCTCAATGTCTCAGAGACTCAGTGTCTCAGTATCCCAGTGTACCTGTGCCTCAGTGTTTCAGTGTCTCAGTGTCTCAGTGCCTAAGTGCCTCAGAGTCTCAGTGTCTCTGTGCCTCAGTGTCTCAGTGTCCCTGTGTCTCTGTGTCTCAGAGTCTCAGAGTCTCAGTGTCTCAGTGTCTCAGTGCCTCAGTGCCTCAGAGTCTCAGTGTCTCTGTGCCTCAGTGTCTCAGTGTCCCTGTGTCTCTGTGTCTCAAAGTCTTTGTATTCAGTGCCTCAGAGTCTCAGTCTCAGTCTCAGTGTCTCAGTGTCTCTCTGTCTCAGTGTATCAGTGTCTCAGAGACACAGTGTCTCTGTGCCTCAGTGTCTCAGTGTCTCTGTGTCTCTGTGTCTGAAAGTCTTTGTATTCAGTGCCTCAGTGTCTCATTGCCTCAGTGTCTCAGTGTCCCTGTGTCGCTGTGTCTCAGAGTCTCAGTGTCTCTGTGTCTCAGTGTCTCTGTGTCTCAGTGTCTCAGTGTCTCTGTGTCTGAATGTCTCAGTGTGTCTCTATCTCTGTGCTTCAGTGCCTCAGTGTCTCAGAGTCTCAGTGTCTCAGTGTGTCTGTGTCTCAGTGTCTCAGCGTCCCTGTGCCTCAGTGTCTCTGTGTCTCTGTGCATCAGTGTCTCAGTTTCTCTGTGTCTCTGTGTCTCAGTGTCTCTGTGTCACAGTGTCTCTGTGCCTCAGTATCTCTGTGTCTCTGTGCCTCAGTGTTTCAGTGCCTCAGTGTCTCAGTGTCTCAGAGTCTCAGTGTCACAGTGTGTCTGTGTTTCAGTGTCTCAGTGTTCTTGTGTCTCAGTGGCTCTGTGCCTCAGTGTCTCTGTGCCTCAGTGTCTATGCGTCTCAATGTCTCAGTTCTCTCTATCTCTGTGCCTCAGTGTCTCAGAGTCTCAGTGTGTCTGTGTCTCAGTGTCTCAGTGTCTCTGTGTCTCAAAGTTTTGTGTCTCTGTGTCTCAGAATCTCAGAGTCTCAAAGACTCTGTGTCCCAGAGTCTCAGTGTCTCAGTGTCTCAGTGTCTCCGTGTCTCTGTGTCTAAGTGTGTCAGTGCCTCTGTGTCTAAGTGTCTGTGAGTCACAGTGTCTCAGTGTCTCAGTGTCTCAGTGTCTCAGTGTCTCTGTGTCTCTGTGACTTAGTGTCTCAGTGTCTCAGGGTCTCAGTGTCTCTGTGTTTCTGTGCCTCAGTGTCTCAGTGTCTCTGTGTCTGAATGTCTCAGTGTGTCTCTATCTCTGTGCTTCAGAGCCTCAGTGTCTCAGAGTCTCAGTGTCTCTGTGTCTCTGTGTCTTAGTGTCTCAGTGTCTCAGTGTCTCTGTGTTTCTGTGCCTCAGTGTCTCAGTGTCTCTGTGTCTGAATGTCTCAGTGTGTCTCTATCTGCTTCAGTGCCTCAGTGTCTCAGTGTGTCTGTGTCTCAGTGTCTCAGCGTCCCTGTGCTCAGTGTCTCTGTGTCTCTGTGCATCAGTGTCTCAGTTTTTCTGTGTCTCTGTGTCTCAGTGTCTCTGTGTCACAGTGTCTCTGTGTCTCTGTGCCTCAGTGTCTCTGTGCCTCTGTGCCTCAGTGTTTCAGTGCCTCAGTGTTTCAGTGTCTCAGAGTCACATTGTCTCTGTGCGTCAGTGCCTCAGTGTCTCAGTATCTCAGAGTCTCAGTGTCTCAGTGTGTCTGTGTTTCAGTGCCTCAGTGTCTCTGTGCCTCAGTGTCTCTGTGTCTCAGTGTATCAGTGTCTCAGAGACTCAGTGTCTCATTGTCTCTGTGTCTGAGTGTCTCTGTGCCTCAGTGCCTCAGTGTCACAGTGTCTCAGTGTCTCAGTGTCTCAGTGTCTCTGTGTCTCAGTGTCTCAGAGTTTCAGAGTCTCAATGTCTCAGAGACTCAGTGTCTCAGTATCCCAGTGTACCTGTGCCTCAGTGTTTCAGTGTCTCAGTGTCTCAGTGCCTAAGTGCCTCAGAGTCTCAGTGTCTCTGTGCCTCAGTGTCTCAGTGTCCCTGTGTCTCTGTGTCTCAGAGTCTCAGAGTCTCAGTGTCTCAGTGTCTCAGTGCCTCAGTGCCTCAGAGTCTCAGTGTCTCTGTGCCTCAGTGTCTCAGTGTCCCTGTGTCTCTGTGTCTCAAAGTCTTTGTATTCAGTGCCTCAGAGTCTCAGTCTCAGTCTCAGTGTCTCAGTGTCTCTCTGTCTCAGTGTATCAGTGTCTCAGAGACACAGTGTCTCTGTGCCTCAGTGTCTCAGTGTCTCTGTGTCTCTGTGTCTCAAAGTCTTTGTATTCAGTGCCTCACTGTCTCATTGCCTCAGTGTCTCAGTGTCCCTGTGTCGCTGTGTCTCAGAGTCTCAGTGTCTCTGTGTCTCAGTGTCTCTGTGTCTCAGTGTCTCAGTGTCTCTGTGTCTGAATGTCTCAGTGTGTCTCTATCTCTGTGCTTCAGTGCCTCAGTGTCTCAGAGTCTCAGTGTCTCAGTGTGTCTGTGTCTCAGTGTCTCAGCGTCCCTGTGCCTCAGTGTCTCTGTGTCTCTGTGCATCAGTGTCTCAGTTTCTCTGTGTCTCAGTGTCTCTGTGTCACAGTGTCTCTGTGCCTCAGTATCTCTGTGTCTCTGTGCCTCAGTGTTTCAGTGCCTCAGTGTCTCAGTGTCTCAGAGTCTCAGTGTCACAGTGTGTCTGTGTTTCAGTGTCTCAGTGTTCTTGTGTCTCAGTGGTTCTGTGCCTCAGTGTCTCTGTGCCTCAGTGTCTATGCGTCTCAATGTCTCAGTTCTCTCTATCTCTGTGCCTCAGTGTCTCAGAGTCTCAGTGTGTCTGTGTCTCAGTGTCTCAGTGTCTCTGTGTCTCAAAGTTTTGTGTCTCTGTGTCTCAGAATCTCAGAGTCTCAAAGACTCTGTGTCCCAGAGTCTCAGTGTCTCAGTGTCTCAGTGTCTCAGTGTCTCCGTGTCTCTGTGTCTAAGTGTGTCAGTGCCTCTGTGTCTAAGTGTCTGTGAGTCACAGTGTCTCAGTGTCTCAGTGTCTCAGTGTCTCAGTGTCTCTGTGTCTCTGTGTCTTAGTGTCTCAGGGTCTCAGTGTCTCTGTGTTTCTGTGCCTCAGTGTCTCAGTGTCTCTGTGTCTGAATGTCTCAGTGTGTCTCTATCTCTGTGCTTCAGAGCCTCAGTGTCTCAGAGTCTCAGTGTCTCAGTGTGTCTGTGTCTCAGTGTCTCAGCGTCCCTGTGCCTCAGTGTCTCTGTGTCTCTGTGCATCAGTGTCTCAGTTTCTCTGTGTCTCTGTGTCTCAGTATCTCTGTGTCACAGTGTCTCTGTGTCTCTGTGCCTCAGTGTCTCTGTGTCTCTGTGCCTCAGTGTTTCAGTGTCTCAGTGTCTCAGAGTCTCAGTGTCACAGTGTGTCTGTGTTTCAGTGTCTCAGTGTCTCTGTGTCTCAGTGGCTCTGTGCCTCAGTGTCTCTGTGCCTCTGTGTCTCAAATTCTCAGTGTCTCTGTTCTCAGTGTCTCTGTGTCTCAGTGTCTCAGTGTCTCTGTGCCTCTGTGTCTCAAATTCTCAGTGTCTCTGTTCTCAGTGTCTCTGTGTCTCAGTGTCTCAGTGTCTCTGTGTCTCAGTGTCTCAAAGTCTTTGTATTCAGTGCCTCAGAGTTTCAGTGTCTCTTTGCCTCCGTGTTCCCAGTGTCTCTGTGTCTTTGTGTGTCTGTGTCTCAGTGTCTCAAAGTCTTTGTGTCTCAATGTATCTGTGTCTCAGTGTCTCAGTGTCCCTGTGTCTCTGTGTCTCTGTGTCTCTGTGTCTCAGAGTCTTCGTGTCTCTGTGTCTCAGTGTCTCTGTGTCAGTGTCTCAGAGTCTCAGTGTCTCAGTTTCTCTGTGTCTCTGTGTCTCAATGTCTCAGTGTCTCTCTATCTCTCTGCTTCAGTGCCTCAGAGTCTCAGTGTCTCATTGCCTCAGTGTCTCAGTGTCCCTGTGTCGCTGTGTCTCAGAGTCTCAGTGTCTCTGTGTCTCAGTGTCTCAGTGTCTCTGTGTCTCAGTGTCTCTGTGTCTCAGTGTCTCAGTGTCTCAGTGTCTCTGTGTCTGAATGTCTCAGTGTGTCTCTATCTCTGTGCTTCAGTGCCTCAGTGTCTCAGAGTCTCAGTGTCTCAGTGTGTCTGTGTCTCAGTGCCTCAGTGTCTCTGTGCCTCAGTGTCTCTGTGTCTCTGTGCATCAGTGTCTCAGTTTCTCTGTGTCTCTGTGTCTCAGTGTCTTTGTGTCACAGTGTCTCTGTGTCTCTGTGCCTCAGTGTCTCTGTGTCTCTGTGCCTCAGTGTTTCAGTGCCTCAGTGTCTCAGTGTCTCAGAGTCTCAGTGTCACAGTGTGTCTGTGTTTCAGTGTCTCAGTGGCTCTGTGCCTCAGTGTCTCTGTGCCTCTGTGTCTCAAATTCTCAGTGTCTCTGTTCTCAGTGTCTCTGTGTCTCAGTGTCTCTGTGTCTCAGTGTCTCTGTGTCTCAGTGTCTCAAAGTCATTGTATTCAGTGCCTCAGAGTTTCAGTGTCTCTTTGCCTCCGTGTTCCCAGTGTCTCTGTGTCTTTGTGTGTCTGTGTCTCAGTGTCTCAAAGTCTTTGTGTCTCAATGTATCTGTGTCTCAGTGTCTCAGTGTCCCTGTGTCCCTGTGTCTCTGTGTCTCTGTGTCTCAGAGTCTTAGTGTCTCTGTGTCTCAGTGTCTCTGTGTCAGTGTCTCAGAGTCTCAGTGTCTCAGATTCTCTGTGTCTCTGTGTCTCAATGTCTCAGTGTCTCTCTATCTCTCTGCTTCAGTGCCTCAGTGTCTCAGTGTGTCTGTGTCTCAGTGTCTCAGCGTCCCTGTGCCTCAGTGTCTCTGTGTCTCTGTGCATCAGTGTCTCAGTTTTTCTGTGTCTCTGTGTCTCAGTGTCTCTGTGTCACAGTGTCTCTGTGTCTCTGTGCCTCAGTGCCTCTGTGCCTCTGTGCCTCAGTGTTTCAGTGCCTCAGTGTTTCAGTGTCTCAGAGTCACATTGTCTCTGTGCGTCAGTGCCTCAGTGTCTCAGTATCTCAGAGTCTCAGTGTCTCAGTGTGTCTGTGTTTCAGTGTCTCAGTGTCTCTGTGCCTCAGTGTCTCTGTGTCTCAGTGTCTCAGAGACTCAGTGTCTCATTGACTCTGTGTCTGAGTGTCTCTGTGCGTCTGTGCCACAGTGTCACAGTGTCTCAGTGTCTCAGTGTCTCAGTGTCTCTGTGTCTCACTGTCTCAGAGTTTCAGAGTCTGAATGTCTCAGAGACTCAGTGTCTCAGTGTCCCAGTGTACCTGTGCCTCAGTGTTTCAGTGTCTCAGTGTCTCAGTGCCTAAGTGCCTCAGAGTCTCAGTGTCTCTGTGCCTCAGTGTCTCAGTGTCCCTGTGTCTCTGTGTCTCAGAGTCTCAGAGTCTCAGTGTCTCAGTGTCTCAGTGCCTCAGTGCCTCAGAGTCTCAGTGTCTCTGTGCCTCAGTGTCTCAGTGTCCCTGTGTCTCTGTGTCTCAAAGTCTTTGTATTCAGTGCCTCAGAGTCTCAGTCTCAGTCTCAGTGTCTCAGTGTCTCTCTGTCTCAGTGTATCAGTGTCTCAGAGACACAATGTCTTTGTGCCTCAGTGTCTCAGTGTCTCTGTGTCTCTTTGTCTCAAAGTCTTTGTATTCAGTCTCAGTGTCTCATTGCCTCAGTGTCTCAGTGTCCCTGTGTCGCTGTGTCTCAGAGTCTCAGTGTCTCTGTGTCTCAGTGTCTCTGTGTCTCAGTGTCTCAGTGTCTCTGTGTCTGAATGTCTCAGTGTGTCTCTATCTCTGTGCTTCAGTGCCTCAGTGTCTCAGAGTCTCAGTGTCTCAGTGTGTCTGTGTCTCAGTGTCTCAGCATCCCTGTGCCTCAGTGTCTCTGTGTCTCTGTGCATCAGTGTCTCAGTTTCTCTGTGTCTGTGTCTCAGTGTCTCTGTGTCACAGTGTTTCTGTGTCTCTGTGCCTCAGTGTCTCTGTGTCTCTGTGCCTCAGTGCTTCAGTGCCTCAGTGTCTCAGTGTCTCAGAGTCTCAGTGTCACAGAGTCTCAGTGTCACAGTGTGTCTGTCTTTCAGTGTCTCAGTGTCTCTGTGTCTCAGTGGCTCTGTGCCTCAGTGTCTCTGTGCCTCTGTGTCTCAAATTCTCAGTGTCTCTGTTCTCAGTGTCTCTGTGTCTCAGTGTCTCAGTGTCTCTGTGCCTCTGTGTCTCAAATTCTCAGTGTCTCTGTTCTCAGTGTCTCTGTGTCTCAGTGTCTCAGTGTCTCTGTGTCTCAGTGTCTCAAAGTCTTTGTATTCAGTGCCTCAGAGTTTCAGTGTCTCTTTGCCTCCGTGTTCCCAGTGTCTCTGTGTCTTTGTGTGTCTGTGTCTCAGTGTCTCAAAGTCTTTGTGTCTCAATGTATCTGTGTCTCAGTGTCTCAGTGTCCCTGTGTCTCTGTGTCTCTGTGTCTCAGAGTCTTCGTGTCTCTGTGTCTCAGTGTCTCTGTGTCAGTGTCTCAGAGTCTCAGTGTCTCAGTTTCTCTGTGTCTCTGTGTCTCAATGTCTCAGTGTCTCTCTATCTCTCTGCTTCAGTGCCTCAGAGTCTCAGTGTCTCATTGCCTCAGTGTCTCAGTGTCCCTGTGTCGCTGTGTCTCAGAGTCTCAGTGTCTCTGTGTCTCAGTGTCTCAGTGTCTCTGTGTCTCAGTGTCTCTGTGTCTCAGTGTCTCAGTGTCTCTGTGTCTGAATGTCTCAGTGTGTCTCTATCTCTGTGCTTCAGTGCCTCAGTGTCTCAGAGTCTCAGTGTCTCAGTGTGTCTGTGTCTCAGTGTCTCAGCGTCCCTGTGCCTCAGTGTCTCTGTGTCTCTGTGCATCAGTGTCTCAGTTTCTCTGTGTCTCTGTGTCTCAGTGTCTTTGTGTCACAGTGTCTCTGTGTCTCTGTGCCTCAGTGTCTCTGTGTCTCTGTGCCTCAGTGTTTCAGTGCCTCAGTGTCTCAGTGTCTCAGAGTCTCAGTGTCACAGTGTGTCTGTGTTTCAGTGTCTCAGTGGCTCTGTGCCTCAGTGTCTCTGTGCCTCTGTGTCTCAAATTCTCAGTGTCTCTGTTCTCAGTGTCTCTGTGTCTCAGTGTCTCTGTGTCTCAGTGTCTCTGTGTCTCAGTGTCTCAAAGTCATTGTATTCAGTGCCTCAGAGTTTCAGTGTCTCTTTGCCTCCGTGTTCCCAGTGTCTCTGTGTCTTTGTGTGTCTGTGTCTCAGTGTCTCAAAGTCTTTGTGTCTCAATGTATCTGTGTCTCAGTGTCTCAGTGTCCCTGTGTCCCTGTGTCTCTGTGTCTCTGTGTCTCAGAGTCTTAGTGTCTCTGTGTCTCAGTGTCTCTGTGTCAGTGTCTCAGAGTCTCAGTGTCTCAGATTCTCTGTGTCTCTGTGTCTCAATGTCTCAGTGTCTCTCTATCTCTCTGCTTCAGTGCCTCAGTGTCTCAGTGTGTCTGTGTCTCAGTGTCTCAGCGTCCCTGTGCCTCAGTGTCTCTGTGTCTCTGTGCATCAGTGTCTCAGTTTTTCTGTGTCTCTGTGTCTCAGTGTCTCTGTGTCACAGTGTCTCTGTGTCTCTGTGCCTCAGTGTCTCTGTGCCTCTGTGCCTCAGTGTTTCAGTGCCTCAGTGTTTCAGTGTCTCAGAGTCACATTGTCTCTGTGCGTCAGTGCCTCAGTGTCTCAGTATCTCAGAGTCTCAGTGTCTCAGTGTGTCTGTGTTTCAGTGTCTCAGTGTCTCTGTGCCTCAGTGTCTCAGTGTCTCAGTGTCTCAGAGACTCAGTGTCTCATTGACTCTGTGTCTGAGTGTCTCTGTGCGTCTGTGCCACAGTGTCACAGTGTCTCAGTGTCTCAGTGTCTCAGTGTCTCTGTGTCTCACTGTCTCAGAGTTTCAGAGTCTGAATGTCTCAGAGACTCAGTGTCTCAGTGTCCCAGTGTACCTGTGCCTCAGTGTTTCAGTGTCTCAGTGTCTCAGTGCCTAAGTGCCTCAGAGTCTCAGTGTCTCTGTGCCTCAGTGTCTCAGTGTCCCTGTGTCTCTGTGTCTCAGAGTCTCAGAGTCTCAGTGTCTCAGTGTCTCAGTGCCTCAGTGCCTCAGAGTCTCAGTGTCTCTGTGCCTCAGTGTCTCAGTGTCCCTGTGTCTCTGTGTCTCAAAGTCTTTGTATTCAGTGCCTCAGAGTCTCAGTCTCAGTCTCAGTGTCTCAGTGTCTCTCTGTCTCAGTGTATCAGTGTCTCAGAGACACAATGTCTTTGTGCCTCAGTGTCTCAGTGTCTCTGTGTCTCTTTGTCTCAAAGTCTTTGTATTCAGTCTCAGTGTCTCATTGCCTCAGTGTCTCAGTGTCCCTGTGTCGCTGTGTCTCAGAGTCTCAGTGTCTCTGTGTCTCAGTGTCTCTGTGTCTCAGTGTCTCAGTGTCTCTGTGTCTGAATGTCTCAGTGTGTCTCTATCTCTGTGCTTCAGTGCCTCAGTGTCTCAGAGTCTCAGTGTCTCAGTGTGTCTGTGTCTCAGTGTCTCAGCATCCCTGTGCCTCAGTGTCTCTGTGTCTCTGTGCATCAGTGTCTCAGTTTCTCTGTGTCTGTGTCTCAGTGTCTCTGTGTCACAGTGTTTCTGTGTCTCTGTGCCTCAGTGTCTCTGTGTCTCTGTGCCTCAGTGCTTCAGTGCCTCAGTGTCTCAGTGTCTCAGAGTCTCAGTGTCACAGTGTGTCTGTCTTTCAGTGTCTCAGTGTCTCTGTGTCTCAGTGGCTCTGTGCCTCAGTGTCTCTGTGCCTCAGTGTCTATGCGTCTCAATGTCTCAGGTCTCTCTATCTCTGTGCCTCAGTGTCTCAGAGTCTCAGTGTGTCTGTGTCTCAGTGTCTCAGTGTCTCTGTGTCTCAGAGTCCCTGTGTCTCTGTGCCTCAATGTCACAGTGTGTCAGTGTCTCTGTGTCTCAAAGTTTTGTGTCTCTGTGTCTCAGAATCTCAGAGTCTCAAAGACTCTGTGTCCCAGAGTCTCAGTGTCTCAGTGTCTCAGTGTCTCTGTGTCTCTGTGTCTAAGTGTGTCAGTGCCTCAGAGTCTCAGTGTCTGTGAGTCACAGTGTCTCAGTGTCTCTGTGTCTCTGTGTCTCTGTGTCTCTGTGTCTTAGTGTCTCAGTGTCTCAGGGTCTCAGTGTCTCTGTGTCTCTGTGTCTCTGTGCCTCAATGCCTCCGTGTTCTCAGTGTCTCAGTGTCTCTGTGTCTCAGTGTCTCTGTGTCTCAGTGTCTCAATGTCTCTGTGTCTGAATGTCTCAGTGTGTCTCTATCTCTGTGCTTCAGTGCCTCAGTGTCTCAGAGTCTCAGTGTCTCAGTGTGTCTGTGTCTCAGTGTCTCAGCGTCCCTGTGCCTCAGTGTCTCTGTGTCTCTGTGCATCAGTGTCTCAGTTTCTCTGTGTCTCTGTGTCTCAGTGTCTCTGTGTCACAGTGTCTCTGTGTCTCTGTGCCTCAGTGTCTCTGTGTCTCTGTGCCTCAGTGTTTCAGTGCCTCAGTGTCTCAGAGTCTCAGTGTCACAGTGTGTCTGTGTTTCAGTGTCTCAGTGTCTCTGTGTCTCAGTGTCTCTGTGCCTCAGTGTCTCTGTGCCTCTGTGTCTCAAATTCTCAGTGTCTCTGTTCTCAGTGTCTATGTGTCTCAGTGTCTCTGTGTCTCAGTGTCTCTGTGTCTCAGTGTCTCAAAGTCTTTGTATTCAGTGCCTCAGAGTTTCAGTGTCTCTTTGCCTCCGTGTTCCCAGTGTCTCTGTGTCTTTGTGTATCTGTGTCTCAGTGTCTCAAAGTCTTTGTGTCTCAATGTATCTGTGTCTCAGTGTCCCTGTGTCCCTGTGTCTCTGTGTCTCTGTGTCTCAGAGTCTTAGTGTCTCTGTGTCTCAGTGTCTCTGTGTCAGTGTCTCAGAGTCTCAGTGTCTCAGTTTCTCTGTGTCTCTGTGTCTCAATGTCTCAGTGTCTCTCTATCTCTCTGCTTCAGTGCCTCAGTGTCTCAGTGTGTCTGTGTCTCAGTGTCTCAGCGTCCCTGTGCCTCAGTGTCTCTGTGTCTCTGTGCATCAGTGTCTCAGTTTTTCTGTGTCTCTTGTCTCAGTGTCTCTGTGTCACAGTGTCTCTGCGTCTCTGTGCCTCAGTGTCTCTGTGCCTCAGTGTTTCAGTGTCTCAGAGTCACATTGTCTCTGTGCGTCAGTGCCTCAGTGTCTCAGTATCTCAGAGTCTCAGTGTCTCAGTGTGTCTGTGTCTCAGTGTATCAGTGTCTCAGAGACTCAGTGTCTCATTGTCTCTGTGTCTGAGTGTCTCTGTGCCTCAGTGCCTCAGTGTCACAGTGTCTCAGTGTCTCAGTGTCTCTGTGTCTCAGTGTCTCAGAGTTTCAGAGTCTCAATGTCTCAGAGACTCAGTGTCTCAGTATCCCAGTGTACCTGTGCCTCAGTGTTTCAGTGTCTCAGTGTCTCAGTGCCTAAGTGCCTCAGAGTCTCAGTGTCTCTGTGCCTCAGTGTCTCAGTGTCCCTGTGTCTCTGTGTCTCAGAGTCTCAGAGTCTCAGTGTCTCAGTGTCTCAGTGCCTCAGTGCCTCAGAGTCTCAGTGTCTCTGTGCCTCAGTGTCTCAGTGTCCCTGTGTCTCTGTGTCTCAAAGTCTTTGTATTCAGTGCCTCAGAGTCTCAGTCTCAGTCTCAGTGTCTCAGTGTCTCTCTGTCTCAGTGTATCAGTGTCTCAGAGACACAGTGTCTCTGTGCCTCAGTGTCTCAGTGTCTCTGTGTCTCAAAGTCTTTGTATTCAGTGCCTCAGTGTCTCATTGCCTCAGTGTCTCAGTGTCCCTGTGTCGCTGTGTCTCAGAGTCTCAGTGTCTCTGTGTCTCAGTGTCTCTGTGTCTCAGTGTCTCAGTGTCTCTGTGTCTGAATGTCTCAGTGTGTCTCTATCTCTGTGCTTCAGTGCCTCAGTGTCTCAGAGTCTCAGTGTCTCAGTGTGTCTGTGTCTCAGTGTCTCAGCGTCCCTGTGCCTCAGTGTCTCTGTGTCTCTGTGCATCAGTGTCTCAGTTTCTCTGTGTCTCTGTGTCTCAGTGTCTCTGTGTCACAGTGTCTCTGTGCCTCAGTATCTCTGTGTCTCTGTGCCTCAGTGTTTCAGTGCCTCAGTGTCTCAGTGTCTCAGAGTCTCAGTGTCACAGTGTGTCTGTGTTTCAGTGTCTCAGTGTTCTTGTGTCTCAGTGGCTCTGTGCCTCAGTGTCTCTGTGCCTCAGTGTCTCAGAGTCTCAGTGTGTCTGTGTCTCAGTGTCTCAGTGTCTCTGTGTCTCAAAGTTTTGTGTCTCTGTGTCTCAGAATCTCAGAGTCTCAAAGACTCTGTGTCCCAGAGTCTCAGTGTCTCAGTGTCTCAGTGTCTCAGTGTCTCCGTGTCTCTGTGTCTAAGTGTGTCAGTGCCTCTGTGTCTAAGTGTCTGTGAGTCACAGTGTCTCAGTGTCTCAGTGTCTCTGTGTCTCTGTGTCTCTGTGTCTTAGTGTCTCAGTGTCTCAGGGTCTCAGTGTCTCTGTGTCTCTGTGTCTCTGTGCCTCAATGCCTCCGTGTTCTCAGTGTCTCTGTGTCTCAGTGTCTCTGTGTCTCAGTGTCTCTGTGTCTCAGTGTCTCAGTGTCTCTGTGTCTGAATGTCTCAGTGTGTCTCTATCTCTGTGCTTCAGTGCCTCAGTGTCTCAGAGTCTCAGTGTCTCAGTGTGTCTGTGTCTCAGTGTCTCAGCGTCCCTGTGCCTCAGTGTCTCTGTGTCTCTGTGCATCAGTGTCTCAGTTTCTCTGTGTCTCAGTATCTCTGTGTCACAGTGTCTCTGTGTCTCTGTGCCTCAGTGTCTCTGTGTCTCTGTGCCTCAGTGTTTCAGTGTCTCTGTTCTCAGTGTCTCTGTGTTCCTGTGTCTCTGTGTCTCAGAGTCTCCGTGTCTCAGTGTCTCTGTGTCTCAGTGTGTCAGTGTCTCGGTGTCTCAGAGTCACAGTGTCTCAGAGTCTCAGTGTCTCTGTGTCTCAGTGACTCTGTGTCTCAGAGTCTCAGTGTTTCTGTGTCTCAATGTCTCTGAGTCTCAGTGTCTCACAGTCTCAGTGTCTCTGTGTCTCAGAGTCTCAGTGCCTCTGTGTCTCAGTGACTCTGTGTCTCAGTGTCTCACAGTCTCAGTGTCTCACAGTCTCAGTGTCTCCGTGTCTCAGTGTCTCTGTGTCTCAGTGTATCAGTGTCTCAGAGACTCAGTGTCTCAGTGTCTCTGTGCCTCAGTGTCACAGTGTCTCTTTGTCTCAGTGTCTGTGTCTCAGTGTCTCAGAGTATCAGTGTCTCTGTGTCTCAGTATCTCAGAGTCTCAATGTCTCTGTGTCCCAGTGTCTCTGTGTCCCAGTGTCTCTGTGTCTCAGAATCTCAGAGTCTCAAAGTCTTGTGTCTAAGTGTCTCAGTGTCTCTGTGTCTAAGTGTCTGTGAGTCACAGTGTCTCAGTGTCTCTGTGTCTCAGTGTCTCTGTGCCTCAGTGTCTCAGGGTCTCAGTGTCTCTGTGTCTCTTGCCTCAGTGCCTCCATGTTCGCAGTGTCTCTGTGTCTTTGTGTGTCTGTGTCTCAGTGTCTCAAAGTCTTTGTGTCTCAGCGTCTCTGTGCCTCAGTGTTTCACTGCCTCAGTGTCTCAGTGTCTCAGAGTCACATTGTCTCTGTGTCACAGTGTCTCTGTGTCTCAGTGTCTCTGTGCCTCTGTGTCTCAGAGTCTCAGTGTCTCTGTTCTCAGTGTCTCTGTGTCTCAGTGTCTCAAAGTCTTTGTATTCAGTGCCTCAGAGTCTCAGTGTCTCATTACCTCAGTGTCTCAGTGTCCGTGTCTCTGTGTCTCAGATTCTCAGTGTCTCAGATTCTCAGTGTCTCTGTGTCTCAGTGTCTCTGTGTCTCAGTGACTCAGTGTCTCTGTGTCTCAGTGTATCAGTGTCTCAGAGACTCAGTGTCACGTGTCTCTTTGTCTCAGTGTCTCAGTGTCTTTGTGTCTCAGTGTCACAGAGTTTCAGTGTCTCTGTGTCTCAAAGTTTTGTGTCTCAGTGTCTCTGTGTCTCAGAATCTCAGAGTCTCAAAGACTCTGTGTCCCAGTGTCTCAGTGTCTCAGAGTCTCAGTGTCCCTTTGACTCTGTGTTTCAGTGTCTCAGAATCTCAGTTTCTCAGTGTCTGTGTTTCAGTGTCTCAGTGTCTCTGTTTCTTAGTGTCTCTGTGTTTTGGTGTCTCTGTGCCTGAGTGTCTCAGTGTCTCAGAATCTCAGCGTCTCACCGTCTCCGAGTCTCAGTGTCTCAGTGTCTCAGTGTCTCAGAGTCTCAGTGTCTCATTGTCTCATTGTCTCTGTGTCTCAGTGTATCAGCATCTCAGAGACTCAGTATCTCTTTGTCTCTGAGTCTGAGTGTCTCTGTGCCTCAGTGTCACAGTGTCTCAGTGTCCGAGTGTACCTGTGCCTCAGTGTCTCAGAGTCTCAGTGTCTCTGTGTCTCAGTGTCTCAAAGTCTTTGTATTCAGTGCCTCAGAGTCTCAGTGTCTCAGTGTCTCAGTGTCTCTGTGCCTCAGTCTCTCAGTGTCTCAGTGTCTCCGTGTCTCAGAGTCTCAGGGTATCTGCATCTCAGAGTATCTTTGTCTCTGTGTGACAGTGTCTCTGCGTTTCGCTGTCTCTGTGTCTCAGTGCCTCAGTGTCTCTGTGTCTCTGCACCTCAGTGTCTCAGATTCTCGTGTCTCAGATTCTTGTGTCTCAGAGTCTCAGAGTCTCCGTGTCTCAGAGTCTCAGTGTCTCTGTGTCTCAGTGTTTCTCTGCCTCAGTGTCTCAAAGTCTTTGTGTCTCAGTGTCTCAGAGTCTCAGTGTCTCTGAGTCTCAGTGTCTCTGTGTCTCAGTGTCTCTGTGCCTCAGTGTCTCAGTGTCTCTGTGCCTCAGTGTCACAGTGTCTCAGTTCTCTCTATCTCTGTGCCTCAGTGTCTCAGAGTCTCAGTGTGTCTGTGTCTCAGTGTCTCTGTGTCTCAGAGTCTCAGACTTTCAGTGTCTCTGTCTCAGTGACTCTGTGTCTCAGTGTCTCAGTGTTTAAGAGTCTCAGTATCTCAGTGTCTCCGTGTCTCAGTGTCTCAGAGACTCAGTGTCTCCTTGTCTCTGTGTCTGAGTGTCTCTGTGCCTCAGTGACACAGTGTCTCTCTGTCGCTGTATCTCATTGTCTCTGTGTATCAGTGTCTCAGAGGCTCAGTGTCTCTGTTTCTCTGTGTCTGAGTGTCTCTGTGCCTACGTGTCACAGTGTTTCAGATTATCAGTGTCTCAGAGTCTCAGTGACTATGTGCCTGTGTGTCTCAGAGTCTCAGTGTCTCTGTGTCTCAGTGTTTCATTGCCTCAGTGTCTCAGAGTCTCAGTGTCTCTGAGTTTCAGTGTCTCTGTGTCTCAGTGTCTCTGTGTCTCAGGGTATCAGTGTATCAGTGTCTCAGAGACTCAGTGTCTCAGTGTCTCTTTGTCTCAGTGACTCAGTGTCTTTGTGTCTCAGTGTCTCAGAGTTTCAGTGTCTCTGTGTCTCAAAGTTTTGTGTCTCAGTGTCTCTGTGTCTCAGTGTCTCAGTGTCTCTGTGTCTCAGGGTATCAGTGTATCAGTGTCTCAGAGACTCCGTGTCTCAGTGTCTCTTTGTCTCAGTGACTCAGTGTCTTTGTGTCTCAGTGTCTCAGAGTTTCAGTGTCTCTGTGTCTCAAAGTTTTGTGTCTCAGTGTCTCTGTGTCTCAGAATCTCAAAGAATCTGTGTCCCAGTGTCTCAGTGTCTCGGAGTCTCAGTGTCTCAGTGTCTCTGTGTCTAAGTGTGTCAGTGTCTCTGTGTCTAAGTGTCTGTGAGTCACAGTGTCTCAGTGTCTCCGTGTCTCAGAGTCTCAGTATCTCAGGGTCTCAGTGACTCTGTGTCTCTGTGTCTCAGTGTCTCTGTGCCTCAATGCCTCCGTGTTCTCACTGTCTCTGTGTCTTTGTGTGTCTGTGTCTCAGTGTCTCAAAGTTTTTGTGTCTCAGTGTCTCTGTGTCTCAGTGTCTCAGAGTCTCAGTGAATCTGTGTCTCTGTGTGAGTCTCTCTGTGCCTCAGTGTCACATTGTCTCTGTGTCTCAGCGCCTCAGTGTCTCTGTGTCTCAGTGTTTCTCTGCCTCAGTGTCTCAAAGTCTTTGTGTCTCAGTGTCTCAGAGTCTCAGTGTCCCTGTGACTCTGTGTTTCAGTGTCTCAGAATCTCAGTTTCTCTGTGTTTCAGTGGCTCAGTGTCTCAGTGTCTCTGTTTCTCAGTGTCTCTGTGTTTTGGTGTCTCTGTGCCTGAGTGTCTCAGTGTCTCAGAATCTCAGCGTCTCAGCGTCTCCGAGTCTCAGTGTCTCAGTGTCTCAGTGTCTCAGAGTCTCAGTGTCTCATTGTCTCATTGTCTCTGTGTCTCAGTGTATCAGCATCTCAGAGACTCAGTATCTCTTTGTCTCTGAGTCTGAGTGTCTCTGTGCCTCAGTGTCACAGTGTCTCAGTGTCCGAGTGTACCTGTGCCTCAGTGTCTCAGAGTCTCAGTGTCTCTGTGTCTCAGTGTCTCAAAGTCTTTGTATTCAGTGCCTCAGAGTCTCAGTGTCTCAGTGTCTCAGTGTCTCTGTGCCTCAGTCTCTCAGTGTCTCAGTGTCTCTGTGTCTCCGTGTCTCAGAGTCTCAGGGTATCTGCATCTCAGAGTATCTTTGTCTCTGTGTGTCAGTGTCTCTGCGTTTCGCTGTCTCTGTGTCTCAGTGCCTCAGTGTCTCTGTGTCTCTGCACCTCAGTGTCTCAGATTCTCGTGTCTCAGATTCTTGTGTCTCAGAGTCTCAGTGTCTCTGAGTCTCAGTGTCTCTGTGTCTCAGTGTCTCTGTGCCTCAGTGTCTCAGTGTCTCTGTGCCTCAGTGTCACAGTGTCTCAGTTCTCTCTATCTCTGTGCCTCAGTGTCTCAGAGTCTCAGTGTGTCTGTGTCTCAGTGTCTCTGTGTCTCAGAGTCTCAGACTTTCAGTGTCTCTGTCTCAGTGACTCTGTGTCTCAGTGTCTCAGTGTTTAAGAGTCTCAGTATCTCAGTGTCTCCGTGTCTCAGTGTCTCAGAGACTCAGTGTCTCCTTGTCTCTGTGTCTGAGTGTCTCTGTGCCTCAGTGACACAGTGTCTCTCTGTCGCTGTATCTCATTGTCTCTGTGTATCAGTGTCTCAGAGGCTCAGTGTCTCTGTTTCTCTGTGTCTGAGTGTCTCTGTGCCTACGTGTCACAGTGTTTCAGATTATCAGTGTCTCAGAGTCTCAGTGACTATGTGCCTGTGTGTCTCAGAGTCTCAGTGTCTCTGTGTCTCAGTGTTTCATTGCCTCAGTGTCTCAGAGTCTCAGTGTCTCTGAGTTTCAGTGTCTCTGTGTCTCAGTGTCTCTGTGTCTCAGGGTATCAGTGTATCAGTGTCTCAGAGACTCAGTGTCTCAGTGTCTCTTTGTCTCAGTGACTCAGTGTCTTTGTGTCTCAGTGTCTCAGAGTTTCAGTGTCTCTGTGTCTCAAAGTTTTGTGTCTCAGTGTCTCTGTGTCTCAGTGTCTCAGTGTCTCTGTGTCTCAGGGTATCAGTGTATCAGTGTCTCAGAGACTCCGTGTCTCAGTGTCTCTTTGTCTCAGTGACTCAGTGTCTTTGTGTCTCAGTGTCTCAGAGTTTCAGTGTCTCTGTGTCTCAAAGTTTTGTGTCTCAGTGTCTCTGTGTCTCAGAATCTCAAAGAATCTGTGTCCCAGTGTCTCAGTGTCTCGGAGTCTCAGTGTCTCAGTGTCTCTGTGTCTAAGTGTGTCAGTGTCTCTGTGTCTAAGTGTCTGTGAGTCACAGTGTCTCAGTGTCTCCGTGTCTCAGAGTCTCAGTGTCTCAGGGTCTCAGTGACTCTGTGTCTCTGTGTCTCAGTGTCTCTGTGCCTCAATGCCTCCGTGTTCTCACTGTCTCTGTGTCTTTGTGTGTCTGTGTCTCAGTGTCTCAAAGTTTTTGTGTCTCAGTGTCTCTGTGTCTCAGTGTCTCAGAGTCTCAGTGAATCTGTGTCTCTGTGTGAGTCTCTCTGTGCCTCAGTGTCACATTGTCTCTGTGTCTCAGCGCCTCAGTGTCTCTGTGTCTCTGTGCATCAGTGTCTCAGTTTCTCTGTGTCTCAGTATCTCTGTGTCACAGTGTCTCTGTGTCTCTGTGCCTCAGTGTCTCTGTGTCTCTGTGCCTCAGTGTTTCAGTGTCTCTGTTCTCAGTGTCTCTGTGTTCCTGTGTCTCTGTGTCTCAGAGTCTCCGTGTCTCAGTGTCTCTGTGTCTCAGTGTGTCAGTGTCTCGGTGTCTCAGAGTCACAGTGTCTCAGAGTCTCAGTGTCTCTGTGTCTCAGTGACTCTGTGTCTCAGAGTCTCAGTGTTTCTGTGTCTCAATGTCTCTGAGTCTCAGTGTCTCACAGTCTCAGTGTCTCTGTGTCTCAGAGTCTCAGTGCCTCTGTGTCTCAGTGACTCTGTGTCTCAGTGTCTCACAGTCTCAGTGTCTCACAGTCTCAGTGTCTCCGTGTCTCAGTGTCTCTGTGTCTCAGTGTATCAGTGTCTCAGAGACTCAGTGTCTCAGTGTCTCTGTGCCTCAGTGTCACAGTGTCTCTTTGTCTCAGTGTCTGTGTCTCAGTGTCTCAGAGTATCAGTGTCTCTGTGTCTCAGTATCTCAGAGTCTCAATGTCTCTGTGTCCCAGTGTCTCTGTGTCCCAGTGTCTCTGTGTCTCAGAATCTCAGAGTCTCAAAGTCTTGTGTCTAAGTGTCTCAGTGTCTCTGTGTCTAAGTGTCTGTGAGTCACAGTGTCTCAGTGTCTCTGTGTCTCAGTGTCTCTGTGCCTCAGTGTCTCAGGGTCTCAGTGTCTCTGTGTCTCTTGCCTCAGTGCCTCCATGTTCGCAGTGTCTCTGTGTCTTTGTGTGTCTGTGTCTCAGTGTCTCAAAGTCTTTGTGTCTCAGCGTCTCTGTGCCTCAGTGTTTCACTGCCTCAGTGTCTCAGTGTCTCAGAGTCACATTGTCTCTGTGTCACAGTGTCTCTGTGTCTCAGTGTCTCTGTGCCTCTGTGTCTCAGAGTCTCAGTGTCTCTGTTCTCAGTGTCTCTGTGTCTCAGTGTCTCAAAGTCTTTGTATTCAGTGCCTCAGAGTCTCAGTGTCTCATTACCTCAGTGTCTCAGTGTCCGTGTCTCTGTGTCTCAGATTCTCAGTGTCTCAGATTCTCAGTGTCTCTGTGTCTCAGTGTCTCTGTGTCTCAGTGACTCAGTGTCTCTGTGTCTCAGTGTATCAGTGTCTCAGAGACTCAGTGTCACGTGTCTCTTTGTCTCAGTGTCTCAGTGTCTTTGTGTCTCAGTGTCACAGAGTTTCAGTGTCTCTGTGTCTCAAAGTTTTGTGTCTCAGTGTCTCTGTGTCTCAGAATCTCAGAGTCTCAAAGACTCTGTGTCCCAGTGTCTCAGTGTCTCAGAGTCTCAGTGTCCCTTTGACTCTGTGTTTCAGTGTCTCAGAATCTCAGTTTCTCAGTGTCTGTGTTTCAGTGTCTCAGTGTCTCTGTTTCTTAGTGTCTCTGTGTTTTGGTGTCTCTGTGCCTGAGTGTCTCAGTGTCTCAGAATCTCAGCGTCTCACCGTCTCCGAGTCTCAGTGTCTCAGTGTCTCAGTGTCTCAGAGTCTCAGTGTCTCATTGTCTCATTGTCTCTGTGTCTCAGTGTATCAGCATCTCAGAGACTCAGTATCTCTTTGTCTCTGAGTCTGAGTGTCTCTGTGCCTCAGTGTCACAGTGTCTCAGTGTCCGAGTGTACCTGTGCCTCAGTGTCTCAGAGTCTCAGTGTCTCTGTGTCTCAGTGTCTCAAAGTCTTTGTATTCAGTGCCTCAGAGTCTCAGTGTCTCAGTGTCTCAGTGTCTCTGTGCCTCAGTCTCTCAGTGTCTCAGTGTCTCCGTGTCTCAGAGTCTCAGGGTATCTGCATCTCAGAGTATCTTTGTCTCTGTGTGACAGTGTCTCTGCGTTTCGCTGTCTCTGTGTCTCAGTGCCTCAGTGTCTCTGTGTCTCTGCACCTCAGTGTCTCAGATTCTCGTGTCTCAGATTCTTGTGTCTCAGAGTCTCAGTGTCTCTGAGTCTCAGTGTCTCTGTGTCTCAGTGTCTCTGTGCCTCAGTGTCTCAGTGTCTCTGTGCCTCAGTGTCACAGTGTCTCAGTTCTCTCTATCTCTGTGCCTCAGTGTCTCAGAGTCTCAGTGTGTCTGTGTCTCAGTGTCTCTGTGTCTCAGAGTCTCAGACTTTCAGTGTCTCTGTCTCAGTGACTCTGTGTCTCAGTGTCTCAGTGTTTAAGAGTCTCAGTATCTCAGTGTCTCCGTGTCTCAGTGTCTCAGAGACTCAGTGTCTCCTTGTCTCTGTGTCTGAGTGTCTCTGTGCCTCAGTGACACAGTGTCTCTCTGTCGCTGTATCTCATTGTCTCTGTGTATCAGTGTCTCAGAGGCTCAGTGTCTCTGTTTCTCTGTGTCTGAGTGTCTCTGTGCCTACGTGTCACAGTGTTTCAGATTATCAGTGTCTCAGAGTCTCAGTGACTATGTGCCTGTGTGTCTCAGAGTCTCAGTGTCTCTGTGTCTCAGTGTTTCATTGCCTCAGTGTCTCAGAGTCTCAGTGTCTCTGAGTTTCAGTGTCTCTGTGTCTCAGTGTCTCTGTGTCTCAGGGTATCAGTGTATCAGTGTCTCAGAGACTCAGTGTCTCAGTGTCTCTTTGTCTCAGTGACTCAGTGTCTTTGTGTCTCAGTGTCTCAGAGTTTCAGTGTCTCTGTGTCTCAAAGTTTTGTGTCTCAGTGTCTCTGTGTCTCAGTGTCTCAGTGTCTCTGTGTCTCAGGGTATCAGTGTATCAGTGTCTCAGAGACTCCGTGTCTCAGTGTCTCTTTGTCTCAGTGACTCAGTGTCTTTGTGTCTCAGTGTCTCAGAGTTTCAGTGTCTCTGTGTCTCAAAGTTTTGTGTCTCAGTGTCTCTGTGTCTCAGAATCTCAAAGAATCTGTGTCCCAGTGTCTCAGTGTCTCGGAGTCTCAGTGTCTCAGTGTCTCTGTGTCTAAGTGTGTCAGTGTCTCTGTGTCTAAGTGTCTGTGAGTCACAGTGTCTCAGTGTCTCCGTGTCTCAGAGTCTCAGTATCTCAGGGTCTCAGTGACTCTGTGTCTCTGTGTCTCAGTGTCTCTGTGCCTCAATGCCTCCGTGTTCTCACTGTCTCTGTGTCTTTGTGTGTCTGTGTCTCAGTGTCTCAAAGTTTTTGTGTCTCAGTGTCTCTGTGTCTCAGTGTCTCAGAGTCTCAGTGAATCTGTGTCTCTGTGTGAGTCTCTCTGTGCCTCAGTGTCACATTGTCTCTGTGTCTCAGCGCCTCAGTGTCTCTGTGTCTCAGTGTTTCTCTGCCTCAGTGTCTCAAAGTCTTTGTGTCTCAGTGTCTCAGAGTCTCAGTGTCCCTGTGACTCTGTGTTTCAGTGTCTCAGAATCTCAGTTTCTCTGTGTTTCAGTGGCTCAGTGTCTCAGTGTCTCTGTTTCTCAGTGTCTCTGTGTTTTGGTGTCTCTGTGCCTGAGTGTCTCAGTGTCTCAGAATCTCAGCGTCTCAGCGTCTCCGAGTCTCAGTGTCTCAGTGTCTCAGTGTCTCAGAGTCTCAGTGTCTCATTGTCTCATTGTCTCTGTGTCTCAGTGTATCAGCATCTCAGAGACTCAGTATCTCTTTGTCTCTGAGTCTGAGTGTCTCTGTGCCTCAGTGTCACAGTGTCTCAGTGTCCGAGTGTACCTGTGCCTCAGTGTCTCAGAGTCTCAGTGTCTCTGTGTCTCAGTGTCTCAAAGTCTTTGTATTCAGTGCCTCAGAGTCTCAGTGTCTCAGTGTCTCAGTGTCTCTGTGCCTCAGTCTCTCAGTGTCTCAGTGTCTCTGTGTCTCCGTGTCTCAGAGTCTCAGGGTATCTGCATCTCAGAGTATCTTTGTCTCTGTGTGTCAGTGTCTCTGCGTTTCGCTGTCTCTGTGTCTCAGTGCCTCAGTGTCTCTGTGTCTCTGCACCTCAGTGTCTCAGATTCTCGTGTCTCAGATTCTTGTGTCTCAGAGTCTCAGTGTCTCTGAGTCTCAGTGTCTCTGTGTCTCAGTGTCTCTGTGCCTCAGTGTCTCAGTGTCTCTGTGCCTCAGTGTCACAGTGTCTCAGTTCTCTCTATCTCTGTGCCTCAGTGTCTCAGAGTCTCAGTGTGTCTGTGTCTCAGTGTCTCTGTGTCTCAGAGTCTCAGACTTTCAGTGTCTCTGTCTCAGTGACTCTGTGTCTCAGTGTCTCAGTGTTTAAGAGTCTCAGTATCTCAGTGTCTCCGTGTCTCAGTGTCTCAGAGACTCAGTGTCTCCTTGTCTCTGTGTCTGAGTGTCTCTGTGCCTCAGTGACACAGTGTCTCTCTGTCGCTGTATCTCATTGTCTCTGTGTATCAGTGTCTCAGAGGCTCAGTGTCTCTGTTTCTCTGTGTCTGAGTGTCTCTGTGCCTACGTGTCACAGTGTTTCAGATTATCAGTGTCTCAGAGTCTCAGTGACTATGTGCCTGTGTGTCTCAGAGTCTCAGTGTCTCTGTGTCTCAGTGTTTCATTGCCTCAGTGTCTCAGAGTCTCAGTGTCTCTGAGTTTCAGTGTCTCTGTGTCTCAGTGTCTCTGTGTCTCAGGGTATCAGTGTATCAGTGTCTCAGAGACTCAGTGTCTCAGTGTCTCTTTGTCTCAGTGACTCAGTGTCTTTGTGTCTCAGTGTCTCAGAGTTTCAGTGTCTCTGTGTCTCAAAGTTTTGTGTCTCAGTGTCTCTGTGTCTCAGTGTCTCAGTGTCTCTGTGTCTCAGGGTATCAGTGTATCAGTGTCTCAGAGACTCCGTGTCTCAGTGTCTCTTTGTCTCAGTGACTCAGTGTCTTTGTGTCTCAGTGTCTCAGAGTTTCAGTGTCTCTGTGTCTCAAAGTTTTGTGTCTCAGTGTCTCTGTGTCTCAGAATCTCAAAGAATCTGTGTCCCAGTGTCTCAGTGTCTCGGAGTCTCAGTGTCTCAGTGTCTCTGTGTCTAAGTGTGTCAGTGTCTCTGTGTCTAAGTGTCTGTGAGTCACAGTGTCTCAGTGTCTCCGTGTCTCAGAGTCTCAGTGTCTCAGGGTCTCAGTGACTCTGTGTCTCTGTGTCTCAGTGTCTCTGTGCCTCAATGCCTCCGTGTTCTCACTGTCTCTGTGTCTTTGTGTGTCTGTGTCTCAGTGTCTCAAAGTTTTTGTGTCTCAGTGTCTCTGTGTCTCAGTGTCTCAGAGTCTCAGTGAATCTGTGTCTCTGTGTGAGTCTCTCTGTGCCTCAGTGTCACATTGTCTCTGTGTCTCAGCGCCTCAGTGTCTCTGTGTCTCAGTGTTTCTCTGCCTCAGTGTCTCAAAGTCTTTGTGTCTCAGTGTCTCAGAGTCTCAGTGTCCCTGTGACTCTGTGTTTCAGTGTCTCAGAATCTCAGTTTCTCTGTGTTTCAGTGGCTCAGTGTCTCAGTGTCTCTGTTTCTCAGTGTCTCTGTGTTTTGGTGTCTCTGTGCCTGAGTGTCTCAGTGTCTCAGAATCTCAGCGTCTCAGCGTCTCCGAGTCTCAGTGTCTCAGTGTCTCAGTGTCTCAGAGTCTCAGTGTCTCATTGTCTCATTGTCTCTGTGTCTCAGTGTATCAGCATCTCAGAGACTCAGTATCTCTTTGTCTCTGAGTCTGAGTGTCTCTGTGCCTCAGTGTCACAGTGTCTCAGTGTCCGAGTGTACCTGTGCCTCAGTGTCTCAGAGTCTCAGTGTCTCTGTGTCTCAGTGTCTCAAAGTCTTTGTATTCAGTGCCTCAGAGTCTCAGTGTCTCAGTGTCTCAGTGTCTCTGTGCCTCAGTCTCTCAGTGTCTCAGTGTCTCTGTGTCTCCGTGTCTCAGAGTCTCAGGGTATCTGCATCTCAGAGTATCTTTGTCTCTGTGTGTCAGTGTCTCTGCGTTTCGCTGTCTCTGTGTCTCAGTGCCTCAGTGTCTCTGTGTCTCTGCACCTCAGTGTCTCAGATTCTCGTGTCTCAGATTCTTGTGTCTCAGAGTCTCAGTGTCTCTGAGTCTCAGTGTCTCTGTGTCTCTGTGTCTCAGTGTCTCTGTGCCTCAGTGTCTCAGTGTCTCTGTGCCTCAGTGTCACAGTGTCTCAGTTCTCTCTATCTCTGTGCCTCAGTGTCTCAGAGTCTCAGTGTGTCTGTGTCTCAGTGTCTCTGTGTCTCAGAGTCTCAGACTTTCAGTGTCTCTGTCTCAGTGACTCTGTGTCTCAGTGTCTCAGTGTTTAAGAGTCTCAGTATCTCAGTGTCTCCGTGTCTCAGTGTCTCAGAGACTCAGTGTCTCCTTGTCTCTGTGTCTGAGTGTCTCTGTGCCTCAGTGACACAGTGTCTCTCTGTCGCTGTATCTCATTGTCTCTGTGTATCAGTGTCTCAGAGGCTCAGTGTCTCTGTTTCTCTGTGTCTGAGTGTCTCTGTGCCTACGTGTCACAGTGTTTCAGATTATCAGTGTCTCAGAGTCTCAGTGACTATGTGCCTGTGTGTCTCAGAGTCTCAGTGTCTCTGTGTCTCAGTGTTTCATTGCCTCAGTGTCTCAGAGTCTCAGTGTCTCTGAGTTTCAGTGTCTCTGTGTCTCAGTGTCTCAGTGTCTCTGTGTCTCAGGGTATCAGTGTATCAGTGTCTCAGAGACTCAGTGTCTCAGTGTCTCTTTGTCTCAGTGACTCAGTGTCTTTGTGTCTCAGTGTCTCAGAGTTTCAGTGTCTCTGTGTCTCAAAGTTTTGTGTCTCAGTGTCTCTGTGTCTCAGTGTCTCAGTGTCTCTGTGTCTCAGGGTATCAGTGTATCAGTGTCTCAGAGACTCAGTGTCTCAGTGTCTCTTTGTCTCAGTGACTCAGTGTCTTTGTGTCTCAGTGTCTCAGAGTTTCAGTGTCTCTGTGTCTCAAAGTTTTGTGTCTCAGTGTCTCTGTGTCTCAGAATCTCAAAGAATCTGTGTCCCAGTGTCTCAGTGTCTCGGAGTCTCAGTGTCTCAGTGTCTCTGTGTCTAAGTGTGTCAGTGTCTCTGTGTCTAAGTGTCTGTGAGTCACAGTGTCTCAGTGTCTCCGTGTCTCAGAGTCTCAGTGTCTCAGGGTCTCAGTGACTCTGTGTCTCTGTGTCTCAGTGTCTCTGTGCCTCAATGCCTCCGTGTTCTCACTGTCTCTGTGTCTTTGTGTGTCTGTGTCTCAGTGTCTCAAAGTTTTTGTGTCTCAGTGTCTCTGTGTCTCAGTGTCTCAGAGTCTCAGTGAATCTGTGTCTCTGTGTGAGTCTCTCTGTGCCTCAGTGTCACATTGTCTCTGTGTCTCAGCGCCTCAGTGTCTCTGTGTCTCAGTGTTTCTCTGTCTCAGTGTCTCAAAGTCTTTGTGTCTCAGTGTCTCAGAGTCTCAGTGTCCCTGTGACTCTGTGTTTCAGTGTCTCAGAATCTCAGTTTCTCTGTGTTTCAGTGGCTCAGTGTCTCAGTGTCTCTGTGTCTCTGTTTCTCAGTGTCTCTGTGTTTTGGTGTCTCTGTGCCTGAGTGTCTCAGTGTCTCAGAATCTCAGCGTCTCACCGTCTCCGAGTCTCAGTGTCTCAGTGTCTCAGTGTCTCAGAGTCTCAGTGTCTCATTGTCTCATTGTCTCTGTGTCTCAGTGTATCAGCATCTCAGAGACTCAGTATCTCTTTGTCTCTGAGTCTGAGTGTCTCTGTGCCTCAGTGTCCGAGTGTACCTGTGCCTCAGTGTCTCAGAGTCTCAGTGTCTCTGTGTCTCAGTGTCTCAAAGTCTTTGTATTCAGTGCCTCAGAGTCTCAGTGTCTCAGTGTCTCAGTGTCTCTGTGCCTCAGTCTCTCAGTGTCTCAGTGTCTCTGTGTCTCCGTGTCTCAGAGTCTCAGGGTATCTGCATCTCAGAGTATCTTTGTCTCTGTGTGTCAGTGTCTCTGCGTTTCGCTGTCTCTGTGTCTCAGTGCCTCAGTGTCTCTGTGTCTCTGCACCTCAGTGTCTCAGATTCTCGTGTCTCAGATTCTTGTGTCTCAGAGTCTCAGTGTCTCTGAGTCTCAGTGTCTCTGTGTCTCAGTGTCTCTGTGCCTCAGTGTCTCAGTGTCTCTGTGCCTCAGTGTCACAGTGTCTCAGTTCTCTCTATCTCTGTGCCTCAGTGTCTCAGAGTCTCAGTGTGTCTGTGTCTCAGTGTCTCTGTGTCTCAGAGTCTCAGACTTTCAGTGTCTCTGTCTCAATGACTCTGTGTCTCAGTGTCTCAGTGTTTAAGAGTCTCAGTATCTCAGTGTCTCCGTGTCTCAGTGTCTCAGAGACTCAGTGTCTCCTTGTCTCTGTGTCTGAGTGTCTCTGTGCCTCAGTGACACAGTGTCTCTCTGTCGCTGTATCTCATTGTCTCTGTGTATCAGTGTCTCAGAGGCTCAGTGTCTCTGTTTCTCTGTGTCTGAGTGTCTCTGTGCCTACGTGTCACAGTGTTTCAGATTATCAGTGTCTCAGAGTCTCAGTGACTATGTGCCTGTGTGTCTCAGAGTCTCAGTGTCTCTGTGTCTCAGTGTTTCATTGCCTCAGTGTCTCAGAGTCTCAGTGTCTCTGAGTTTCAGTGTCTCTGTGTCTCAGTGTCTCAGTGTCTCTGTGTCTCAGGGTATCAGTGTATCAGTGTCTCAGAGACTCAGTGTCTCAGTGTCTCTTTGTCTCAGTGACTCAGTGTCTTTGTGTCTCAGTGTCTCAGAGTTTCAGTGTCTCTGTGTCTCAAAGTTTTGTGTCTCAGTGTCTCTGTGTCTCAGTGTCTCAGTGTCTCTGTGTCTCAGGGTATCAGTGTATCAGTGTATCAGTGTCTCAGAGACTCAGTGTCTCAGTGTCTCTTTGTCTCAGTGACTCAGTGTCTTTGTGTCTCAGTGTCTCAGAGTTTCAGTGTCTCTGTGTCTCAAAGTTTTGTGTCTCAGCGTCTCTGTGTCTCAGAATCTCAAAGAATCTGTGTCCCAGTGTCTCAGTGTCTCGGAGTCTCAGTGTCTCAGTGTCTCTGTGTCTAAGTGTGTCAGTGTCTCTGTGTCTAAGTGTCTGTGAGTCACAGTGTCTCAGTGTCTCCGTGTCTCAGAGTCTCAGTGTCTCAGGGTCTCAGTGACTCTGTGTCTCTGTGTCTCAGTGTCTCTGTGCCTCAATGCCTCCGTGTTCTCACTGTCTCTGTGTCTTTGTGTGTCTGTGTCTCAGTGTCTCAAAGTCTTTGTGTCTCAGTGTCTCTGTGTCTCAGTGTCTCAGAGTCTCAGTGAATCTGTGTCTCTGTGTGAGTCTCTCTGTGCCTCAGTGTCACATTGTCTCTGTGTCTCAGCGCCTCAGTGTCTCTGTGTCTCAGTGTTTCTCTGTCTCAGTGTCTCAAAGTCTTTGTGTCTCAGTGTCTCAGAGTCTCAGTGTCCCTGTGACTCTGTGTTTCAGTGTCTCAGAATCTCAGTTTCTCTGTGTTTCAGTGGCTCAGTGTCTCAGTGTCTCTGTGTCTCTGTTTCTCAGTGTCTCTGTGTTTTGGTGTCTCTGTGCCTGAGTGTCTCAGTGTCTCAGAATCTCAGCGTCTCAGCGTCTCCGAGTCTCAGTGTCACTGAGTCTCACTGTCTCATTGTGTCATTGTCTCTGTGTCTCAGTGTATCAGCATCTCAGAGACTCAGTGTCTCTTTGTCTCTGAGTCTGAGTGTCTCTGTGTCTCAGTGTCACAGTGTCTCAGTGTCCAAGTGCACCTGTGCCTCAGTGTCTCAGAGTCTCAGTGTCTCTGTGTCTCAGTGTCTCAAAGCCTTTGTATTCAGTGTCTCAGAGTCTCAGTGTCTCAGTGCGTCTGTGTTTCAGTGTCTCAGTGTCTCTGTGCCTCATTGTCTCTGTGTCTCTGTGTCTCATTGTCTCAGGGTCTCAGAGTCTCAGCGTCTCTGAGTCTCAGTGTCTCAGTGTATCAGTGTCTCTGTGTCTCAGTATCAGTGTCTCAGACACTCAGTGTCTCCTTGTCTCTGTGTCTGAGTGTCTCTGTGCCTCAGTGTCACAGTGTCTCCTTGTCTCTGTGTCTGAGTGTCTCTGAGCCTCAGTGTCACAGTGTATCTGTGTCTCTCTGTCTCAGTGTCTCTGTGTCTCAGTGACTCTGTGTCTCAGTGTCTCAGTGTCTCAGTGTCTCTGTGCCTCTGTGTCTCTGAGTCTCTGAGTCTCAGTGTGTCAGTGTCTCTGTCCCTCAGTGTCTCAGAGTCTCAGTGCCTCTGTGTCTCAGTGTCTCTGTGTCTCAGTGCCTCAAAGTCTTTGTATTCAGTGCCTCAGAGTCTCAGTGTCTCAGTGCCTCGTTGTCTCAGTGTTCCTGTGTCTCTGTTTCTCAGAGTCTCAGTGTCTCAGTGTCTCAGTGCCTCAGTGTCTCAGTGTTCCTGTGTCTCTGTGTCTCAGAGTCTCAGTGTCTCAGTGTCTCTGTGTCTCAGTGTGTCAGTGTCTCGGTGTCTCAGAGTCTCAGTGTCTCAGAGTCTCAGTGTATCTGTGTCTCAGTGTCTCTGTGTCTCAGTGTCTCTGTGCCTCAGTGTCTCAGTGTCTCTGTGCCTCAGTGTCGCAGTGTCTCAGTTCTCTCTATCTCTGTGCCTCAGTGTCTCAGCGTCTCAGTGTGTCTGTGTCTCAGTGTCTCTGTGTCTCAGAGTCTCAGACTTTCAGTGTCTCTGTCTCAGTGACTCTGTGTCTCAGTGTCTCAGTGCCTCAGTGTCTCAGTGTTCCTGTGTCTCTGTGTCTCAGAATCTCCGTGTCTCAGTGTCTCTGTGTCTCAGTGTGTCAGTGTCTCGGTGTCTCAGAGTCACAGTGTCTCAGAGTCTCAGTGTCTCTGTGTCTCAGTGTCTCTGTGTCTCAGAGTCTCTGTGTTTCTGTGTCTCAATGTCGCTGAGTCTCAGTGTCTCACAGTCTCAGTGTCTCTGTGTCTCAGAGTCTCAGTGCCTCTGTGTCTCAGTGTCTCAGTGTCTCAGGGTCTCAGTGTCTCAGTGTCTCTGTGTCTCAGTGTCTCTGTGCCTCAGTGTCTCAGTGTCTCAGGGTCTCAGTGTCTCTGTGTCTCTGTGCCTCAGTGCCTCCGTGTTCCCAGTGTCTCTGTGTCTTTGTGTGTCTGTGTCTCAGTGTCTCAAAGTCTTTGTGTCTCAGCGTCTCTGTGCCTCAGTGTTTCACTGCCTCAGTGTCTCAGTGTCTCAGAGTCACATTGTCTCTGTGTCTCAGTGTCTCTGTGTCTCAGTGTCTCTGTGCCTCTGTGTCTCAGAGTCTCAGTGTCTCTGTTCTCAGTGTCTCTGTGTTCCTGTGTCTCTGTGTCTCAGAGTCTCCGTGTCTCAGTGTCTCTGTGTCTCAGTGTGTCAGTGTCTCGGTGTCTCAGAGTCACAGTGTCTCAGAGTCTCAGTGTCTCTGTGTCTCAGTGTCTCTGTGTCTCAGAGTCTCAGTGTTTCTGTGTCTCAATGTCTCTGAGTCTCAGTGTCTCACAGTCTCAGTGTCTCAGTGTCTCTGTGTCTCAGAGTCTCAGTGCCTCTGTGTCTCAGTGTCTCACAGTCTCAGTGTCTCACAGTCTCAGTGTCTCCGTGTCTCAGTGTCTCTGTGTCTCAGTGTATCAGTGTCTCAGAGACTCAGTGTCTCAGTGTCTCTGTGCCTCAGTGTCACAGTGTCTCTTTGTCTCAGTGTCTGTGTCTCAGTGTCTCAGAGTACCAGTGTCTCTGTGTCTCAAAGTTTTGTGTCTCAGTGTCTCTGTGTCTCAGTATCTCAGAGTCTCAATGTCTCTGTGTCCCAGTGTCTCTGTGTCCCAGTATCTCTGTGTCTCAGTGTGTCAGTGTCTCTGTGTCTCAGAATCTCAGAGACTCAAAGTCTTGTGTCTAAGTGTCTCAGTGTCTCTGTGTCTAAGTGTCTGTGAGTCACAGTGTCTCAGTGTCTCTGTGTCTCAGTGTCTCTGTGCCTCAGTGTCTCAGGGTCTCAGTGTCTCTGTGTCTCTTGCCTCAGTGCCTCCGTGTTCACAGTGTCTCTGTGTCTTTGTGTGTCTGTGTCTCAGTGTCTCAAAGTCTTTGTGTCTCAGAGTCCCTGTGTCTCTGTGCCTCAGTGTTTCACTGCCTCAGTGTCTCAGTGTCTCAGAGTCACATTGTCTCTGTGTCTCAGTGTCTCTGTGTCTCAGTGTCTCTGTGCCTCTGTGTCTCAGAGTCTCAGTGTCTCTGTTCTCAGTGTCTCTGTGTCTCAGTGTCTCAAAGTCTTTGTATTCAGTGCCTCAGAGTCTCAGTGTCTCATTACCTCAGTGTCTCAGTGTCCGTGTCTCTGTGTCTCAGATTCTCTGTGTCTCAGATTCTCAGTGTCTCTGTGTCTCAGTGTCTCAGTGACTCAGTGTCTCTGTGTCTCAGTGTATCAGTGTCTCAGAGACTCAGTGTCACGTGTCTCTTTGTCTCAGTGTCTCAGTGTCTTTGTGTCTCAGTGTCACAGAGTTTCAGTGTCTCTGTGTCTCAAAGTTTTGCGTCTCAGTGTCTCTGTGTCTAAGAATCTCAGAGTCTCAAAGACTCTGTGTCTCAGTGTCTCAGAGTCTCAGTGTCCCTTTGACTCTGTGTTTCAGTGTCTCAGAATCTCAGTTTCTCAGTGTCTGTGTTTCAGTGTCTCAGTGTCTCAGTGTCTCTGTGTCTCTGTTTCTTAGTGTCTCTGTGCCTGAGTGTCTCAGTGTCTCAGAATCTCAGCGTCTCAGCGTCTCCGAGTCTCAGAGTCTCAGTGCCTCATTGTCTCATTGTCTCTGTGTCTCAGTGTATCAGCATCTCAGAGACTCAGTGTCTCTTTGTCTCTGAGTCTGAGTGTCTCTGTGCCTCAGTGTCACAGTGTCTCAGTGTCCGAGTGTACCTGTGCCTCAGTGTCTCAGAGTCTCAGTGTCTCTGTGTCTCAGTGTCTCAAAGTCTTTGTATTCAGTGCCTCAGAGTCTCAGTGTCTCAGTGTCTCTGTGCCTCAGTCTCTCAGTGTCTCATTGTCTCTGTGTCTCAGTGTCTCAGAGTCTCAGGGTATCTGCATCTCAGAGTATATTTGTCTCTGTGTGTCAGTGTCTCTGCGTTTCACTGTCTCTGTGTCTCAGTGCCTCAGTGTCTCTGTGTCTCTGCACCTCAGTGTCACAGTGTCTCAGATTCTCGTGTCTCAGAGTCTCAGTGTCTCTGTGTCTCAGTGTCTCTGTGCCTCAGTGTCACAGTGTCTCCTTGTCTCTGTGTCTGAGTGTCTCTGAGCCTCAGTGTCACAGTGTATCTGTGTCTCTCTGTCTCAGTGTCTCTGTGTCTCAGTGTCTCAGTGTCTCTGTGCCTCAGTGTCTCAGTGTCTCTGTGCCTCAGTGTCGCAGTGTCTCAGTTCTCTCTATCTCTGTGCCTCAGTGTCTCGGCGTCTCAGTGTGTCTGTGTCTCAGTGTCTCTGTGTCTCAGAGTCTCAGACTTTCAGTGTCTCTGTCTCAGTGACTCTGTGTCTCAGTGTCTCAGTGTCTCAGTGTCTCAGTGTTCCTGTGTCTCTGTGTCTCAGAATCTCCGTGTCTCAGTGTCTCTGTGTCTCAGTGTGTCAGTGTCTCGGTGTCTCAGAGTCACAGTGTCTCAGAGTCTCAGTGTCTCTGTGTCTCAGTGACTCTGTGTCTCAGAGTCTCAGTGTTTCTGTGTCTCAATGTCTCTGAGTCTCAGTGTCTCACAGTCTCAGTGTCTCTGTGTCTCAGAGTCTCAGTGCCTCTGTGTCTCAGTGTCTCAGTGTCTCAGGGTCTCAGTGTCTCAGTGTCTCTGTGTCTCAGTGTCTCTGTGCCTCAGTGTCTCAGTGTCTCAGGGTCTCAGTGTCTCTGTGTCTCTGTGCCTCAGTGCCTCCGTGTTCCCAGTGTCTCTGTGTCTTTGTGTGTCTGTGTCTCAGTGTCTCAAAGTCTTTGTGTCTCAGCGTCTCTGTGCCTCAGTGTTTCACTGCCTCAGTGTCTCAGTGTCTCAGAGTCACATTGTCTCTGTGTCTCAGTGTCTCTGTGTCTCAGTGTCTCTGTGCCTCTGTGTCTCAGAGTCTCAGTGTCTCTGTTCTCAGTGTCTCTGTGTTCCTGTGTCTCTGTGTCTCAGAGTCTCCGTGTCTCAGTGTCTCTGTGTCTCAGTGTGTCAGTGTCTCGGTGTCTCAGAGTCACAGTGTCTCAGAGTCTCAGTGTCTCTGTGTCTCAGTGTCTCTGTGTCTCAGAGTCTCAGTGTTTCTGTGTCTCAATGTCTCTGAGTCTCAGTGTCTCACAGTCTCAGTGTCTCTGTGTCTCAGAGTCTCAGTGCCTCTGTGTCTCAGTGTCTCTGTGTCTCAGTGTCTCACAGTCTCAGTGTCTCACAGTCTCAGTGTCTCCGTGTCTCAGTGTCTCTGTGTCTCAGTGTATCAGTGTCTCAGAGACTCAGTGTCTCAGTGTCTCTGTGCCTCAGTGTCACAGTGTCTCTTTGTCTCAGTGTCTGTGTCTCAGTGTCTCAGAGTATCAGTGTCTCTGTGTCGCAAAGTTTTGTGTCTCAGGGTCTCTGTGTCTCAGTATCTCAGAGTCTCAATGTCTCTGTGTCCCAGTGTCTCTGTGTCCCAGTGTCTCTGTGTCTCAGAATCTCAGAGTCTCAAAGTCCTGTGTCTAAGTGTCTCAGTGTCTCTGTGTCTAAGTGTCTGTGAGTCACAGTGTCTCAGTGTCTCAGTGTCTCTGTGCCTCAGTGTCTCAGGGTCTCAGTGTCTCTGTGTCTCTTGCCTCAGTGCCTCCGTGTTCCCAGTGTCTCTGTGTCTTTGTGTGTCTGTGTCTCAGTGTCTCAAAGTCTTTGTGTCTCAGCGTCTCTGTGCCTCAGTGTTTCACTGCCTCAGTGTCTCAGTGTCTCAGAGTCACATTGTCTCTGTGTCTCAGTGTCTCTGTGTCTCAGTGTCTCTGTGCCTCTGTGTCTCAGAGTCTCAGTGTCTCTGTTCTCAGTGTCTCTGTGTCTCAGTGTCTCAAAGTCTTTGTATTCAGTGCCTCAGAGTCTCAGTGTCTCATTACCTCAGTGTCTCAGTATCCGTGTCTCTGTGTCTCAGATTCTCAGTGTCTCAGATTCTCAGTGTCTCTGTGTCTCAGTGTCTCTGTGTCTCAGTGACTCAGTGTCTCTGTGTCTCAGTGTATCAGTGTCTCAGAGACTCAGTGTCACGTGTCTCTTTGTCTCAGTGTCTCAGTGTCTTTGTGTCTAATGTCACAGAGTTTCAGTGTCTCTGTGTCTCAAAGTTTTGCGTCTCAGTGTCTCTGTGTCTCAGAATCTCAGAGTCTCAAAGACTCTGTGTCTCAGTGTCTCAGAGTCTCAGTGTCCCTTTGACTCTGTGTTTCAGTGTCTCAGAATCTCAGTTTCTCAGTGTCTGTGTTTCAGTGTCTCAGTGTCTCAGTGTCTCTGTGTCTCTGTTTCTTAGTGTCTCTGTGTTTTGGTGTCTCTGTGCCTGAGTGTCTCAGTGTCTCAGAATCTCAGCGTCTCAGCGTCTCCGAGTCTCAGTGTCTCAGTGTCTCAGAGTCTCAGTGCCTCATTGTCTCATTGTCTATGTGTCTCAGTGTATCAGCATCTCAGAGACTCAGTGTCTCTTTGTCTCTGAGTCTGAGTGTCTCTGTGCCTCAGTGTCACAGTGTCTCAGTGTCCGAGTGTACCTGTGCCTCAGTGTCTCAGAGTCTCAGTGTCTCTGTGTCTCAGTGTCTCAAAGTCTTTGTATTCAGTGCCTCAGAGTCTCAGTGTCTCAGTGTCTCTGTGCCTCAGTCTCTCAGTGTCTCATTGTCTCTGTGTCTCAGTGTCTCAGAGTCTCAGGGTATCTGCATCTCAGAGTATCTTTGTCTCTGTGTGTCAGTGTCTCTGCGTTTCGCTGTCTCTGTGTCTCAGTGCCTCTGTGTCTCTGCACCTCAGTGTCACAGTGTCTCAGATTCTCGTGTCTCAGAGTCTCAGTGTCTCTGTGTCTCAGTGTCTCTGTGCCTCAGTGTCACAGTGTCTCCTTGTCTCTGTGTCTGAGTGTCTCTGAGCCTCAGTGTCACAGAGTATCTGTGTCTCTCTGTCTCAGTGTCTCTGTGTCTCAGTGACTCTGTGTCTCAGTGTCTCAGTGTCTCTGTGCCTCTGTGTCTCTGAGTCTCTGAGTCTCAGTGTGTCAGTGTCTCTGTCCCTCAGTGTCTCAGAGTCTCAGTGCCTCTGTGTCTCAGTGTCTCTGTGTCTCAGTGCCTCAAAGTCTTTGTATTCAGTGCCTCAGAGTCTCAGTGTCTCAGTGCCTCGGTGTCTCAGTGTTCCTGTGTCTCTGTGTCTCAGAGTCTCAGTGTCTCAGTGTCTCAGTGCCTCAGTGTCTCAGTGTTCCTGTGTCTCTGTGTCTCAGAGTCTCAGTGTCTCAGTGTCTCTGTGTCTCAGTGTGTCAGTGTCTCGGTGTCTCAGAGTCTCAGTGTCTCAGAGTCTCAGTGTCTCAGAGTCTCAGTGTCTCTGTGTCTCAATGTCTCTGTGTCTCAGTGTCTCTGTGCCTCAGTGTCTCTGTGCCTCAGTGTCTCATTCTTTCTGTGCCTCAGTGTCGCAGTGTCTCAGTTCTCTCTATCTCTGTGCCTCAGTGACTCAGAGTCTCAGTGTGTCTGTGTCTCAGAGTCTCAGACTTTCAGTGTCTCTGTCTCAGTGACTCTGTGTCTCAGTGTCTCAGCGTCTAAGAGTCTCAGTATCTCAGTCTCTCAGTGTCACAGTGTCTCAGTGTCCAAGTGTACCTGTGCCTCAGTGTCTCAGAGTCTCAGTGTCTCTGTGTCTCAGTGTCTCAAAGTCTTTGTATTCAGTGTCTCAGAGTCTCAGTGTCTCAGTGTGTCTGTGTTTCAGTGTCTCAGTGTCTCTGCGCCTCATTGTCTCTGTGTCTCTGTGCCTCATTGTCTCAGGCTCTCAGAGTCTCAGCGTCTCTGAGTCTCAGTGTGTCAGTGTATCAGTGTCTCAGACACTCAGTGTCTCCTTGTCTCTGTGTCTGAGTGTCTCTGTGCCTCAGTGTCACAGTGTCTCCTTGTCTCTGTGTCTGAGTGTCTCTGAGCCTCAGTGTCACAGTGTATCTGTGTCTCTCTGTCTCAGTGTCTCTGTGTCTCAGTGACTCTGTGTCTCAGTGTCTCAGTGTCTCTGTGCCTCTGTGTCTCTGAGTCTCTGAGTCTCAGTGTGTCAGTGTCTCTGTCCCTCAGTGTCTCAGAGGCTCAGTGCCTCTGTGTCTCAGTGTCTCTGTGTCTCAGTGCCTCAAAGTCTTTGTATTCAGTGCCTCAGAGTCTCAGTGTCTCAGTGCCTCGGTGTCTCAGTGTTCCTTTGTCTCTGTTTCTCAGAGTCTCAGTGTCTCAGTGTCGCAGTGCCTCAGTGTCTCAGTGTTCCTGTGTCTCTGTGTCTCAGAGTCTCAGTGTCTCAGTGTCTCAGTGTCTCTGTGTCTCTGTGTCTCAGTGTGTCAGTGTCTCGGTGCCTCAGAGTCTCAGTGTCTCAGAGTCTCAGTGTCTCTGTGTCTCAATGTCTCTGTGTCTCAGTGTCTCTGTGCCGCAGTGTCTCTGTGCCTCACTGTCTCAGTGTTTCTGTGCCTCAGTGTCGCAGTGTCTCAGTTCTCTCTATCTCTGTGCCTCAGTGACTCAGAGTCTCAGTGTGTCTGTGTCTCAGAGTCTCAGACTTTCAGTGTCTCTGTCTCAGTGACTCTCTGTCTCAGTGTCTCAGTGTCTAAGAGTCTCAGTATCTCAGTGACTCTGTGTCTCAGTGTCTCAGTGTCTCTGTGCCTCTGTGTCTCTGAGTCTCTGAGTCTCAGTGTGTCAGTGTCTCTGTCCCTCAGTGTCTCAGAGGCTCAGTGCCTCTGTGTCTCAGTGTCTCTGTGTCTCAGTGCCTCAAAGTCTTTGTATTCAGTGCCTCAGAGTCTCAGTGTCTCAGTGCCTCGGTGTCTCAGTGTTCCTTTGTCTCTGTTTCTCAGAGTCTCAGTGTCTCAGTGTCGCAGTGCCTCAGTGTCTCAGTGTTCCTGTGTCTCTGTGTCTCAGAGTCTCAGTGTCTCAGTGTCTCAGTGTCTCTGTGTCTCTGTGTCTCAGTGTGTCAGTGTCTCGGTGCCTCAGAGTCTCAGTGTCTCAGAGTCTCAGTGTCTCTGTGTCTCAATGTCTCTGTGTCTCAGTGTCTCTGTGCCGCAGTGTCTCTGTGCCTCACTGTCTCAGTGTTTCTGTGCCTCAGTGTCGCAGTGTCTCAGTTCTCTCTATCTCTGTGCCTCAGTGACTCAGAGTCTCAGTGTGTCTGTGTCTCAGAGTCTCAGACTTTCAGTGTCTCTGTCTCAGTGACTCTCTGTCTCAGTGTCTCAGTGTCTAAGAGTCTCAGTATCTCAGTGTCTCTGTGTCTCAGTGTGTCAGTTTCTCGGTGTCTCAGATTCTCAGTGTCTCAGTGTCTCAGTGTATCTGTGTCTCAGTGTCTCTGTGTCTCAGTGTCTCTATGCCTCAGTGTCTCAGTGTCTCTGTGCCTCAGTGTCGCAGTGTCTCAGTTCTCTCTATCTCTGTGCCTCAGTGTCTCAGCGTCTCAGTGTGTCTGTGTCTCAGTGTCTCTGTGTCTCAGAGTCTCAGACTTTCAGTGTCTCTGTCTCAGTGACTCTGTGTCTCAGTGTCTCAGTGTCTCAGTGTCTAAGAGTCTCAGTATCTCAGTGTCTCCGTGTCTCAGTGTCTCAGTGCCTCAGTGTCTCAGTGTTCCTGTGTCTCTGTGTCTCAGAATCTCCGTGTCTCAGTGTCTCTGTGTCTCAGTGTGTCAGTGTCTCGGTGTCTCAGAGTCACAGTGTCTCAGAGTCTCAGTGTCTCTGTGTCTCAGTGTCTCTGTGCCTCAGAGTCTCAGTGTTTCTGTGTCTCAATGTCTCTGAGTCTCAGTGTCTCACAGTCTCAGTGTCTCAGTGTCTCTGTGTCTCAGAGTCTCAGTGCCTCTGTGTCTCAGTGTCTCAGTGTCTCAGGGTCTCAGGGTCTCAGTGTCTCTGTGTCTCTGTGCCTCAGTGCCTCCGTGTTCCCAGTGTCTCTGTGTCTTTGTGTGTCTGTGTCTAAGTGTCTCAGTGTCTCTGTGTCTAAGTGTCTGTGAGTCACAGTGTCTCAGTGTCTCTGTGTCTCAGTGTCTCTGTGTCTCAGTGTCTCAGGGTCTCAGTGTCTCTGTGTCTCTTTGCCTCAGTGCCTCCGTGTTCCAAGTGTCTCTGTGTCTTTGTGTGTCTGTGTCTCAGTGTCTCAAAGTCTTTGTGTCTCAGCGTCTCTGTGCCTCAGTGTTTCACTGCCTCAGTGTCTCAGAGTCACATTGTCTCTGTGTCTTAGTGTCTCTGTGTCTCAGTGTCTCTGTGCCTCTGTGTCTCAGAGTCTTTGTATTCAGTGCCTCAGACTCTCAGTGTCTCATTACCTCAGTGTCTCAGTGTCCGTGTCTCTGTGTCTCAGATTCTCAGTGTCTCTGTGTCTCAGTGTCTCTGTGTCTCAGTGTCTCAGTGTATCTGTGTCTCTCTGTCTCAGTGTCTCTGTGTCTCAGTGTATCAGTGTCTCAGAGACTCAGTGTCACGTGTCTCTTTGTCTCAGTGTCTCAGTGTCTTTGTGTCTCAGTGTCACAGAGTTTCAGTGTCTCGGTGTCTCAAAGTTTTGTGTCTCAGTGTCTCTGTGTCTCAGAATCTCAGAGTCTCAGTTCTCTCTATCTCTGTGCCTCAGTGTCTCAGAGTCTCAGTGTGTCTGTGTCTCAGTGTCTCTGTGTCTCAGAGTCTCAGACTTTCAGTGTCTCTGTCTCAGTGACTCTGTGTCTCAGTGTCTCAGTGTTTAAGAGTCTCAGTATCTCAGTGTCTCCGTGTCTCAGTGTCTCAGAGACTCAGTGTCTCCTTGTCTCTGTGTCTGAGTGTCTCTGTGCCTCAGTGACACAGTGTCTCGCTGTCGCTGTATCTCATTGTCTCTGTGTATCAGTGTCTCAGAGGCTCAGTGTCTCTGTTTCTCTGTGTCTGAGTGTTTCTGTGCCTACGTGTCACAGTGTTTCAGATTATCAGTGTCTCAGAGTCTCAGTGACTATGTGCCTGTGTGTCTCAGAGTCTCAGTGTCTCTGTGTCTCAGTGTTTCATTGCCTCAGTGTCTCAGAGTCTCAGAGACTCAATGTCTCTGTGTCTCTCTGTTTGAGTGTCTCTGTGCCTCTGTGTCACAGTGTCTCAGTGTCTCAGATTATCAGTGTCTCAGCGTCTCAGAGTCTCTGTGAGTCTGTGCCTCTGTGTCTCAGTGTCTCTGTGTCTCAGTGTCTCTGTGCCGCAGTGTATCTGTGTCTCAGTGTTTCAGAGTTTCAGTGTCTCTATGTCTCTGTGTCTCAGTGTCTCAGTGTCTCTGTGCCTCAGTGGCTCAGAGTCTCAGTGTCTCTATGTTTCAGTGCCTCAGTGTCTCAGTGTCTCTGTGCCTCAGTGTATCTGTGTCTCAGTGTCTCTATGTTTCAGTGCCTCAGTGTCTCAGTGTCTCTGTGCCTCAGTGTATCTGTGCCTCAGTGTCTCAGTGTCTCACTGTCTCAGTGTCTCTGTTACTCAGTGCCTCAGTTGCTCAGTGGCTCAGTGACTCTCTGTCTTTGTGTGTCAGTGTCTCTGTGTCTCAGTGTCTCAAAGTTTTTGTGTCTCAGTGTTTCACTGCCTCAGTGTCTCAGAGTCACATTGTCTCTATGTCTCAGTGTCTCAGTGTCTCTGTGCCTCAATGTCTCAGTGTCTCTATGTCTCTGTGTCAGTGTCTCTGCGTTTCGCTGTCTCTGTGTCTCAGTGCCTCAGTGCCTCAGTGTCTCAGTGTCCCTGTGTCTCTGTGTCTCAAAGTGTTTGTATTCAGTGCCTCAGAGTCTCAGTGTCCTGTGTCTCTGTGTCTCAGAGTCTCAGTGTCTCTGTGTCTCAAAGTCTTTGTATTCAGTGCCTCAGAGTCTCAGTGTCTCATTGCCTCAGTGTCTCAGTGTCCCTGTGTGGCTGTGTCTCAGAGTCTCAGTGTCTCTGTGTCTCAGTGCCTCTGTGTCTCAGTGTCTCTGTGTCTCTGTGTCTCAGTGTCTCAGAGTCTCAGTGTCTCAGTTTCTCTGTGTCTCTGTGTCTCAATGTCTCAGTGTCTCTCTATGTCTGTGCTTCAGTGCCTCAGTGCCTCAGTGTCTCAGAATCTCAGTGTCTCAGTGTGTCTGTGTCTCAGTGTCTCAGCGTCACTGTGCCTCAGTGTCTCTGTATCTCTGTGCATCAGTGTCTCAGTTTCTCTGTGTCTCTGTGTCTCAGTGTCTCTGTGTCACAGTGTCTCTGTGTCTCTGTGCCTCAGTGTCTCTGTGTCTCTGTGCCTCAGTGTTTCAGTGCCTCAGTGTCTCTGTGTCTCAGTGTCTCAGTGTCTCAGAGTCTCAGTGTCCCTGTGACTCTGTGTTTCAGTGTCTCAGAATCTCAGTTTCTCAGTGTCTCTGTGTTTCAGTGGCTCAGTGTCTCTGTGTCTCTGTTTCTCAGTGTCTCTGTGTTTTGGTGTCTCTGTGCCTGAGTGTCTCAGTGTCTCAGAATCTCAGCGTCTCAGCATCTCCAAGTCTCAGTGTCTCAGTGTCTCAGAGTCTCACTGTCTCATTGTGTCATTGACTCTGTGTCTCAGTGTATCAGCATCTCAGAGACTCAGTGTCTCTTTGTCTCTGAGTCTGAGTGTCTCTGTGCCTGTGTCACAATGTCTCAGGGTCAGAATGTACCTGTGCCTCAGTGTCTCAGAGTCTCAGTGTCTCTGTGTCTCAGTGTCTCAAAGTCTTTGTATTCAGTGCCTCAGAGTCTCAGTGTCTCTGTGTGTCTGTGTTTCTGTGTCTCAGTGTATCAGTGTCTCAGAGACTCAGTGTCTCCTTGTCTGTGTCTGAGTGTCTCTGTGCCTCAGTGTCACAGTGTCTCCTTGTCTCTGTGTCTGAGTGTCTCTGTGCCTCAGTGTCACAGTGTCTCAGTGACTCTGTATCTCTGTGTCTCAGTGTCTCTGTGTCTCTGAGTCTCAGAGCCTCAGTGTGTCAGTGTCTGTGTCCCTCAGTGTCTCAGAGCCTCAGTGTCTCTGTGTCTCAGTGTCTCAGTGCCTCAAAGTCTTTGTATTCAGTGCTTCAGAGTCTCAGTGTCTCAGTACCTCAGTGTCTCAGTGTTCCTGTGTATCTGTGTCTCAGAGTCTCAGTGTCTCAGTGTCTCAGTGTCTCAGTGCCTCAGTGTCTCAGTGTTCCTGTGTCTCTGTGTCTCAGAGTCTCAGTGTCTCTGTGTCTCAGTGTGTCAGTGTCTCGGTGTCTCAGAGTCTCAGTGTCTCAGAGTCTCAGTGTCTCTGTTGCTCTGTGTCTCTGTGTCTCAGTGTCTCTGTGCCTCAGTGTCTCAGTGTCTCTGTGCCTCAGTGTCGCAGTGTCTCAGTTCTCTCTATCTCTGTGCCTCAGTGTCTCAGAGTCTCATTGTGTCTGTGTCTCAGTGTCTCTGTGTCTCAGAGTCTCAGACTTTCAGTGTCTCTGTCTCAGTGACTCTGTGTCTCAGTGTCTCAGAGTCTCAGTATCTCAGTGTCTCCGTGTCTCAGTGTCTCAGTGCCTCAGTGTCTCCGTGTTCCTGTGTCTCTGTGTCTCAGAGTCTCAATGTCTCAGTGTCTCTGTATCTCAGTGTCTCTGTGTCTCAGTGCCTCAGAGTCTCAGTGTCACATTGCCTCAGTGTCTCAGTGTCCCTGTGTCTCGGTGTCTCAGAGTCTCAATGTCTCAGTGTCTCTGTGTCTCAGTGTCTCAGAGTCTCAGTGTCTCAGTTTCTCTGTGTCTCTGTGTCTCAATGTCTCAGTGTCTCTCTATCTCTGTGCTTCAGTGCCTCAGTGTCTCAGTGTGTCTGTGTTTCAGTGTCTCAGTGTCCCTGTGCCTCAGTGTCTCTGTGTCTCAGTGTCTCAGTGTCTCTGTGCCTCTGTGTCTCTGAGTCTCTGAGTCTCAGTGTGTCAGTGTCTCTGTCCCTCAGTGTCTCAGAGTCTCAGTGCCTCTGTGTCTCAGTGTCTCTGTGTCTCAGTGCCTCAAAGTCTTTGTATTCAGTGCCTCAGAGTCTCAGTGTCTCAGTGCCTCGGTGTCTCAGTGTTCCTGTGTCTCTGTGTCTCAGAGTCTCAGTGTCTCAGTGTCTCAGTGCCTCAGTGTCTCAGTGTTCCTGTGTCTCTGTGTCTCAGAGTCTCAGTGTCTCAGTGTCTCTGTGTCTCAGTGTGTCAGTGTCTCGGTGTCTCAGAGTCTCAGTGTCTCAGAGTCTCAGTGTCTCAGAGTCTCAGTGTCTCTGTGTCTCAATGTCTCTGTGTCTCAGTGTCTCTGTGCCTCAGTGTCTCTGTGCCTCAGTGTCTCATTCTTTCTGTGCCTCAGTGTCGCAGTGTCTCAGTTCTCTCTATCTCTGTGCCTCAGTGACTCAGAGTCTCAGTGTGTCTGTGTCTCAGAGTCTCAGACTTTCAGTGTCTCTGTCTCAGTGACTCTGTGTCTCAGTGTCTCAGCGTCTAAGAGTCTCAGTATCTCAGTCTCTCAGTGTCACAGTGTCTCAGTGTCCAAGTGTACCTGTGCCTCAGTGTCTCAGAGTCTCAGTGTCTCTGTGTCTCAGTGTCTCAAAGTCTTTGTATTCAGTGTCTCAGAGTCTCAGTGTCTCAGTGTGTCTGTGTTTCAGTGTCTCAGTGTCTCTGCGCCTCATTGTCTCTGTGTCTCTGTGCCTCATTGTCTCAGGCTCTCAGAGTCTCAGCGTCTCTGAGTCTCAGTGTGTCAGTGTATCAGTGTCTCAGACACTCAGTGTCTCCTTGTCTCTGTGTCTGAGTGTCTCTGTGCCTCAGTGTCACAGTGTCTCCTTGTCTCTGTGTCTGAGTGTCTCTGAGCCTCAGTGTCACAGTGTATCTGTGTCTCTCTGTCTCAGTGTCTCTGTGTCTCAGTGACTCTGTGTCTCAGTGTCTCAGTGTCTCTGTGCCTCTGTGTCTCTGAGTCTCTGAGTCTCAGTGTGTCAGTGTCTCTGTCCCTCAGTGTCTCAGAGGCTCAGTGCCTCTGTGTCTCAGTGTCTCTGTGTCTCAGTGCCTCAAAGTCTTTGTATTCAGTGCCTCAGAGTCTCAGTGTCTCAGTGCCTCGGTGTCTCAGTGTTCCTTTGTCTCTGTTTCTCAGAGTCTCAGTGTCTCAGTGTCGCAGTGCCTCAGTGTCTCAGTGTTCCTGTGTCTCTGTGTCTCAGAGTCTCAGTGTCTCAGTGTCTCAGTGTCTCTGTGTCTCTGTGTCTCAGTGTGTCAGTGTCTCGGTGCCTCAGAGTCTCAGTGTCTCAGAGTCTCAGTGTCTCTGTGTCTCAATGTCTCTGTGTCTCAGTGTCTCTGTGCCGCAGTGTCTCTGTGCCTCACTGTCTCAGTGTTTCTGTGCCTCAGTGTCGCAGTGTCTCAGTTCTCTCTATCTCTGTGCCTCAGTGACTCAGAGTCTCAGTGTGTCTGTGTCTCAGAGTCTCAGACTTTCAGTGTCTCTGTCTCAGTGACTCTCTGTCTCAGTGTCTCAGTGTCTAAGAGTCTCAGTATCTCAGTGTCTCTGTGTCTCAGTGTGTCAGTTTCTCGGTGTCTCAGATTCTCAGTGTCTCAGTGTCTCAGTGTATCTGTGTCTCAGTGTCTCTGTGTCTCAGTGTCTCTATGCCTCAGTGTCTCAGTGTCTCTGTGCCTCAGTGTCGCAGTGTCTCAGTTCTCTCTATCTCTGTGCCTCAGTGTCTCAGCGTCTCAGTGTGTCTGTGTCTCAGTGTCTCTGTGTCTCAGAGTCTCAGACTTTCAGTGTCTCTGTCTCAGTGACTCTGTGTCTCAGTGTCTCAGTGTCTCAGTGTCTAAGAGTCTCAGTATCTCAGTGTCTCCGTGTCTCAGTGTCTCAGTGCCTCAGTGTCTCAGTGTTCCTGTGTCTCTGTGTCTCAGAATCTCCGTGTCTCAGTGTCTCTGTGTCTCAGTGTGTCAGTGTCTCGGTGTCTCAGAGTCACAGTGTCTCAGAGTCTCAGTGTCTCTGTGTCTCAGTGTCTCTGTGCCTCAGAGTCTCAGTGTTTCTGTGTCTCAATGTCTCTGAGTCTCAGTGTCTCACAGTCTCAGTGTCTCAGTGTCTCTGTGTCTCAGAGTCTCAGTGCCTCTGTGTCTCAGTGTCTCAGTGTCTCAGGGTCTCAGGGTCTCAGTGTCTCTGTGTCTCTGTGCCTCAGTGCCTCCGTGTTCCCAGTGTCTCTGTGTCTTTGTGTGTCTGTGTCTAAGTGTCTCAGTGTCTCTGTGTCTAAGTGTCTGTGAGTCACAGTGTCTCAGTGTCTCTGTGTCTCAGTGTCTCTGTGTCTCAGTGTCTCAGGGTCTCAGTGTCTCTGTGTCTCTTTGCCTCAGTGCCTCCGTGTTCCAAGTGTCTCTGTGTCTTTGTGTGTCTGTGTCTCAGTGTCTCAAAGTCTTTGTGTCTCAGCGTCTCTGTGCCTCAGTGTTTCACTGCCTCAGTGTCTCAGAGTCACATTGTCTCTGTGTCTTAGTGTCTCTGTGTCTCAGTGTCTCTGTGCCTCTGTGTCTCAGAGTCTTTGTATTCAGTGCCTCAGACTCTCAGTGTCTCATTACCTCAGTGTCTCAGTGTCCGTGTCTCTGTGTCTCAGATTCTCAGTGTCTCTGTGTCTCAGTGTCTCTGTGTCTCAGTGTCTCAGTGTATCTGTGTCTCTCTGTCTCAGTGTCTCTGTGTCTCAGTGTATCAGTGTCTCAGAGACTCAGTGTCACGTGTCTCTTTGTCTCAGTGTCTCAGTGTCTTTGTGTCTCAGTGTCACAGAGTTTCAGTGTCTCGGTGTCTCAAAGTTTTGTGTCTCAGTGTCTCTGTGTCTCAGAATCTCAGAGTCTCAGTTCTCTCTATCTCTGTGCCTCAGTGTCTCAGAGTCTCAGTGTGTCTGTGTCTCAGTGTCTCTGTGTCTCAGAGTCTCAGACTTTCAGTGTCTCTGTCTCAGTGACTCTGTGTCTCAGTGTCTCAGTGTTTAAGAGTCTCAGTATCTCAGTGTCTCCGTGTCTCAGTGTCTCAGAGACTCAGTGTCTCCTTGTCTCTGTGTCTGAGTGTCTCTGTGCCTCAGTGACACAGTGTCTCGCTGTCGCTGTATCTCATTGTCTCTGTGTATCAGTGTCTCAGAGGCTCAGTGTCTCTGTTTCTCTGTGTCTGAGTGTCTCTGTGCCTACGTGTCACAGTGTTTCAGATTATCAGTGTCTCAGAGTCTCAGTGACTATGTGCCTGTGTGTCTCAGAGTCTCAGTGTCTCTGTGTCTCAGTGTTTCATTGCCTCAGTGTCTCAGAGTCTCAGAGACTCAATGTCTCTGTGTCTCTCTGTTTGAGTGTCTCTGTGCCTCTGTGTCACAGTGTCTCAGTGTCTCAGATTATCAGTGTCTCAGCGTCTCAGAGTCTCTGTGAGTCTGTGCCTCTGTGTCTCAGTGTCTCTGTGTCTCAGTGTCTCTGTGCCGCAGTGTATCTGTGTCTCAGTGTTTCAGAGTTTCAGTGTCTCTATGTCTCTGTGTCTCAGTGTCTCAGTGTCTCTGTGCCTCAGTGGCTCAGAGTCTCAGTGTCTCTATGTTTCAGTGCCTCAGTGTCTCAGTGTCTCTGTGCCTCAGTGTATCTGTGTCTCAGTGTCTCTATGTTTCAGTGCCTCAGTGTCTCAGTGTCTCTGTGCCTCAGTGTATCTGTGCCTCAGTGTCTCAGTGTCTCACTGTCTCAGTGTCTCTGTTACTCAGTGCCTCAGTTGCTCAGTGGCTCAGTGACTCTCTGTCTTTGTGTGTCAGTGTCTCTGTGTCTCAGTGTCTCAAAGTTTTTGTGTCTCAGTGTTTCACTGCCTCAGTGTCTCAGAGTCACATTGTCTCTATGTCTCAGTGTCTCAGTGTCTCTGTGCCTCAATGTCTCAGTGTCTCTATGTCTCTGTGTCAGTGTCTCTGCGTTTCGCTGTCTCTGTGTCTCAGTGCCTCAGTGCCTCAGTGTCTCAGTGTCCCTGTGTCTCTGTGTCTCAAAGTGTTTGTATTCAGTGCCTCAGAGTCTCAGTGTCCTGTGTCTCTGTGTCTCAGAGTCTCAGTGTCTCTGTGTCTCAAAGTCTTTGTATTCAGTGCCTCAGAGTCTCAGTGTCTCATTGCCTCAGTGTCTCAGTGTCCCTGTGTGGCTGTGTCTCAGAGTCTCAGTGTCTCTGTGTCTCAGTGCCTCTGTGTCTCAGTGTCTCTGTGTCTCTGTGTCTCAGTGTCTCAGAGTCTCAGTGTCTCAGTTTCTCTGTGTCTCTGTGTCTCAATGTCTCAGTGTCTCTCTATGTCTGTGCTTCAGTGCCTCAGTGCCTCAGTGTCTCAGAATCTCAGTGTCTCAGTGTGTCTGTGTCTCAGTGTCTCAGCGTCACTGTGCCTCAGTGTCTCTGTATCTCTGTGCATCAGTGTCTCAGTTTCTCTGTGTCTCTGTGTCTCAGTGTCTCTGTGTCACAGTGTCTCTGTGTCTCTGTGCCTCAGTGTCTCTGTGTCGCTGTGCCTCAGTGTTTCAGTGCCTCAGTGTCTCTGTGTCTCAGTGTCTCAGTGTCTCAGAGTCTCAGTGTCCCTGTGACTCTGTGTTTCAGTGTCTCAGAATCTCAGTTTCTCAGTGTCTCTGTGTTTCAGTGGCTCAGTGTCTCTGTGTCTCTGTTTCTCAGTGTCTCTGTGTTTTGGTGTCTCTGTGCCTGAGTGTCTCAGTGTCTCAGAATCTCAGCGTCTCAGCATCTCCAAGTCTCAGTGTCTCAGTGTCTCAGAGTCTCACTGTCTCATTGTGTCATTGACTCTGTGTCTCAGTGTATCAGCATCTCAGAGACTCAGTGTCTCTTTGTCTCTGAGTCTGAGTGTCTCTGTGCCTGTGTCACAATGTCTCAGGGTCAGAATGTACCTGTGCCTCAGTGTCTCAGAGTCTCAGTGTCTCTGTGTCTCAGTGTCTCAAAGTCTTTGTATTCAGTGCCTCAGAGTCTCAGTGTCTCTGTGTGTCTGTGTTTCTGTGTCTCAGTGTATCAGTGTCTCAGAGACTCAGTGTCTCCTTGTCTGTGTCTGAGTGTCTCTGTGCCTCAGTGTCACAGTGTCTCCTTGTCTCTGTGTCTGAGTGTCTCTGTGCCTCAGTGTCACAGTGTCTCAGTGACTCTGTATCTCTGTGTCTCAGTGTCTCTGTGTCTCTGAGTCTCAGAGCCTCAGTGTGTCAGTGTCTGTGTCCCTCAGTGTCTCAGAGCCTCAGTGTCTCTGTGTCTCAGTGTCTCAGTGCCTCAAAGTCTTTGTATTCAGTGCTTCAGAGTCTCAGTGTCTCAGTACCTCAGTGTCTCAGTGTTCCTGTGTATCTGTGTCTCAGAGTCTCAGTGTCTCAGTGTCTCAGTGTCTCAGTGCCTCAGTGTCTCAGTGTTCCTGTGTCTCTGTGTCTCAGAGTCTCAGTGTCTCTGTGTCTCAGTGTGTCAGTGTCTCGGTGTCTCAGAGTCTCAGTGTCTCAGAGTCTCAGTGTCTCTGTTGCTCTGTGTCTCTGTGTCTCAGTGTCTCTGTGCCTCAGTGTCTCAGTGTCTCTGTGCCTCAGTGTCGCAGTGTCTCAGTTCTCTCTATCTCTGTGCCTCAGTGTCTCAGAGTCTCATTGTGTCTGTGTCTCAGTGTCTCTGTGTCTCAGAGTCTCAGACTTTCAGTGTCTCTGTCTCAGTGACTCTGTGTCTCAGTGTCTCAGAGTCTCAGTATCTCAGTGTCTCCGTGTCTCAGTGTCTCAGTGCCTCAGTGTCTCCGTGTTCCTGTGTCTCTGTGTCTCAGAGTCTCAATGTCTCAGTGTCTCTGTATCTCAGTGTCTCTGTGTCTCAGTGCCTCAGAGTCTCAGTGTCACATTGCCTCAGTGTCTCAGTGTCCCTGTGTCTCGGTGTCTCAGAGTCTCAATGTCTCAGTGTCTCTGTGTCTCAGTGTCTCAGAGTCTCAGTGTCTCAGTTTCTCTGTGTCTCTGTGTCTCAATGTCTCAGTGTCTCTCTATCTCTGTGCTTCAGTGCCTCAGTGTCTCAGTGTGTCTGTGTTTCAGTGTCTCAGTGTCCCTGTGCCTCAGTGTCTCTGTGTCTCAGTGTCTCAGTTTCTCTGTGCCTCAGTGTCTCTGTGTCACAGTGTCTCGGTGTATCTGTGCCTCAGTGTCTCTGTGTCTCTGTGCCTCAGTGTTTCAGTGCCTCAGTGTCTCAGTGTCTCAGAGTCACATTGTCTCTGTGCGTCAGTGCCTCAGCGTCTCAGTATCTCAGAGTCTCAGTGTCTCAGTGTGTCTGTGTTTCAGTGTCTCAGTGACTCTGTGCCTCAGTGTCTCTGTGTCTCAGTGTATCAGTGTCTCAGAGACTCAGTGTCTCATTGTCTCTGTGTCTGAGTGTCTCTGTGCCTCAGTGCCTCAGTCTCACAGTGTCTCAGTGTCTCAGTGTCTCTCTGTTACAGTGTCTCAGAGTCTCAGAGTCTCAGTGTCTCAGAGACTCAGTGTCTCAGTTTCTCTGTGTCTCTGTGTCTCAATGTCTCAGTGTCTCTCTATCTCTGTGCTTCAGTGCCTCAGTGTCTCAGAGTCTCAGTGTCTCAGTGTGTCTGTGTCTCAGTGTCTCAGCGTCCCTTGCCTCAGTGTCTCTGTGTCTCTGTGCATCAGTGTCTCTGTGTCTCTGTGTCTCAGTGTCTCTGTGTCACAGTATCTCTGTGTCTCTGTGCCTCAGTGTCTCTGTGTCTCTGTGCCTCAGTGTTTCAGTGCCTCAGTGTCTCAGTGTCTCAGAGTCACATTGTCTCTGTGCGTCAGTGCCACAGTGTCTCAGTATCTCAGAGTCTCAGTGTCTCAGTGTGTCTGTGTTTCAGTGCCTCAGTGTCTCTGTGCCTCAGTGTGACAGTGTCTCAGAGTCTCAGTGTCTCTGTGTCTCAGTGTCTCAGAGTCTCAGTGTCTCAGAGACTCAGTGTCTCAGTGTCCCAGTGTACCTGTGCCTCAGTGTTTCAGTGTCTCAGTGTCTCAGTGCCTCAGTGCCTCAGAATCTCAGTGTCTCTGTGCCTCAGTGTCTCAGTGTCCCAGTGTTACTGTGTCTCAGAGTCTCAGCGTCTCAGTGTCTCAGTGTCTCTCTGTCTCAGTGTATCAGTGTCTCAGAGACACAGTGTCTCTGTGCCTCAGTGTCTCAGTGTCTCTGTGTCTCAATATCTCAGTGTCTCTCTATCTCTGTGCCTCAGTGTCTCTACGTGTTTATGTCTCAGTGTGTCTGTGTCTCAGTGTCTCTGTGTCTCTGTGCCTCAGTGTTTCAGAGTCTCAGAGACTCAATGTCTCTGTGTCTCTCTGTTTGAGTGTCTCTGTGCCTCTGTGTCACAGTGTCTCAGTGTCTCAGATTATCAGTGTCTCAGCGTCTCAGAGTCTCTGTGAGTCTGTGCCTCTGTGTCTCAGTGTCTCTGTGTCTCAGTGTCTCTGTGCCGCAGTGTATCTGTGTCTCAGTGTTTCAGAGTTTCAGTGTCTCTATGTCTCTGTGTCTCAGTGTCTCAGTGTCTCTGTGCCTCAGTGGCTCAGAGTCTCAGTGTCTCTATGTTTCAGTGCCTCAGTGTCTCAGTGTCTCTGTGCCTCAGTGTATCTGTGTCTCAGTGTCTCTATGTTTCAGTGCCTCAGTGTCTCAGTGTCTCTGTGCCTCAGTGTATCTGTGCCTCAGTGTCTCAGTGTCTCACTGTCTCAGTGTCTCTGTTACTCAGTGCCTCAGTTGCTCAGTGGCTCAGTGACTCTCTGTCTTTGTGTGTCAGTGTCTCTGTGTCTCAGTGTCTCAAAGTTTTTGTGTCTCAGTGTTTCACTGCCTCAGTGTCTCAGAGTCACATTGTCTCTATGTCTCAGTGTCTCAGTGTCTCTGTGCCTCAATGTCTCAGTGTCTCTATGTCTCTGTGTCAGTGTCTCTGCGTTTCGCTGTCTCTGTGTCTCAGTGCCTCAGTGTCTCAGTGTCTCAGTGTCTCAGAGTCTCAGTGTCTCAGTGTCTCTGTGTCTCTGTGCCTCAGTGTCTCAGTGTCTCTGTGCCTCAGTGTCTATGCGTCTCAATGTCTCAGTTCTCTCTATTTCTGTGCCTCAGTGTCTCAGAGTCTCAGTGTGTCTGTGTCTCAGTGTCTCAGTGTCTCTGTGTCTCAGAGTCTCAGTGTCTAAGAGTCTCAGTATCTCAGTGTCTCTGTGTCTCAGTGTATCAGTGACTCAGAGACTCAGAGTCCCTGTGTCTCTGTGCCTCAATGTCACAGTGTGTCAGTGTCTCAGTGTCTCAGAGTCTCAGTGTCTCAGTGTCTCTGTGCCTCAGTGTCTCAGTGTCTCTGTGCCTCAGTGTCTATGCGTCTCAATGTCTCAGTTCTCTCTATTTCTGTGCCTCAGTGTCTCAGAGTCTCAGTGTGTCTGTGTCTCATTGTCTCTGTGTCTCTGTGCCTAATTGTCTCAGGGTCTCAGAGTCTCAGCTTCTCTGAGTCTCAGTGTCTCAGTGTCTAAGAGTCTCAGTTCTCAGTGTCTCTGTGTCTCAGTGTATCAGTGACTCGGAGACTCAGAGTCCCTGTGTCTCTGTGCCTCAATGTCACAGTGTGTCAGTGTCTCAGATTATGAGTGTCTCAATATCTCAGTGTTTCTCTATCTCTGTGCCTCAGTGTCTCAGTGTGTCTGCGTTTCAGTGTCTCAGTGTCTCTGTGCCTCATTGTCTCTGTGCCTCATTGTCTCAGGGTCTCAGACTTTCCGCTTCTCTGAGTCTCAGTGTCTCAGAGTATCAGAGTCTCAGTGTTTCAGTGTCTCTGTGTCTCAGTGTATCTGTGTCTCAGAGACTCAGTGTCTCTGTTTCTCTGTGTCTGAGTGTCTCTGTGCCTAAGTGTCACAGTGTGTCAGATCTGTGTCTGAGTGTCTCTGTGCCTCAGTGTCACAGTGTCTCTCTGTCTCTCTGTCTCTGTGTCTCTGTGTCTCAGTGTCTCTGTGTATCAGTGTGTCAGAGGCTCAGTGTCTCTGTTTCTCTGTGTCTGAGTGTCTCTGTGCCTCTGAGTCACAATGTCTCAGATTATCAGTGTCTCAGAGTCTCAGTGAGTCTGTGTCTGTGTGTCTCAGTGTCTCAGTGTCTCTGTGCCTCAGTGTTTCATTGCCTCAGTGTCTCAGAGTCTCAGTGTCTCTGACTCTCAGTGTCTCCATGTCTCAGTGTCTCAGTGTCTCAGTGACTCAGTGTCTCTGTGTCTCAGTGTATCAGTGTCTCAGAGATTCAGTGTCACAGTGTCTCTTTGTCTCAGTGTCTCAGTGTCTTTGTGTCTCAGTGTCTCAGAGTTTCAGTGTCTCTGTGTGTCAAAGTTTTGTGTCTCAGTGTCTCTGTGTCTCAGAATCTCAGAGTCTCAAAGACTCTGTGTCCCAGTGTCTCAGTGTCTCAGAGTCTCAGTGTCTCAGTGTCTCTGTGTCTAAGTGTCTCAGTGTCTCTGTGTCTAAGTGTCTGTGAGTCACAGTGTCTCTGTGTCTCTGTGCCTCAGTGTCTCAGTGTCTCAGGGTCTCAGTGTCTCTGTGTCTCTGTGTCTCAGTGTCTCTGTGTCTCAGTGTCTCAGAGTCTCAGTGTCTCAGAGACTCAGTGTCTCAGTGTCCCAGTGTACCTGTGCCTCAGTGTTTCAGTGTCTCAGTGTCTCAGTGCCTCAGTGCCTCAGAATCTCAGTGTCTCTGTGCCTCAGTGTCTCAGTGTCCCAGTGTTACTGTGTCTCAGAGTCTCAGCGTCTCAGTGTCTCAGTGTCTCTCTGTCTCAGTGTATCAGTGTCTCAGAGACACAGTGTCTCTGTGCCTCAGTGTCTCAGTGTCTCTGTGTCTCTGTGTCTCAATATCTCAGTGTCTCTCTATCTCTGTGCCTCAGTGTCTCTACGTGTTTATGTCTCAGTGTGTCTGTGTCTCAGTGTCTCTGTGTCTCTGTGCCTCAGTGTTTCAGAGTCTCAGAGACTCAATGTCTTTGTGTCTCTCTGTTTGAGTGTCTCTGTGCCTCTGTGTCACAGTGTCTCAGTGTCTCAGATTATCAGTGTCTCAGCGTCTCAGAGTCTCTGTGAGTCTGTGCCTCTGTGTCTCAGTGTCTCTGTGTCTCAGTGTCTCTGTGCCGCAGTGTATCTGTGTCTCAGTGTTTCAGTGTTTCAGAGTTTCAGTGTCTCTATGTCTCTGTGTCTCAGTGTCTCAGTGTCTCTGTGCCTCAGTGGCTCAGAGTCTCAGTGTCTCTATGTTTCAGTGCCTCAGTGTCTCAGTGTCTCTGTGCCTCAGTGTATCTGTGTCTCAGTGTCTCTATGTTTCAGTGCCTCAGTGTCTCAGTGTCTCTGTGCCTCAGTGTATCTGTGCCTCAGTGTCTCAGTGTCTCAGTGTCTCACTGTCTCAGTGTCTCTGTTACCCAGTGCCTCAGTTGCTCAGTGGCTCAGTGACTCTCTGTCTTTGTGTGTCAGTGTCTCTGTGTCTCAGTGTCTCAAAGTTTTTGTGTCTCAGTGTTTCACTGCCTCAGTGTCTCAGAGTCACATTGTCTCTATGTCTCAGTGTCTCAGTGTCTCTGTGCCTCAATGTCTCAGTGTCTCTATGTCTCTGTGTCAGTGTCTCTGCGTTTCGCTGTCTCTGTGTCTCAGTGCCTCAGTGCCTCAGTGTCTCAGTATCCCTGTGTCTCTGTGTCTCAAAGTCTTTGTATTCAGTGCCTCAGAGTCTCAGTGTCCTGTGTCTCTGTGTCTCAGAGTCTCAGTGTCTCTGTGTCTCAAAGTCTTTGTATTCAGTGCCTCAGTGTCTCAGTGTCTCATTGCCTCAATGTCTCAGTGTCCCTGTGTGGCTGTGTCTCAGAGTCTCAGTGTCTCTGTGTCTCAGTGCCTCTGTGTCTCAGTGTCTCTGTGTCTCTGTGTCTCAGTGTCTCAGAGTCTCAGTGTCTCAGTTTCTCTGTGTCTCTGTGTCTCAATGTCTCAGTGTCTCTCTATGTCTGTGCTTCAGTGCCTCAGTGCCTCAGTGTCTCAGAATCTCAGTGTCTCAGTGTGTCTGTGTCTCAGTGTCTCAGCGTCACTGTGCCTCAGTGTCTCTGTGTCTCTGTGCATCAGTGTCTCAGTTTCTCTGTGTCTCTGTGTCTCAGGGTCTCTGTGTCACAGTGTCTCTGTGTCTCTGTGCCTCAGTGTCTCTGTGTCTCTGTGCCTCAGTGTTTCAGTGCCTCAGTGTCTCTGTGTCTCAGTGTCTCAGTGTCTCAGAGTCTCAGTGTCCCTGTGACTCTGTGTTTCAGTGTCTCAGAATCTCAGTTTCTCAGTGTCTCTGTGTTTCAGTGGCTCAGTGTCTCTGTGTCTCTGTTTCTCAGTGTCTCTGTGTTTTGGTGCATCTGTGCCTGAGTGTCTCAGTGTCTCAGAATCTCAGCGTCTCAGCATCTCCAAGTCTCAGTGTCTCAGTGTCTCAGAGTCTCACTGTCTCATTGTGTCATTGTCTCTGTGTCTCAGTGTATCAGCATCTCAGAGACTCAGTGTCTCTTTGTCTCTGAGTCTGAGTGTCTCTGTGCCTGTGTCACAATGTCTCAGTGTCAGAATGTACCTGTGCCTCAGTGTCTCAGAGTCTCAGTGTCTCTGTGTCTCAGTGTGTCAAAGTCTTTGTATTCAGTGCCTCAGAGTCTCAGTGTCTCAGTGTGTCTGTGTTTCTGTGTCTCAGTGTATCAGTGTCTCAGAGACTCAGTGTCTCCTTGTCTCTGTGTCTGAGTGTCTCTGTGCCTCAGTGTCACAGTGTCTCCTTGTCTCTGTGTCTGAGTGTCTCTGTGCCTCAGTGTCACAGTGTCTCAGTGACTCTGTATCTCTGTGTCTCAGTGTCGCTGTGTCTCTGAGTCTCAGAGTCTCAGTGTGTCAGTGTCTGTGTCCCTCAGTGTCTCAGAGCCTCAGTGTCTCTGTGTCTCAGTGCCTCAAAGTCTTTGTATTCAGTGCCTCAGAGTCTCAGTGTCTCAGTACCTGTGTCTCAGTGTTCCTGTGTCTCTGTGTCTCAGAGTCTCAGTGTCTCAGTGTCTCAGTGTCTCAGTGCCTCAGTGTCTCAGTGTTCCTGTGTCTCTGTGTCTCAGAGTCTCAGTGTCTCTGTGTCTCAGTGTGTCAGTGTCTCGGTGTCTCAGAGTCTCAGTGTCTCAGAGTCTCAGTGTCTCTGTTGCTTTGTGTCTCTGTGTCTCAGTGTCTCTGTGCCTCAGTGTCGCAGTGTCTCAGTTCTCTCTATCTCTGTGCCTCAGTGTCTCAGAGTCTCATTGTGTCTGTGTCTCAGTGTCTCTGTGTCTCAGAGTCTCAGACTTTCAGTGTCTCTGTCTCAGTGACTCTGTGTCTCAGTGTCTCAGAGTCTCAGTATCTCAGTGTCTCCGTGTCTCAGTGTCTCAGTGCCTCAGTGTCTCCGTGTTCCTGTGTCTCTGTGTCTCAGAGTCTCAATGTCTCAGTGTCTCTGTATCTCAGTGTCTCTGTGTCTCAGTGCGTCAGAGTCTCAGTGTCTCATTGCCTCAGTGTCTCAGTGTCCCTGTGTCTCGGTGTCTCAGAGTCTCAATGTCTCAGTGTCTCAGTGTCTCAGTGTCTCAGAGTCTCAGTGTCTCAGTTTCTCTGTGTCTCTGTGTCTCAATGTCTCAGTGTCTCTCTATCTCTGTGCTTCAGTGCCTCAGTGTCTCAGTGTGTCTGTGTTTCAGTGTCTCAGTGTCCCTGTGCCTCAGTGTCTCTGTGTCTCAGTGTCTCAGTTTCTCTGTGCCTCAGTGTCTCTGTGTCACAGTGTCTCGGTGTATCTGTGCCTCAGTGTCTCTGTGTCTCTGTGCCTCAGTGTTTCAGTGCCTCAGTGTCTCAGTGTCTCAGAGTCACATTGTCTCTGTGCGTCAGTGCCTCAGCGTCTCAGTATCTCAGAGTCTCAGTGTCTCAGTGTGTCTGTGTTTCAGTGTCTGAGTGTCTCTGTGCCTCAGTGCCTCAGTCTCACAGTGTCTCAGTGTCTCAGTGTCTCTCTGTTTCAGTGTCTCAGAGTCTCAGTGTCTCAGAGACTCAGTGTCTCAGTTTCTCTGTGTCTCTGTGTCTCAATGTCTCAGTGTCTCTCTATCTCTGTGCTTCAGTGCCTCAGTGTCTCAGAGTCTCAGTGTCTCAGTGTGTCTGTGTCTCAGTGTCTCAGCGTCCCTTGCCTCAGTGTCTCTGTGTCTCTGTGCATCAGTGTCTCTGTGTCTCTGTGTCTCAGTGTCTCTGTGTCACAGTGTCTCTGTGTCTCTGTCCCTCAGTGTCTCTGTGTCTCTGTGCCTCAGTGTTTCAGTGCCTCAGTGTCTCAGTGTCTCAGAGTCACATTGTCTCTGTGCGTCAGTGCCACAGTGTCTCAGTATCTCAGAGTCTCAGTGTCTCAGTGTGTCTGTGTTTCAGTGCCTCAGTGTCTCTGTGCCTCAGTGTGACAGTGTCTCAGAGTCTCAGTGTCTCTGTGTCTCAGTGTCTCAGAGTCTCAGAGTCTCAGTGTCTCAGAGACTCAGTGTCTCAGTGTCCCAGTGTACCTGTGCCTCAGTGTTTCAGTGTCTCAGTGTCTCAGTGCCTCAGTGCCTCAGAATCTCAGTGTCTCTGTGCCTCAGTGTCTCAGTGTCCCAGTGTTACTGTGTCTCAGAGTCTCAGCGTCTCAGTGTCTCAGTGTCTCAGTGTCTCTCTGTCTCAGTGTATCAGTGTTTCAGAGACACAGTGTCTCTGTGCCTCAGTGTCTCAGTGTCTCTGTGTCTCTGTGTCTCAATATCTCAGTGTCTCTCTATCTCTGTGCCTCAGTGTCTCTACGTGTTTATGTCTCAGTGTGTCTGTGTCTCAGTGTCTCTGTGTCTCTGTGCCTCAGTGTTTCAGAGTCTCAGAGACTCAATGTCTCTGTGTCTCTCTGTTTGAGTGTCTCTGTGCCTCTGTGTCACAGTGTCTCAGTGTCTCAGATTATCAGTGTCTCAGCGTCTCAGAGTCTCTGTGATTCTGTGCCTCTGTGTCTCAGTATCTCTGTGTCTCAGTGTCTCTGTGCCGCAGTGTATCTGTGTCTCAGTGTTTCAGTGTTTCAGAGTTTCAGTGTCTCTATGTCTCTGTGTCTCAGTGTCTCAGTGTCTCTGTGCCTCAGTGGCTCAGAGTCTCAGTGTCTCTATGTTTCAGTGCCTCAGTGTCTCAGTGTCTCTGTGCCTCAGTGTATCTGTGTCTCAGTGTCTCTATGTTTCAGTGCCTCAGTGTCTCAGTGTCTCTGTGCCTCAGTGTATCTGTGCCTCAGTGTCTCAGTGTCTCAGTGTCTCACTGTCTCAGTGTCTCTGTTACTCAGTGCCTCAGTTGCTCAGTGGCTCAGTGACTCTCTGTCTTTGTGTGTCAGTGTCTCTGTGTCTCAGTGTCTCAAAGTTTTTGTGTCTCAGTGTTTCACTGCCTCAGTGTCTCAGAGTCACATTGTCTCTATGTCTCAGTGTCTCAGTGTCTCTGTGCCTCAATGTCTCAGTGTCTCTATGTCTCTGTGTCAGTGTCTCTGCGTTTCGCTGTCTCTGTGTCTCAGTGCCTCAGTGTCTCAGTGTCTCAGTGTCTCAGAGTCTCAGTGTCTCAGTGTCTCTGTGTCTCTGTGCCTCAGTGTCTCAGTGTCTCTGTGCCTCAGTGTCTATGCGTCTCAATGTCTCAGTTCTCTCTATTTCTGTGCCTCAGTGTCTCAGAGTCTCAGTGTGTCTGTGTCTCAGTGTCTCAGTGTCTCTGTGTCTCAGAGTCTCAGTGTCTAAGAGTCTCAGTATCTCAGTGTCTCTGTGTCTCAGTGTATCAGTGACTCAGAGACTCAGAGTCCCTGTGTCTCTGTGCCTCAATGTCACAGTGTGTCAGTGTCTCAGTGTCTCAGAGTCTCAGTGTCTCAGTGTCTCTGTGCCTCAGTGTCTCAGTGTCTCTGTGCCTCAGTGTCTATGCGTCTCAATGTCTCAGTTCTCTCTATTTCTGTGCCTCAGTGTCTCAGAGTCTCAGTGTGTCTGTGTCTCATTGTCTCTGTGTCTCTGTGCCTAATTGTCTCAGGGTCTCAGAGTCTCAGCTTCTCTGAGTCTCAGTGTCTCAGTGTCTAAGAGTCTCAGTTCTCAGTGTCTCTGTGTCTCAGTATATCAGTGACTCGGAGACTCAGAGTCCCTGTGTCTCTGTGCCTCAATGTCACAGTGTGTCAGTGTCTCAGATTATGAGTGTCTCAATATCTCAGTGTTTCTCTATCTCTGTGCCTCAGTGTCTCAGTGTGTCTGCGTTTCAGTGTCTCAGTGTCTCTGTGCCTCATTGTCTCTGTGCCTCATTGTCTCAGGGTCTCAGACTTTCCGCTTCTCTGAGTCTCAGTGTCTCAGAGTATCAGAGTCTCAGTGTTTCAGTGTCTCTGTGTCTCAGTGTATCTGTGTCTCAGAGACTCAGTGTCTCTGTTTCTCTGTGTCTGAGTGTCTCTGTGCCTCTGAGTCACAATGTCTCAGATTATCAGTGTCACAGTGTGTCAGATCTGTGTCTGAGTGTCTCTGTGCCTCAGTGTCACAGTGTCTCTCTGTCTCTCTGTCTCTGTGTCTCTGTGTCTCAGTGTCTCTGTATATCAGTGTGTCAGAGGCTCAGTGTCTCTGTTTCTCTGTGTCTGAGTGTCTCTGTGCCTCTGAGTCACAATGTCTCAGATTATCAGTGTCTCAGAGTCTCAGAGTCTCAGTGAGTCTGTGTCTGTGTGTCTCAGTGTCTCAGTGTCTCTGTGCCTCAGTGTTTCATTGCCTCAGTGTCTCAGAGTCTCAGTGTCTCTGAGTCTCAGTGTCTCCATGTCTCAGTGTATCAGTGTTTCAGAGACACAGTGTCTCTGTGCCTCAGTGTCTCAGTGTCTCTGTGTCTCTGTGTCTCAATATCTCAGTGTCTCTCTATCTCTGTGCCTCAGTGTCTCTACGTGTTTATGTCTCAGTGTGTCTGTGTCTCAGTGTCTCTGTGTCTCTGTGTCTAAGTGTCTCAGTGTCTCTGTGTCTAAGTGTCTGTGAGTCACAGTGTCTCTGTGTCTCTGTGCCTCAGTGTCTCAGTGTCTCAGGGTCTCAGTGTCTCTGTGTCTCTGTGTCTCAGTGTCTCTGTGTCTCAGTGTCTCAGAGTCTCAGAGTCTCAGTGTCTCAGAGACTCAGTGTCTCAGTGTCCCAGTGTACCTGTGCCTCAGTGTTTCAGTGTCTCAGTGTCTCAGTGCCTCAGTGCCTCAGAATCTCAGTGTCTCTGTGCCTCAGTGTCTCAGTGTCCCAGTGTTACTGTGTCTCAGAGTCTCAGCGTCTCAGTGTCTCAGTGTCTCTCTGTCTCAGTGTATCAGTGTCTCAGAGACACAGTGTCTCTGTGCCTCAGTGTCTCAGTGTCTCTGTGTCTATGTGTCTCAATATCTCAGTGTCTCTCTATCTCTGTGCCTCAGTGTCTCTACGTGTTTATGTCTCAGTGTGTCTGTGTCTCAGTGTCTCTGTGTCTCTGTGCCTCAGTGTTTCAGAGTCTCAGAGACTCAATGTCTCTGTGTCTCTCTGTTTGAGTGTCTCTGTGCCTCTGTGTCACAGTGTCTCAGTGTCTCAGATTTTCAGTGTCTCAGCGTCTCAGAGTCTCTGTGAGTCTGTGCCTCTGTGTCTCAGTGTCTCTGTGTCTCAGTGTCTCTGTGCCGCAGTGTATCTGTGTCTCAGTGTTTCAGTGTTTCAGAGTTTCAGTGTCTCTATGTCTCTGTGTCTCAGTGTCTCAGTGTCTCTGTGCCTCAGTGGCTCAGAGTCTCAGTGTCTCTATGTTTCAGTGCCTCAGTGTCTCAGTGTCTCTGTGCCTCAGTGTATCTGTGTCTCAGTGTCTCTATGTTTCAGTGCCTCAGTGTCTCAGTGTCTCTGTGCCTCAGTGTATCTGTGCCTCAGTGTCTCAGTGTCTCACTGTCTCAGTGTCTCTGTTACTCAGTGCCTCAGTTGCTCAGTGGCTCAGTGACTCTCTGTCTTTGTGTCTCAGTGTTTCACTGCCTCAGTGTCTCAGAGTCACATTGTCTCTATGTCTCAGTGTCTCAGTGTCTCTGTGCCTCAATGTCTCAGTGTCTCTATGTCTCTGTGTCAGTGTCTCTGCGTTTCGCTGTCTCTGTGTCTCAGTGCCTCAGTGCCTCAGTGTCTCAGTGTCCCTGTGTCTCTGTGTCTCAAAGTCTTTGTATTCAGTGCCTCAGAGTCTCAGTGTCCTGTGTCTCTGTGTCTCAGAGTCTCAGTGTCTCTGTGTCTCAAAGTCTTTGTATTCAGTGCCTCAGAGTCTCAGTGTCTCATTGCCTCAGTGTCTCAGTGTCCCTGTGTGGCTGTGTCTCAGAGTCTCAGTGTCTCTGTGTCTCAGTGCCTCTGTGTCTCAGTGTCTCTGTGTCTCTGTGTCTCAGTGTCTCAGAGTCTCAGTGTCTCAGTTTCTCTGTGTCTCTGTGTCTCAATGTCTCAGTGTCTCTCTATGTCTGTGCTTCAGTGCCTCAGTGTCTCAGAATCTCAGTGTCTCAGTGTGTCTGTGTCTCAGTGTCTCAGCGTCACTGTGCCTCAGTGTCTCTGTGTCTCTGTGCATCAGTGTCTCAGTTTCTCTGTGTCTCTGTGTCTCAGTGTATCTGTGTCACAGTGTCTCTGTGTCTCTGTGCCTCAGTGTCTCTGTGTCTCTGTGCCTCAGTGTTTCAGTGCCTCAGTGTCTCAGAGTCTCAGTGTCTCAGTGTGTCTGTGTTTCAGTGTCTCAGTGTCTCTGTGCCTCAGTGTCTCTGTGTCTCAGTGTATCAGTGTCTCAGAGACTCAGTGTCTCATTGTCTCTGTGTCTGAGTGTCTCTGTGCCTCAGTGTCACAGTGTCTCCTTGTGTCTGTGTCTGAGTGTCTCTGTGCCTCAGTTGCACAGTGTCTCAGAGTCTCACTGTCTCAGTGTATCAGTGTCTCAGAGACACAGTGTCTCTGTGCCTCAGTGTCTCAGTATCTCTGTGTCTCAGTGTCATAAAGTATGTCTCAGTGTATCAGTGTCTCAGAGACACAGTGTCTCAGTGCCTCAGTGTCTCAGTGTCTCAGAGTCACATTGTCTCTGTGCGTCAGTGCCTCAGCGTCTCAGTATCTCAGAGTCTCAGTGTCTCAGTGTGTCTGTGTTTCAGTGTCTCAGTGACTCTGTGCCTCAGTGTCTCTGTGTCTCAGTGTATCAGTGTCTCTGTGTCTCTGTGTCTCAGTGTCTCTGTGTCACAGTGTCTCTGTGTCTCTGTGCCTCAGTGTCTCTGTGTCTCTGTGCCTCAGTGTTTCAGTGCCTCAGTGTCTCAGTGTCTCAGAGTCACATTGTCTCTGTGCGTCAGTGCCACAGTGTCTCAGTATCTCAGAGTCTCAGTGTCTCAGTGTGTCTGTGTTTCAGTGCCTCAGTGTCTCTATGCCTCAGTGTGACAGTGTCTCAGAGTCTCAGTGTCTCTGTGTCTCAGTGTCTCAGAGTCTCAGAGTCTCAGTGTCTCAGTGTCTCTGTGTCTAAGTGTCTCAGTGTCTCTGTGTCTAAGTGTCTGTGAGTCACAGTGTCTCTGTGTCTCTGTGCCTCAGTGTCTCAGTGTCTCAGGGTCTCAGTGTCTCTGTGTCTCTGTGTCTCTGTGTCTCAGTGTCTCAGAGTCTCAGAGTCTCAGTGTCTCAGAGACTCAGTGTCTCAGTGTCCCAGTGTACCTGTGCCTCAGTGTTTCAGTGTCTCAGTGTCTCAGTGCCTCAGTGCCTCAGAATCTCAGTGTCTCTGTGCCTCAGTGTCTCAGTGTCCCAGTGTTACTGTGTCTCAGAGTCTCAGCGTCTCAGTGTCTCAGTGTCTCTCTGTCTCAGTGTATCAGTGTCTCAGAGATACAGTGTCTCTGTGCCTCAGTGTCTCAGTGTCTCTGTGTCTCAATATCTCAGTGTCTCTCTATCTCTGTGCCTCAGTGTCTCTACGTGTTTATGTCTCAGTGTGTCTGTGTCTCAGTGTCTCTGTGTCTCTGTGCCTCAGTGTTTCAGAGTCTCAGAGACTCAATGTCTCTGTGTCTCTCTGTTTGAGTGTCTCTGTGCCTCTGTGTCACAGTGTCTCAGTGTCTCAGATTATCAGTGTCTCAGCGTCTCAGAGTCTCTGTGAGTCTGTGCCTCTGTGTCTCAGTGTCTCTGTGTCTCAGTGTCTCTGTGCCGCAGTGTATCTGTGTCTCAGTGTTTCAGTGTTTCAGAGTTTCAGTGTCTCTATGTCTCTGTGTCTCAGTGTCTCAGTGTCTCTGTGCCTCAGTGGCTCAGAGTCTCAGTGTCTCTATGTTTCAGTGCCTCAGTGTCTCAGTGTCTCTGTGCCTCAGTGTATCTGTGTCTCAGTGTCTCTATGATTCAGTGCCTCAGTGTCTCAGTGTCTCTGTGCCTCAGTGTATCTGTGCCTCAGTGTCTCAGTGTCTCAGTGTCTCACTGTCTCAGTGTCTCTGTTACTCAGTGCCTCAGTTGCTCAGTGGCTCAGTGACTCTCTGTCTTTGTGTGTCAGTGTCACTGTGTCTCAGTGTCTCAAAGTTTTTGTGTCTCAGTGTTTCACTGCCTCAGTGTCTCAGAGTCACATTGTCTCTATGTCTCAGTGTCTCAGTGTCTCTGTGCCTCAATGTCTCAGTGTCTCTATGTCTCTGTGTCAGTGTCTCTGCGTTTCGCTGTCTCTGTGTCTCAGTGCCTCAGTGTCTCAGTGTCTCAGAGTCTCAGTGTCTCAGTGTCTCTGTGCCTCAGTGTCTCAGTGTCTCTGTGCCTCAGTGTCTATGCGTCTCAATGTCTCAGTTCTCTCTATTTCTGTGCCTCAGTGTCTCAGAGTCTCAGTGTGTCTGTGTCTCAGTGTCTCTGTGTCTCAGAGTCTCAGTGTCTAAGAGTCTCAGTATCTCAGTGTCTCTGTGTCTCAGTGTATCAGTGACTCAGAGACTCAGAGTCCCTGTGTCTCTGTGCCTCAATGTCACAGTGTGTCAGTGTCTCAGTGTCTCAGAGTCTCAGTGTCTCAGTGTCTCTGTGCCTCAGTGTCTCAGTGTCTCTGTGCCTCAGTGTCTATGCGTCTCAATGTCTCAGTTCTCTCTATTTCTGTGCCTCAGTGTCTCAGAGTCTCAGTGTGTCTGTGTCTCATTGTCTCTGTGTCTCTGTGCCTAATTGTCTCAGGGTCTCAGAGTCTCAGCTTCTCTGAGTCTCAGTGTCTCAGTGTCTAAGAGTCTCAGTTCTCAGTGTCTCTGTGTCTCAGTGTATCAGTGACTCAGAGACTCAGAGTCCCTGTGTCTCTGTGCCTCAATGTCACAGTGTGTCAGTGTCTCAGATTATGAGTGTCTCAATTTCTCAGTGTTTCTCTATCTCTGTGCCTCAGTGTCTCAGTGTGTCTGCGTTTCAGTGTCTCAGTGTCTCTGTGCCTCATTGTCTCTGTGCCTCATTGTCTCAGGGTCTCAGACTTTCCGCTTCTCTGAGTCTCAGTGTCTCAGAGTATCAGAGTCTCAGTGTTTCAGTGTCTCTGTGTCTCAGTGTATCTGTGTCTCAGAGACTCAGTGTCTCTGTTTCTCTGTGTCTGAGTATCTCTGTGCCTAAGTGTCACAGTGTGTCAGATCTGTGTCTGAGTGTCTCTGTGCCTCAGTGTCACAGTGTCTCTCTGTCTCTCTGTCTCTGTGTCTCTGTGTCTCAGTGTCTCTGTGTATCAGTGTGTCAGAGGCTCAGTGTCTCTGTTTCTCTGTGTCTGAGTGTCTCTGTGCCTCTGAGTCACAATGTCTCAGATTATCAGTGTCTCAGAGTCTCAGAGTCTCAGTGAGTCTGTGTCTGTGTGTCTCAGTGTCTCAGTGTCTCTGTGCCTCAGTGTTTCATTGCCTCAGTGTCTCAGAGTCTCAGTGTCTCTGAGTCTCAGTGTCTCCATGTCTCAGTGTCTCAGTGTCTCAGTGACTCAGTGTCTCTGTGTCTCAGTGTATCAGTGTCTCAGAGATTCAGTGTCACAGTGTCTCTTTGTCTCAGTGTCTCAGTGTCTTTGTGTCTCAGTGTCTCAGAGTTTCAGTGTCTCTGTGTCTCAAAGTTTTGTGTCTCAGCGTCTCTGTGTCTCAGAATCTCAGAGTCTCAAAGACTCTGTGTCCCAGTGTCTCAGTGTCTCAGAGTCTCAGTGTCTCAGTGTCTCTGTGTCTAAGTGTCTCAGTGTCTCTGTGTCTCTGTGTCTAAGTGTCTGTGAGTCACAGTGTCTCTGTGTCTCTGTGCCTCAGTGTCTCAGTGTCTCAGGGTCTCAGTGTCTCTGTGTCTCTGTGTCTCAGTGTCTCTGTGCCTCAGTGCCTCCGTGTTCTCAGTGTCTCTGTGTCTTTGTGTGTCTATGTCTCAGTGTCTCAAAGTCTTTGTGTCTCAGTGTCTCAGTGTCTCAGTGTCTCAGAGTCTCAGTGACTCTCTGTCTCCGTGTCTGAGTCTCTCTGTGCCTCAGTGTCACAGTGTCTCTGTGTCTCAGTGCCTCAGTGTCTATGTGTCTCAGTGTTTCTGTGTCTCAGTGTCTCAAAGTCTTTGTGTCTCAGTGTCTCAGAGTCTCAGTGTCCCTTTGACTCTGTGTTTCAGTGTCTCAGAATCTCAGTTTCTCAGTGTCTGTGTTTCAGAGTCTCAGTGTCTCAGAGTCTCAGTGTCTCATTGTCTCATTGTCTCTGTGCCTCAGTGTATCAGCATCTCAGAGACTCAGTGTCTCTTTGTCTCTGAGTCTGAGTGTCTCTGTGCCTCAATGTCACAGTGTCTCAGTGTCCGAGTGTACCTGTGCCTCAGTGTCTCAGAGTCTCAGTGTCTCTGTGTCTCAGTGTCTCAAAGTCTTTGTATTCAGTGCCTCAGAGTCTCAGTGTATCAGTGTCTCTGTGCCTCCGTCTCTCAGTGTCTTAGTGTCTCTGTGTCTCAGTGTCTCAGAGTCACAGCGTATCTGCATCTCAGAGTATCTTTGTCTCTGGGTGTCAGTGTCTCTGCGTTTCGCTGTCTCTGTGTCTCAGTGCCTCAGTGTCTCTGAATCTCTGCACCTCAGTGTCTCAGTGTCTCAGATTCTCGTGTCTCAGAGTCTCAGTGTCTCTGAGTCTCAGTGTCTCTGTGTCTCAGTGTGTCTGTGCCTCAGTGTCTCAGTGCCTCAGTGTCTCAGTGTCTCAGTTCTCTCTATCTCTGTGCCTCAGTGTCTCAGAGTCTCAGTGTGTCTGTGTCTCAGTGTCGCTGTGTCTCAGAGCCTCAGACTTTCAGTGTCTCTGTCTCAGTGACTCTGTGTCTCAGTGTCTCAGTGTTTAAGAGTCTCAGTATCTCAGTGTCTCCGTGTCTCAGTGTCTCAGAGGCTCAGTGTCTCTGTTTCTCTGTGTCTGAGTGTCTCTGTGCCTAAGTGTCACCGTGTTTCAGATTATCAGTGTATCAGTGTCTCAGAGACTCAGTGTGTCAGTGTCTCTTTGTCTCATTGACTCAGTGTCTTTGTGTCTCAGTGTCTCAGAGTTTCAGTTCTCTGTGTCTTAAAGTTTTGTGTCTCAGTGTCTCTGTGTCTCAGAATCTCAGAGTCTCAAAGACTCTGTGTCCCAGTGTCTCAGTGTCTCGGAGTCTCAGTGTCTCAGTGTCTCTGTGTCTCTGTGTCTAAGTGTGTCAGTGTCTCTGTGTCTAAGTGTCTGTGAGTCACAGTGTCTCAGTGACTCAGTGTCTCCGTGTCTCAGTGTCTCAGTGTCTCAGGGTCTCAGTGTCTCTGTGTCTCTGTGTCTCAGTGTCTCAGTGTCTTAGTGTCTCCATGTCTCTGTGTCTAAATGTGTCAGTGCCTCTGTGTCTAAGTGTCTGTGAGTCACAGTGTCTCAGTGTCTCTGTGTCTCTGTGCCTTAGTGTCTCAGTTTCTCAGGGTCTCAGTGTCTCAGTGTCTCAGTGTCTCAGAGTCTCAGTGAATCTGTGTCTCCGTGTCTGAATCTCTCTGTGCCTCAGTGTCACAGTGTCTCTGTGTCTCAGTGCCTCAGTGTCTCTGTGTCTCAGTGTCTCAGTGTCTCAGAGTCTCAGTGTCCCTGTGACTCTGTGTTTCAGTGTCTCAGAATCTCAGTTTCTCAGTGTCTCTGTGTTTCAGTGGCTCAGTGTCTCAGTGTCTCTGTTTCTCAGTGTCTCTGTGTTTTGGTGTCTCTGTGCCTGAGTGTCTCACTGTCTCAGAATCTCAGCGTCTCAGCATCTCCGAGTCTCAGTGTCTCAGAGTCTCACTGTCTCATTGTGTCATTGTCTCTGTGTCTCAGTGTATCAGCATCTCAGAGACTCAGTGTCTCTTTGTCTCTGAGTCTGAGTGTCTCTGTGCCTCAGTGTCACAATGTCTCAGTGTCAGAGTGTACCTGTGCCTCAGTGTCTCAGAGTCTCAGTGTCTCAGAGTCTCAGTGTCTCTGTGTCTCAGTGTCTCAAAGTCTTTGTATTCAGTGCCTCAGAGTCTCAGTGTCTCAGTGTATCAGTGTCTCAGAGACTCAGTGTCTCCTTGTCTCTGTGTCTCAGTGTCTCTGTCCCTCAGTGTCACAGTGTCTCCTTGTCTCTGTGTCTGAGTGTCTCTGTGCCTCAGTGTCACAGTGTCTCAGTGACTCTGTATCTCTGTGTCACAGTGTCTCTGTGTCTCTGAGTGTCAGAGTCTCAGTGTGTCAGTGTCTGTGTCCCTCAGTGTCTCAGAGCCTCAGTGTCTCTGTGTCTCAGTGTCTCAGTGCCTCAAAGTCTTTGTATTCAGTGCCTCAGAGTCTCAGTGTCTCAGTACCTCAGTGTCTCAGTGTTCCTGTGTCTCTGTGTCTCAGAGTCTCAGTGTCTCAGTGTCTCAGTGCCTCAGTGTCTCAGTGTTCCTGTGTCTCTGTGTCTCAGAGTCTCAGTGTCTCTGTGTCTCAGTGTGTCAGTGTCTCGGTGTCTCAGAGTCTCAGTGTCTCAGAGTCTCAGTGTCTCTGTTGCTCAGTGTCTCTGTGTCTCAGTGTCTCTGTGCCTCAGTGTCTCAGTGTCTCTGTGCCTCAGTGTCGCAGTGTCTCAGTTCTCTCTATCTCTGTGTCTCAGTGTCTCAGAGTCTCATTGTGTCTGTGTCTCAGTGTCTCTGTGTCTCAGAGTCTCAGACTTTCAGTGTCTCTGTCTCAGTGACTCTGTGTCTCAGTGTCTCAGAGTCTCAGTATCTCAGTGTCTCCGTGTCTCAGTGTCTCAGTGCCTCAGTGTCTCCGTGTTCCTGTGTCTCTGTGTCTCAGAGTCTCAATGTCTCAGTGTCTCTGTGTCTCAGTGTATCTGTGTCTCAGTGTATCAGAGTCACAGCGTATCTGCATCTCAGAGTATCTTTGTCTCTGGGTGTCAGTGTCTCTGCGTTTCGCTGTCTCTGTGTCTCAGTGCCTCAGTGTCTCTGAATCTCTGCACCTCAGTGTCTCAGTGTCTCAGATTCTCGTGTCTCAGAGTCTCAGTGTCTCTGAGTCTCAGTGTCTCTGTGTCTCAGTGTGTCTGTGCCTCAGTGTCTCAGTGCCTCAGTGTCTCAGTGTCTCAGTTCTCTCTATCTCTGTGCCTCAGTGTCTCAGAGTCTCAGTGTGTCTGTGTCTCAGTGTCGCTGTGTCTCAGAGCCTCAGACTTTCAGTGTCTCTGTCTCAGTGACTCTGTGTCTCAGTGTCTCAGTGTTTAAGTGTCTCAGTATCTCAGTGTCTCCGTGTCTCAGTGTCTCAGAGGCTCAGTGTCTCTGTTTCTCTGTGTCTGAGTGTCTCTGTGCCTAAGTGTCACCGTGTTTCAGATTATCAGTGTATCAGTGTCTCAGAGACTCAGTGTCTCAGTGTCTCTTTGTCTCAGTGACTCAGTGTCTTTGTGTCTCAGTGTCTCAGAGTTTCAGTCCTCTGTGTCTTAAAGTTTTGTGTCTCAGTGTCTCTGTGTCTCAGAATCTCAGAGTCTCAAAGACTCTGTGTCCCAGTGTCTCAGTGTCTCGGAGTCTCAGTGTCTCAGTGTCTCTGTGTCTCTGTGTCTAAGTGTGTCAGTGTCTCTGTGTCTAAGTGTCTGTGAGTCACAGTGTCTCAGTGTCTCAGTGTCTCCGTGTCTCAGTGTCTCAGTGTCTCAGGGTCTCAGTGTCTCTGTGTCTCTGTGTCTCAGTGTCTCTGTGCCTCAATGCCTCCGTGTTCTCAGTGTCTCTGTGTCTTTGTGTGTCTGTGTCTCAGTGTCTCAAAGTCTTTGTGTCTCAGTGTCTCTGTGTCTCAGTGTCTCAGAGTCTCAGTGAATATGTGTCTCCGTGTCTGAGTCTCTCTGTGCCTCAGTGTCACAGTGTCTCTGTGTCTCAGTGCCTCAGTGTCTCTGTGTCTCAGTGTTTCTGTGTCTCAGTGTCTCAAAGTCTTTGTGTCTCAGTGTCTCAGAGTCTCAGTGTCCCTGTGACTCTGTGTTTGTGTCTCAGAATCTCAGTTTCTCTGTGTTTCAGTGGCTCAGTGTCTCAGTGTCTCTGTGTCTCTGTTTCTCAGTGTCTCTGTGTTTTGGTGTCTCCGTGCCTGAGTGTCTCAGTGTCTCAGAATCTCAGTGTCTCAGCGTCTCCGAGTCTCAGTGTCTCAGAGTCTCACTGTCTCATTGTGTCATTGTCTCTGTGTCTCAGTGTATCAGCATCTCAGAGACTCAGTGTCCCTTTGTCTCTGAGTCTGAGTATCTCTGTGCCTCAGTGTCACAGTGTCTCAGTGTCCGAGTGTACCTGTGCCTCAGTGTCTCAGAGTCTCAGTGGCTCTGTATCTCAGTGTCTCAAAGTCTTTGTATTCAGTGTCTCAGAGTCTCAGTGTCTCCGTGTGCCTGTGTTTCAGTGTCTCTGTGCCTCATTGTCTCAGGGTCTCAGAGTCTCAGTGTATCAGTGTCTCTGTGTCTCAGTGTATCAGTGTCACAGAGACTCAGTGTCTCCTTGTCTCTGTGTCTGAGTGTCTCTGTGCCTCAGTGTCACAGTGTCTCTCTATCTCTCTGTCTCAGTGTCTCTGTGTCTCAGTGTCTCAGTGTCTCAGTGACTCTGTGTCTCAGTGTCTCAGTGTCTCTGTGCCTCTGTGTCTCTGAGTCTCTGAGTCTCAGTGTGTCAGTGTCTCTGTCCCTCAGTGTCTCAGAGTCTCAGTGTCTCTGTGTCTCAGTGTCTCTGTGTCTCAGTGCCTCAAAGTCTTTGTATTCAGTGTCTCTGTGTCTCAGTATCTCAGTGTCTAAGAGTCTCAGTTCTCAGTGTCTCTGTGTCTCAGAGTCTCAGAGACTCAGAGTCCCTGTGTCTCTGTGCCTCAATGTCACAGTGTGTCAGTGTCTCAGATTATGAGTGTCTCAGTGTCTCAGTGTTTCTCTATCTCTGTGCCACATTGTCTCAGTGTCTCTGTGTCTCAATATCTCAGTGTCTCTGTATCTCTGTGTCTCAGTGTCTCTGTGTCTCTGTTCCTCAGTGTTTCAGAGTCTCAGAGATTCAATGTCTCTGTGTCTCTCTGTTTGAGTGTCTCTGTGCCTCTGTGTCACAGTGTCTCAGTGTCTCAGATTATCAGTGTCTCAGCGTCTCAGAGTCTCTGTGAGTCTGTGTCTCTGTGTCTCAGTGTCTCTGTGTCTCAGTGTCTCTGTGCCGCAGTGTATCTGTGTCTCAGTGTCTCAGTGTTTCAGAGTTTCAGTGTCTCTATGTTTCAGTGCCTCAGTGTCTCAGTGTCTCTGTGCCTCAGTGTATCTGTGCCTCAGTGTCTCAGTGTCTCACTGTCTCAGTGTCTCTGTTACTCAGTGCCTCAGTGTCTCAGTGGCTCAGTGACTCTCTGTCTTTGTGTGTCAGTGTCTCTGTGTCTCAGTGTCTCAAAGTTTTTGTGTCTCAGTGTTTCACTGCCTCAGTGTCTCAGAGTCACATTGTCTCTATGTCTCAGTATCTCAGTGTCTCTGTGCCTCAATGTCTCAGTGTCTCAGTGTCTCTATGTCTCTGTGTGTCAGTGTCTCTGCGTTTCGCTGTCTCTGTGTCTCAGTGCCTCAGTGTCTCAGTGTCTCAGTGTCTCAGAGTCTCAGTGTCTCAGTGTCTCTGTGTCTCAGTGTCTCTGTGCCTCAGTGTCTCCATGTCTCTGTGCCTCAGTGTCTATGCGTCTCAATGTCTCAGTTCTCTCTATCTCTGTGCCTCAGTGTCTCAGAGTCTCAGTGTGTCTGTGTCTCAGTGTCTCAGTGTCTCTGTGTCTCAGAGTCCCTGTGTCTCTGTGCCTCAATGTCACAGTGTGTCAGTGTCTCTGTGTCTCAAAGTTTTGTGTCTCTGTGTCTCAGAATCTCAGAGTCTCAAAGACTCTGTGTTCCAGAGTCTCAGTGTCTCAGTGTCTCAGTGTCTCCATGTCTCTGTGTCTAAGTGTGTCAGTGCCTCTGTGTCTAAGTGTCTGTGAGTCACAGTGTCTCAGTGTCTCTGTGTCTCTGTGCCTTAGTGTCTCAGTTTCTCAGGGTCTCAGTGTCTCAGTGTCTCTGTGTCTATGTGTCTCTGTGCCTCAGTGTCTCTGTGCCTCAATGCCTCCGTGTTCTCAGTGTCTCTGTGTCTTTGTGTGTCTGTGTCTCAATGTCTCAAAGTCTTTGTGTCTCAGTGTCTCTGTGTCTCAGTGTCTCAGAGTCTCAGTGAATCTGTGTCTCCGTGTCTGAGTCTCTCTGTGCCTCAGTGTCACAGTGTCTCTGTGTCTCAGTGCCTCAGTGTCTCTGTGTCTCAGTGTCTCAGTGTCTCAGTGTCTCAGAGTCTCAGTGTCCCTGTGACTCTGTGTTTCAGTGTCTCAGAATCTCAGTTTCTCAGTGTCTCTGTGTTTCAGTGGCTCAGTGTCTCAGTGTCTCTGATTCTCAGTGTCTCTGTGTTTTGGTGTCTCTGTGCCTGAGTGTCTCAGTGTCTCAGAATCTCAGCGTCTCAGCATCTCCGAGTCTCAGTGTCTCAGTGTCTCAGAGTCTCACTGTCTCATTGTGTCATTGTCTCTGTGTCTCAGTGTATCAGCATCTCAGAGACTCAGTGTCTCTTTGTCTCTGAGTCTGAGTGTATCTGTGCCTCAGTGTCACAATGTCTCAGTGTCAGAGTGTACCTGTGCCTCAGTGTCTCAGAGTCTCAGTGTCTCAGAGTCTCAGTGTCTCTGTGTCTCAGTGTCTCAAAGTCTTTGTATTCAGCGCTCAGAGTCTCAGTGTCTCAGTGTATCAGTGTCTCAGAGACTCAGTGTCTCCTTGTCTCTGTGTCTGAGTGTCTCTGTGCCTCAGTGTCACAGTGTCTCCTTGTCTCTGTGTCTGAGTGTCTCTGTGCCTCAGTGTCACAGTGTCTCAGTGACTCTGTATCTCTGTGTCTCAGTGTCTCTGTGTCTCTGAGTGTCAGAGTCTCAGTGTGTCAGTGTCTGTGTCCCTCAGTGTCTCAGAGCCTCAGTGTCTCTGTGTCTCAGTGCCGCAAAGTCTTCGTATTCAGTGCCTCAGAGTCTCAGTGTCTCAGTACCTCAGTGTCTCAGTGTTCCTGTGTCTCTGTGTCTCAGAGTCTCAGTGTCTCAGTGTCTCAGTGCCTCAGTGTCTCAGTGTTCCTGTGTCTCTGTGTCTCAGAGTCTCAGTGTCTCTGTGTCTCAGTGTGTCAGTGTCTCGGTGTCTCAGAGTCTCAGTGTCTCAGAGTCTCAGTGTCTCTGTTGCTCAGTGTCTCTGTGTCTCAGTGTCTCTGTGCCTCAGTGTCTCAGTGTCTCTGTGCCTCAGTGTCGCAGTGTCTCAGTTCTCTCTATCTCTGTGCCTCAGTGTCTCAGAGTCTCATTGTGTCTGTGTCTCAGTGTCTCTGTGTCTCAGAGTCTCAGACTTTCAGTGTCTCTGTCTCAGTGACTCTGTGTCTCAGTGTCTCAGAGTCTCAGTATCTCAGTGTCTCCGTGTCTCAGTGTCTCAGTGCCTCAGTGTCTCCGTGTTCCTGTGTCTCTGTGTCTCAGAGTCTCAATGTCTCAGTGTCTCTGTGTCTCAGTGTCTCTGTGTCTCAGTGTCTCAGAGTCACAGCGTATCTGCATCTCAGAGTATCTTTGTCTCTGGGTGTCAGTGTCTCTGCGTTTCGCTGTCTCTGTGTCTCAGTGCCTCAGTGTCTCTGAATCTCTGCACCTCAGTGTCTCAGTGTCTCAGATTCTCGTGTCTCAGAGTCTCAGTGTCTCTGAGTCTCAGTGTCTCTGTGTCTTAGTGTGTCTGTGCCTCAGTGTCTCAGTGCCTCAGTGTCTCAGTGTCTCAGTTCTCTCTATCTCTGTGCCTCAGTGTCTCAGAGTCTCAGTGTGTCTGTGTCTCAGTGTCTCTGTGTCTCAGAGCCTCAGACTTTCAGTGTCTCTGTCTCAGTGACTCTGTGTCTCAGTGCCTCAGTGTTTAAGAGTCTCAGTATCTCAGTGTCTCCGTGTCTCAGTGTCTCAGAGGCTCAGTGTCTCTGTTTCTCTGTGTCTGAGTGTCTCTGTGTCTAAGTGTCACCGTGTTTCAGATTATCAGTGTATCAGTGTCTCAGAGACTCAGTGTCTCAGTGTCTCTTTGTCTCAGTGACTCAGTGTCTTTGTGTCTCAGTGTCTCAGAGTTTCAGTTCTCTGTGTCTTAAAGTTTTGTGTCTCAGTGTCTCTGTGTCTCAGAATCTCAGAGTCTCAAAGACTCTGTGTCCCAGTGTCTCAGTGTCTCGGAGTCTCAGTGTCTCAGTGTCTCTGTGTCTCTGTGTCTAAGTGTGTCAGTGTCTCTGTGTCTAAGTGTCTGTGAGTCACAGTGTCTCAGTGACTCAGTGTCTCCGTGTCTCAGTGTCTCAGGGTCTCAGTGTCTCTGTGTCTCTGTGTCTCTGTGTCTCAGTGTCTCTGTGCCTCAATGCCTCCGTGTTCTCAGTGTCTCTGTGTCTTTGTGTGTCTGTGTCTCAGTGTCTCAAAGTCTTTGTGTCTCAGTGTCTCTGTGTCTCAGTGTCTCAGAGTCTCAGTGAATCTGTGTCTCCGTGTCTGAGTCTCTCTGTGCCTCAGTGTCACAGTGTCTCTGTGTCTCAGTGTCTCTGTGTCTCTGTGTCTCAGTGTCTCTGTGCCCCAATGCCCCCGTGTTCTCAGTGTCTCTGTGTCTTTGTGTGTCTGTGTCTCAGTGTCTCAAAGTCTTTGTGTCTCAGTGTCTCTGTGTCTCAGTGTCTCAGAGTCTCAGTGAATCTGTGTCTCCGTGTCTGAGTCTCTCTGTGCCTCAGTGTCACAGTGTCTCTGTGTCTCAGTGCCTCAGTGTCTCTGTGTCTCAGTGTTTCTGTGTCTCAGTGTCTCAAAGTCTTTGTGTCTCAGTGTCTCAGAATCTCAGTGTCCCTGTGACTCTGTGTTTCAGTGTCACAGAAGCTCAGTTTCTCTGTGTTTCAGTGGCTCAGTGTCTCAGTGTCTCTGTGTCTCTGTTTCTCAGTGTCTCTGTGTTTTGGTGTCTCTGTGCCTGAGTGTCTCAGTGTCTCAGAATCTCAGTGTCTCAGCGTCTCCGAGTCTCAGTGTCTCAGAGTCTCACTGTCTCATTGTGTCATTGTCTCTGTGTCTCAGTGTATCAGCATCTCAGAGACTCAGTGTCCCTTTGTCTCTGAGTCTGAGTGTCTCTGTGCCTCAGTGTCACAGTGTCTCAGTGTCCGAGTGTACCTGTGCCTCAGTGTCTCAGAGTCTCAGTGGCTCTGTATCTCAGTGTCTCAAAGTCTTTGTATTCAGTGTCTCAGAGTCTCAGTGTCTCCGTGTGTCTGTGTTTCAGTGTCTCTGTGCCTCATTGTCTCAGGGTCTCAGAGACTCAGTGTATCAGTGTCTCTGTGTCTCAGTGTATCAGTGTCTCAGAGACTCGGTGTCTCCTTGTCTCTGTGTCTGAGTGTCTCTGTGCCTCAGTGTCACAGTGTCTCTCTATCTCTGTGTCTCAGTGTCTCTGTGTCTCAGTGTCTCAGTGTCTCAGTGACTCTGTGTCTCAGTGTCTCAGTGTCTCTGTGCCTCTGTGTCTCAGTGTCTCTGTGTCTCAGTGCCTCAAAGTCTTTGTATTCAGTGTCTCTGTGTCTCAGAGTCTCAGAGACTCAGAGTCCCTGTGTCTCTGTGCCTCAATGTCACAGTGTGTCAGTGTCTCAGATTATGAGTGTCTCAGTGTGTCTCTATCTCTGTGCCTCAGTGTCTCAGTGTGTCTGTGTTTCAGTGTCTCAGTGTATCTGTGCCTCATTGTCTCAGTGTCTCTGTGTCTCAATATCTCAGTGTCTCTGTATCTCTGTGCCTCAGTGTCTCAGTGTCTCTACGTGTTGGTGTCTCAGTGTGTCCGTGTCTCAGTGTCTCTGTGTCTCTGTTCCTCAGTGTTTCAGAGTCTCAGAGATTCAATGTCTCTGTGTCTCTCTGTTTGAGTGTCTCTGTGCCTCTGTGTCACAGTGTCTCAGTGTCTCAGATTATCAGTGTCTCAGCGTCTCAGAGTCTCTGTGAGTCTGTGTCTCTGTGTCTCAGTGTCTCTGTGTCTCAGTGTCTCTGTGCTGCAGTATATCTGTGTCTCAGTGTCTCAGTGTTTCAGTGTTTCAGAGTTTCAGTGTCTCTATGTTTCAGTGCCTCAGTGTCTCAGTGTCTCTGTGCCTCAGTGTATCTGTGCCTCAGTGTCTCAGTGTCTCAGTGTCTCACTGTCTCAGTGTCTCTGTTACTCAGTGTCTCAGTGGCCCAGTGACTCTCTGTCTTTGTGTGTCAGTGTCTCTGTGTCTCAGTGTCTCAAAGTTTTTGTGTCTCAGTGTTTCACTGCCTCAGTGTCTCAGAGTCACATTGTCTCTATGTCTCAGTATCTCAGTGTCTCTGTGCCTCAATGTCTCAGTGTCTCAGTGTCTCTATGTCTCTGTGTGTCAGTGTCTCTGCATTTCGCTGTCTCTGTGTCTCAGTGCCTCAGTGTCTCAGTGTCTCAGAGTCTCAGTGTCTCAGTGTCTCTGTGTCTCAGTGTCTCTGTGCCTCAGTGTCTCTGTGCCTCAGTGTCTATGCGTCTCAATGTCTCAGTTCTCTCTATCTCTGTGCCTCAGTGTCTCAGAGTCTCAGTGTGTCTGTGTCTCAGTGTCTCAGTGTCTCTGTGTCTCAGAGTCCCTGTGTCTCTGTGCCTCAATGTCACAGTGTGTCAGTGTCTCTGTGTCTCAAAGTTTTGTGTCTCTGTGTCTCAGAATCTCAGAGTCTCAAAGACTCTGTGTTCCAGAGTCTCAGTGTCTCAGAGTCTCAGTGTCTCAGTGTCTCAGTGTCTCCATGTCTCTGTGTCTAAGTGTGTCAGTGCCTCTGTGTCTAAGTGTCTGTGAGTCACAGTGTCTCAGTGTCTCTGTGCCTTAGTGTCTCAGTTTCTCAGGTTCTCAGTGTCTCAGTGTCTCTGTGTCTCTGTGTCTCTGTGTCTCAGTGTCTCTGTGCCTCAATGCCTCCGTGTTCTCAGTGTCTCTGTGTCTTTGTGTGTCTGTGTCTCAATGTCTCAAAGTCTTTGTGTCTCAGTGTCTCTGTGTCTCAGTGTCTCAGAGTCTCAGTGAATCTGTGTCTCCGTGTCTGAGTCTCACTCTGCCTCAGTGTCACAGTGTCTCTGTGTCTCAGTGCCTCAGTGTCTCTGTGTCTCAGTGTCTCAGTGTCTCAGTGTCTCAGAGTCTCAGTGTCCCTGTGACTCTGTGTTTCAGTGTCTCAGAATCTCAGTTTCTCAGTGTCTCTGTGTTTCAGTGGCTCAGTGTCTCAGTGTCTCAGTGTCTCTGTTTCTCAGTGTCTCTGTGTTTTGGTGTCTCTGTGCCTGAGTGTCTCAGTGTCTCAGAATCTCAGCGTCTCAGCATCTCCGAGTCTCTGTGTCTCAGTGTATCAGCATCTCAGAGACTCAGTGTCTCTTTGTCTCTGAGTCTGAGTGTATCTGTGCCTCAGTGTCACAATGTCTCAGTGTCAGAGTGTACCTGTGCCTCAGTGTCTCAGAGTCTCAGTGTCTCAGAGTCTCACTGTCTCATTGTGTCATTGTCTCTGTGTCTCAGTGTATCAGCATCTCAGAGACTCAGTGTCTCTTTGTCTCTGAGTCTGAGTGTATCTGTGCCTCAGTGTCACAATGTCTCAGTGTCCGAGTGTACCTGTGCCTCAGTGTCTCAGAGTCTCAGTGTCTCTGTGTCTCAGTGTCTCAAAGTCTTTGTATTCAGTGCCTCAGAGTCTCAGTGTCTCAGTGTATCAGTGTCTCAGAGACTCAGTGTCTCTTGTCTCTGTGTCTGAGTGTCTCTGTGCCTCAGTGTCACAGTGTCTCCTTGTCTCTGTGTCTGAGTGTCTCTGTGCCTCAGTGTCACAGTGTCTCAGTGACTCTGTATCTCTGTGTCTCAGTGTCTCTGTGTCTCTGAGTCTCAGAGTCTCAGTGTGTCAGTGTCTGTGTCCCTCAGTGTCTCAGAGCCTCAGTGTCTCTGTGTCTCAGTGTCTCAGTGCCTCAAAGTCTTTGTATTCAGTGCCTCAGAGTCTCAGTGTCTCAGTACCACAGTGTCTCAGTGTTCCTGTGTCTCTGTGTCTCAGAGTCTCAGTGTCTCAGTGTCTCCGTGCCTCAGTGTCTCAGTGTTCCTGTGTCTCTGTGTCTCAGAGTCTCAGTGTCTCTGTGTCTCAGTGTGTCAGTGTCTCGGTGTCTCAGAGTCTCAGTGTCTCAGTGTCTCAGAGTCTCAGTGTCGCTGTTGCTCAGTGTCTCTGTGTCTCAGTGTCTCTGTGCCTCAGTGTCTCAGTGTCTCTGTGCCTCAGTGTCGCAGTGTCTCAGTTCTCTCTATCTCTGTGCCTCAGTGTCTCAGAATCTCATTGTGTCTGTGTCTCAGTGTCTCAGTGACTCTCTGTCTTTGTGTGTCAGTGTCTCTGTGTCTCAGTGTCTCAAAGTTTTTGTGTCTCAGTGTTTCACTGCCTCAGTGTCTCAGAGTCACATTGTCTCTATGTCTCAGTGTCTCAGTGTCTCAATGTCTCTGTGCCTCAATGTCTCAGTGTCTCAGTGTCTCTACGTCTCTGTGTGTCAATGTCTCTGCGTTTCGCTGTCTCTGTGTCTCAGTGCCTCAGTGTCTCAGTGCCTCAGTGTCTCAGAGTCTCAGTGTCTCAGTGTCTCTGTGTCTCTGTGCCTCAGTGTCTCTGTGCCTCAGTGTCTCTGTGCCTCAGTGTCTATGCGTCTCAATGTCTCAGTTCTCTCTATCTCTGTGCCTCAGTGTCTCAGAGTCTCAGTGTGACTGTGTCTCAGTGTATCAGTGACTCAGAGACTCAGAGTCCCTGTGTCTCTGTGCCTCATTGTCTCAGGGTCTCAGAGTCTCAGTGTCTCTGAGCCTGAGTGTCTCAGTGTCTCTGTGTCTCAGTGTATCAGTGTCTCAGAGACTCAGTGTCTCAATGTCTCTGTGTCTGAGTGTCTCTGTGCCTCAGTGTCACAGTGTCTCTCTATCTCTGTGTCTCAGTGTCTCTGTGTCTCAGTGTCTCAGTGTCTCAGTGTCTCAGTGACTCTGTGTCTCAGTGTCTCAGTGTCTCTGTGCCTCTGTGTCTCTGAGTCTCTGAGTCTCAGTGTGTCAGTGTCTCTGCCCCTCAGTGTCTCAGAGTCTCAGTGTCTCTGTGTCTCAGTGTCTCTGTGTCTCAGTGCCTCAACGTCTTTGTATTCAGTGTCTCTGTGTCTCAGTGTCTAAGAATCTCAGTTCTCAGTGTCTCTGTGTCTCAGTGTCTCAGAGTCTCAGAGACTCAGAGTCCCTGTGTCTCTGTGCCTCAATGTCACAGTGTGTCAGTGTCTCAGATTATGAGTGTCTCAGTGTCTCAGTGTTTCTCTATCTCTGTGCCTCTGTGTCTCAGTGTATCTGTGTTTCAGTGTCTCAGTGTCTCTGTGCCTCATTGTCTCAGTGTCTCTGTGTCTCAATATCTCAGTGTCTCTGTATCTCTGTGCCCCAGTGTCTCAGTGTCTCTACGTGTTTGTGTCTCAGTGTGTCTGTGTCTCAGTGTCTCTGTGTCTCTGTTCCTCAGTGTTTCAGAGTCTCAGAGATTCAATGTGTCTGTGTCTCTCTGTTTGAGTGTCTCTGTGCCTCTGTGTCACAGTGTCTCAGTGTCTCAGATTATCAGTGTCTCAGCGTCTCAGATTCTCTGTGAGTCTGTGTCTCTGTGTCTCAGTGTCTCTGTGTCTCAGTGTCTCTGTGCCGCAGTGTATCTGTGTCTCAGTGTCTCAGTGTTTCAGTGTTTCTGAGTTTCAGTGTCTCTATGTTTCAGTGCCTCAGTGTCTCAGTGTCTCTGTGCCTCAGTGTATCTGTGCCTCAGTGTCTCAGTGTCTCAGAGTCTCACTGTCTCAGTGTCTCTGTTACTCAGTGCCTCAGTGTCTCAGTGGCTCAGTGACTCTCTGTCTTTGTGTGTCAGTGTCTCTGTGTCTCAGTGTCTCAAAGTTTTTGTGTCTCAGTGTTTCACTGCCTCAGTGTCTCAGAGTCACATTGTCTCTATGTCTCAGTATCTCAGTGTCTCTGTGCCTCAATGTCTCAGTGTCTCAGTGTCTCTATGTCTCTGTGTGTCAGTGTCTCTGCGTTTCGCTGTCTCTGTGTCTCAGTGTCTCAGTGTCTCAGTGTCTCAGAGTCTCAGTGTCTTAGTGTCTCAGTGTCTCCGTGTCTCTGTGTCTAAGTGTGTCAGTGCCTCTGTGTCCAAGTGTCTGTGAGTCACAGTGTCTCAGTGTCTCAGTGTCTCAGTGTCTCAGTGTCTCTGTGTCTCTGTGTCTCTGTGTCTCTGTGCCTTAGTGTCTCAGTGTCTCAGGGTCTCAGTGTCTCTGTGTCTCTGTGTCTCTGTGTCTCTGTGCCTCAATGCCTCCGTGTTCTCAGTGTCTCTGTGTCTTTGTGTGTCTGTGTCTCAATGTCTCAAAGTCTTTGTGTCTCAGTGTCTCAGTGTCTCAGAGTCTCAGTGAATCTGTGTCTCCGTGTCTGAGTCTCTCTGTGCCTCAGTGTCACAGTGTCTCTGTGTCTCAGTGCCTCAGTGTCTCTGTGTCTCAGTGTCTCAGTGTCTCAGAGTCTCAGTGTCCCTGTGACTCTGTGTTTCAGTGTCTCAGAATCTCAGTGTCTCAGTGGCTCTGTGTTTCAGTGGCTCAGTGTCTCAGTGTCTCTGTGTCTCTGTTTCTCAGTGTCTCTGTGTTTTGGCGTCTCTGTGCCTGAGTGTCTCAGAATCTCAGCGTCTCAGCATCTCCGAGTCTCAGTGTCTCAGTGTCTCAGAGTCTCACTGTCTCATTGTGTCATTGTCTCTGTGTCTCAGTGTATCAGCATCTCAGAGACTCAGTGTCTCTTTGTCTCTGAGTCTGAGTGTATCTGTGCCTCAGTGTCACAATGTCTCAGTGTCAGAGTGTACCTGTGCCTCAGTGTCTCAGAGTCTCAGTGTCTCAGTGTCTCTGTGTCTCAGTGTCTCAAAGACTTTGTATTCAGTGCCTCAGAGTCTCAGTGTCTCAGTGTGTCTGTGTTTCTGTGTCTCAGTGTATCAGTGTCTCAGAGACTCAGTGTCTCCTTGTCTCTGTGTCTGAGTGTCTCTGTGCCTCAGTGTCACAGTGTCTCCTTGTCTCTGTGTCTGAGTGTCTCTGTGCCTCAGTGTCACAGTGTCTCAGTGACTCTGTATCTCTGTGTCTCAGTGTCTCTGTATCTCTGAGTCTCAGAGTCTCAGTGTGTCAGTGTTTGTGTCCCTCAGTGTCTCAGAGCCTCAGTGTCTCTGTGTCTCTGTGTCTCAGTGCCTCAAAGTCTTTGTATTCAGTGCCTCAGAGTCTCAGTGTCTCAGTACCTCAGTGTCGCAGTGTTCCTGTGTCTCTGTGTCTCAGAGTCTCAGAGTCTCAGTGTCTCAGTGCCTCAGTGTCTCAGTGTTCCTGTGTCTCTGTGTCTCAGAGTCTCAGTGTCTCTGTGTCTCAGTGTGTCAGTGTCTCGGTGTCTCAGTGTCTCAGTGTCTCAGAGTCTCAGTGTCTCTGTTGCTCAGTGTCTCTGTGTCTCTGTGCCTCAGTGTCTCAGTGTTTCTGTGCCTCAGTGTCGCAGTGTCTCAGTTCTCTCTATCTCTGTGCCTCAGAGTCTCATTGTGTCTGTGTCTCAGTGTCTCTGTGTCTCAAAGTCTCAGACTTTCAGTGTCTCTGTCTCAGTGACTCTGTGTCTCAGTGTCTCAGAGTCTCAGTATCTCAGTGTCTCCGTGTCTCAGTGTCTCAGTGCCTCAGTGTCTCCGTGTGCCTGTGTCTCTGTGTCTCAGAGTCTCAATGTCTCAGTGTCTCTGTGTCTCAGTGTCTCTGTGTCTCAGTGTCTCTGTGTCTCAGTGTCTCAAAGTCTTTGTATTCAGTGCCTCAGAGTCTCAGAGTCTCAGTGTCTCATTGCCTCAGTGTCTCATTGTCCCTGTGACTCGGTGTCTCAGAGTCACAGTGTCTCTGTGTCTCAGTGTCTCTGTGTCTCAGTGTCTCTGTGTCTCAGTGTCTCAGAGTCTCAGTGTCTCAGTTTCTCTGTGTCTCTGTGTCTCTGTGTCTCAATGTCTCAGTGTCTCTCTATCACTGTGCTTCAGTGCCTCAGTGTCTCAGTGTCTCAGTGTGTCTGTGTCTCAGTGTCTCAGCGTCCCTGTGCCTCAATGTCTCTGTGTCTCAGTGTCTCAGTTTCTCTGTGTCTCAGTGTCACAGTGTCTCGGTCTCTCTGTGCCTCAGTGTCTCTGTGTCTCAGTGTCTCAGAGTCTCAGAGTCTCAGTGTCTCAGAGACTCAGTGTCTCAGTTCCTCTGTGTCTCTGTGTCTCAATGTCTCAGTGTCTCTCTATCTCTGTGCTTCAGTGCCTCAGTGTCTCAGAGTCTCAGTGTCTCAGTGTGTCTGTGTCTCAGTGTCTCAGTGTCTCTGTGTCTCAGTGTCTCAGAGTCTCAGAGTCTCAGTGTCTCAGAGACTCAGTGTCTCAGTGTCCCAGTGTACCTGTGCCTCAGTGTTTCAGTGTCTCAGGGTCTCAGTGTCTCAGTGCCTCAGTGCCTCAGAGTCTCAGTGTCTCTGTGCCTCAGTGTCTCAGTGTCCCAGTGTCACTGTGTCTCAGAGTCTCAGCGTCTCAGTGTCTCAGTGTCTCTCTGTCTCAGTGTATCAGTGTCTCAGAGACACAGTGTCTCTGTGCCTCAGTGTCTCAGTGTCTCAGTGTCTCTGTGTCTCTGTGTCTCAGTGTCTCAGAGTCTCAGTGTCTCAGTTTCTCTGTGTCTCTGTGTCTCAATGTCTCAGTGTCTCTCTATCTCTGTGCTTCAGTGCCTCAGTGTCTCAGTGTCTCAGTGTGTCTGTGTCTCAGTGTCTCAGCGTCCCTGTGCCTCAATGTCTCTGTGTCTCAGTGTCTCAGTTTCTCTGTGTCTCTGTGTCTCAGTGTCTCTGTGTCACAGTGTCTCGGTCTCTCTGTGCCTCAGTGTCTCTGTGTCTCAGTGTCTCTCTGTCTCAGTGTCTCAGAGTCTCAGAGTCTCAGTGTCTCAGAGACTCAGTGTCTCAGTTCCTCTGTGTCTCAATGTCTCAGTGTCTCTCTATCCCTGTGCTTCAGTGCCTCAGTGTCTCAGAGTCTCAGTGTCTCAGTGTGTCTGTGTCTCAGTGTCTCAGTTTCTCTGGGTCTCTGTGTCTCAGTGTCTCTGTGTCACAGTGTCTCTGTGTCTCTGTGCCTCAGTGTCTCTGTGTCTCTGTGCCTCAGTGTTTCAGTGCCTCAGTGTCTCAGTGTCTCAGAGTCACATTGTCTCTGTGCGTCAGTGCCTCAGTGTCTCAGTATCTCAGAGTCCCAGTGTCTCAGTGTGTCTGTGTATCAGTGTCTCAGAGTCTCAGAGTCTCAGTGTCTCAGAGACTCAGTGTCTCAGTGTCTCAGTGTACCTGTGCCTCAGTGTTTCAGTGTCTCGTTGTCTCAGTGCCTCAGTGCCTCAGAGTCTCAGTGTCTCTGTGCCTCAGTGTCTCAGTGTCCCAGTGTCACTGTGTCTCAGAGTCTCAGCGTCTCAGTGTCTCAGTGTCTCTCTGTCTCAGTGTATCAGTGTCTCAGAGACACAGTGTCTCTGTGCCTCAGTGTCTCAGTGTCTCTACGTGTTTGTGTCTCAGTGTGTCTGTGTCTCAGTGTCTCTGTGTCTCTGTGCCTCAGTGTTTCAGAGTCTCAGAGACTCAATGTCTCTGTGTCTCTCTGTTTGAGTGTCTCTGTGCCTCTGTGTCATAGTGTCTCAGTGTCTCAGATTATCAGTGTCTCAGCGTCTCAGAGTCTCTGTGAGTCTGTGCCTCTGTGTCTCAGTGTCTCTGTGTATCAGTGTCTCTGTGCCGCAGTGTATCTGTGTTTCAGTGTTTCAGAGTTTCAGTGTCTCTATGTCTCTGTGTCTCAGCGTCTCAGTGTCTCTGTGCCTCAGTGGCTCAGAGTCTCAGTGTCTCTATGTTTCAGTGCCTCAGTGTCTCAGTGTCTCTGTGCCTCAGTGTATCTGTGCCTCAGTGTCTCAGTGTCTCACTGTCTCAGTGTCTCTGTTACTCAGTGCCTCAGTTGCTCAGTGGCTCAGTGACTCTCTGTCTTTGTGTGTCAGTGTCTCTGTGTCTAAGTGTCTCAAAGTTTTTGTGTCTCAGTGTTTCACTGCCTCAGTGTCCCAGAGTCACATTGTCTCTATGTCTCAGTGTCTCAGTGTCTCTGTGCCTCAATGTCTCAGTGTCTCAGTGTCTCTATGTCTCTGTGTGTCAGTGTCTCTGCGTTTCGCTGTCTCTGTGTCTCAGTGCCTCAGTGTCTCAGTGTCTCAGAGTCTCAGTGTCTCAGTGTTTCTGTGTCTCTGTGCCTCAGTGTCTCAGTGTCTCTGTGCCTCAGTGTCTATGCGTCACAATGTCTCAGTTCTCTCTATTTCTGTGCCTCAGTGTCTCAGAGTCTCAGTGTGTCTGTGTCTCAGTGTCTCAGTGTCTCTGTGTCTCAGAGTCTCAGTGTCTAAGAGTCTCAGTATCTCAGTTTCTCTGTGTCTCAGTGTATCAGTGACTCAGAGACTCAGAGTCCCTGTGTCTCTGTGCCTCAATGTCACAGTGTGTCAGTGTCTCAGATTATGAGTGTCTCAGTGTTTCTCTATCTCTGTGCCTCAGTGTCTCAGTGTGTCTGTGCCTCATTGTCTCAAGGTCTCAGAGTCTCAGCTTCTCTGAGTCTCAGTGTCTCAGTGTCTAAGAGTCTCAGTTCTCAGTGTCTCTGTGTCTCAGTGTATCAGTGACTCAGAGACTCAGAGTCCCTGTGTCTCTGTGCCTTAAATGTCACAGTGTGTCAGTGTCTCAGATTATGAATGTCTCAATATCTCAGTGTTTCTCTATCTCTGTGCCTCAGTGTCTCAGTGTGTCTGTGTTTCAGTGTCTCAGTGTCTCTGTGCCTCATTGTCTCTGTGTCTCTGTGCCTCATTGTCTCAGGGTCTCAGAGTTTCAGCTTCTCTGAGTCTCAGTGTCTCAGAGTATCAGAGTCTCAGTGTTTCAGTGTCTCTGTGTCTCAGTATATCTGTGTCTCAGAGACTCAGTGTCTCTGTTTCTCTGTGTCTGAGTGTCTCTGTGCCTAAGTGTCACAGTGTCTCAGATCTGTGTCTGAGTGTCTCTGTGCCTCAGTGTCACAGTGTCTCTCTGTCTCTCTGTCTCTCTGTCTCTCTGTCTCTGTGTCTCTGTGTCTCAGTGTCTCTGTGTATCAGTGTGTCAGAGGCTCAGTGTCTCTGTTTCTCTGTGTCTGAGTGTCTCTGTGCCTCTGAGTCACAGTGTCTCAGATTATCAGTGTCTCAGAGTCTCAGAGTCTCAGTGAGTCTGTGTCTGTGTGTCTCAGTGTCTCAGTGTCTCTGTGCCTCAGTGTATCTGTGCCTCAGTGTCTCAGTGTCTCAGAGTCTCACTGTCTCAGTGTCTCTGTTACTCAGTGCCTCAGTGTCTCAGTGGCTCAGTGACTCTCTGTCTTTGTGTGTCAGTGTCTCTGTGTCTCAGTGTCTCAAAGTTTTTGTGTCTCAGTGTTTCACTGCCTCAGTGTCTCAGAGTCACATTGTCTCTATGTCTCAGTATCTCAGTGTCTCTGTGCCTCAATGTCTCAGTGTCTCAGTGTCTCTATGTCTCTGTGTGTCAGTGTCTCTGCGTTTCGCTGTCTCTGTGTCTCAGTGTCTCAGTGTCTCAGTGTCTCAGTGTCTCAGAGTCTCAGTGTCTCAGTGTCTCAGTGTCTCAGTGTCTCCGTGTCTCTGTGTCTAAGTGTGTCAGTGCCTCTGTGTCTAAGTGTCTGTGAGTCACAGTGTCTCAGTGTCTCAGTGTCTCAGTGTCTCTGTGTCTCTGTGTCTCTGTGCCTTAGTGTCTCAGTGTCTCAGGGTCTCAGTGTCTCTGTGTCTCTGTGTCTCTGTGCCTCAATGCCTCCGTGTTCTCAGTGTCTCTGTGTCTTTGTGTGTCTGTGTCTCAATGTCTCAAAGTCTTTGTGTCTCAGTGTCTCAGTGTCTCAGAGTCTCAGTGAATCTGTGTCTCCGTGTCTGAGTCTCTCTGTGCCTCAGTGTCACAGTGTCTCTGTGTCTCAGTGCCTCAGTGTCTCTGTGTCTCAGTGTCTCAGAGTCTCAGTGTCCCTGTGACTCTGTGTTTCAGTGTCTCAGAATCTCAGTGTCTCAGTGTCTCTGTGTTTCAGTGGCTCAGTGTCTCAGTGTCTCTGTGTCTCTGTTTCTCAGTGTCTCTGTGTTTTGGCGTCTCTGTGCCTGAGTGTCTCAGAAACTCAGCGTCTCAGCATCTCCGAGTCTCAGTGTCTCAGTGTCTCAGAGTCTCACTGTCTCATTGTGTCATTGTCTCTGTGTCTCAGTGTATCAGCATCTCAGAGACTCAGTGTCTCTTTGTCTCTGAGTCTGAGTGTATCTGTGCCTCAGTGTCACAATGTCTCAGTGTCAGAGTTTACCTGTGCCTCAGTGTCTCAGAGTCTCAGTGTCTCTGTGTCTCAGTGTCTCAAAGACTTTGTATTCAGTGCCTCAGAGTCTCAGTGTCTCAGTGTGTCTGTGTTTCTGTGTCTCAGTGTATCAGTGTCTCAGAGACTCAGTGTCTCCTTGTCTCTGTGTCTGAGTGTCTCTGTGCCTCAGTGTCACAGTGTCTCCTTGTCTCTGTGTCTGAGTGTCTCTGTGCCTCAGTGTCACAGTGTCTCAGTGACTCTGTATCTCTGTGTCTCAGTGTCTCTGTATCTCTGAGTCTCAGAGTCTCAGTGTGTCAGTGTTTGTGTCCCTCAGTGTCTCAGAGCCTCAGTGTCTCTGTGTCTCTGTGTCTCAGTGCCTCAGTGTCTCTGTGCCTCAGTGTCTATGCGTCACAATGTCTCAGTTCTCTCTATTTCTGTGCCTCAGTGTCTCAGAGTCTCAGTGTGTCTGTGTCTCAGTGTCTCAGTGTCTCTGTGTCTCAGAGTCTCAGTGTCTAAGAGTCTCAGTATCTCAGTTTCTCTGTGTCTCAGTGTATCAGTGACTCAGAGACTCAGAGTCCCTGTGTCTCTGTGCCTCAATGTCACAGTGTGTCAGTGTCTCAGATTATGAGTGTCTCAGTGTTTCTCTATCTCTGTGCCTCAGTGTCTCAGTGTCTCTGTGCCTCAGTGTCTCAGTGTGTCTGTGCCTCATTGTCTCAAGGTCTCAGAGTCTCAGCTTCTCTGAGTCTCAGTGTCTCAGTGTCTAAGAGTCTCAGTTCTCAGTGTCTCTGTGTCTCAGTGTATCAGTGACTCAGAGACTCAGAGTCCCTGTGTCTCTGTGCCTTAAATGTCACAGTGTGTCAGTGTCTCAGATTATGAATGTCTCAATATCTCAGTGTTTCTCTATCTCTGTGCCTCAGTGTCTCAGTGTGTCTGTGTTTCAGTGTCTCAGTGTCTCTGTGCCTCATTGTCTCTGTGTCTCTGTGCCTCATTGTCTCAGGGTCTCAGAGTTTCAGCTTCTCTGAGTCTCAGTGTCTCAGAGTATCAGAGTCTCAGTGTTTCAGTGTCTCTGTGTCTCAGTATATCTGTGTCTCAGAGACTCAGTGTCTCTGTTTCTCTGTGTCTGAGTGTCTCTGTGCCTAAGTGTCACAGTGTCTCAGATCTGTGTCTGAGTGTCTCTGTGCCTCAGTGTCACAGTGTCTCTCTGTCTCTCTGTCTCTCTGTCTCTCTGTCTCTGTGTCTCTGTGTCTCAGTGTCTCTGTGTATCAGTGTGTCAGAGGCTCAGTGTCTCTGTTTCTCTGTGTCTGAGTGTCTCTGTGCCTCTGAGTCACAGTGTCTCAGATTATCAGTGTCTCAGAGTCTCAGAGTCTCAGTGAGTCTGTGTCTGTGTGTCTCAGTGTCTCAGTGTCTCTGTGCCTCAGTGTATCTGTGCCTCAGTGTCTCAGTGTCTCAGAGTCTCACTGTCTCAGTGTCTCTGTTACTCAGTGCCTCAGTGTCTCAGTGGCTCAGTGACTCTCTGTCTTTGTGTGTCAGTGTCTCTGTGTCTCAGTGTCTCAAAGTTTTTGTGTCTCAGTGTTTCACTGCCTCAGTGTCTCAGAGTCACATTGTCTCTATGTCTCAGTATCTCAGTGTCTCTGTGCCTCAATGTCTCAGTGTCTCAGTGTCTCTATGTCTCTGTGTGTCAGTGTCTCTGCGTTTCGCTGTCTCTGTGTCTCAGTGTCTCAGTGTCTCAGTGTCTCAGTGTCTCAGAGTCTCAGTGTCTCAGTGTCTCAGTGTCTCAGTGTCTCCGTGTCTCTGTGTCTAAGTGTGTCAGTGCCTCTGTGTCTAAGTGTCTGTGAGTCACAGTGTCTCAGTGTCTCAGTGTCTCAGTGTCTCTGTGTCTCTGTGTCTCTGTGCCTTAGTGTCTCAGTGTCTCAGGGTCTCAGTGTCTCTGTGTCTCTGTGTCTCTGTGCCTCAATGCCTCCGTGTTCTCAGTGTCTCTGTGTCTTTGTGTGTCTGTGTCTCAATGTCTCAAAGTCTTTGTGTCTCAGTGTCTCAGTGTCTCAGAGTCTCAGTGAATCTGTGTCTCCGTGTCTGAGTCTCTCTGTGCCTCAGTGTCACAGTGTCTCTGTGTCTCAGTGCCTCAGTGTCTCTGTGTCTCAGTGTCTCAGAGTCTCAGTGTCCCTGTGACTCTGTGTTTCAGTGTCTCAGAATCTCAGTGTCTCAGTGTCTCTGTGTTTCAGTGGCTCAGTGTCTCAGTGTCTCTGTGTCTCTGTTTCTCAGTGTCTCTGTGTTTTGGCGTCTCTGTGCCTGAGTGTCTCAGAAACTCAGCGTCTCAGCATCTCCGAGTCTCAGTGTCTCAGTGTCTCAGAGTCTCACTGTCTCATTGTGTCATTGTCTCTGTGTCTCAGTGTATCAGCATCTCAGAGACTCAGTGTCTCTTTGTCTCTGAGTCTGAGTGTATCTGTGCCTCAGTGTCACAATGTCTCAGTGTCAGAGTTTACCTGTGCCTCAGTGTCTCAGAGTCTCAGTGTCTCTGTGTCTCAGTGTCTCAAAGACTTTGTATTCAGTGCCTCAGAGTCTCAGTGTCTCAGTGTGTCTGTGTTTCTGTGTCTCAGTGTATCAGTGTCTCAGAGACTCAGTGTCTCCTTGTCTCTGTGTCTGAGTGTCTCTGTGCCTCAGTGTCACAGTGTCTCCTTGTCTCTGTGTCTGAGTGTCTCTGTGCCTCAGTGTCACAGTGTCTCAGTGACTCTGTATCTCTGTGTCTCAGTGTCTCTGTATCTCTGAGTCTCAGAGTCTCAGTGTGTCAGTGTTTGTGTCCCTCAGTGTCTCAGAGCCTCAGTGTCTCTGTGTCTCTGTGTCTCAGTGCCTCAAAGTCTTTGTATTCAGTGCCTCAGAGTCTCAGTGTCTCAGTACCTCAGTGTCGTAGTGTTCCTGTGTCTCTGTGTCTCAGAGTCTCAGAGTCTCAGTGTCTCAGTGCCTCAGTGTCTCAGTGTTCCTGTGTCTCTGTGTCTCAGAGTCTCAGTGTCTCTGTGTCTCAGTGTGTCAGTGTCTCGGTGTCTCAGTGTCTCTGTTGCTCAGTGTCTCTGTGTCTCTGTGCCTCAGTGTCTCAGTGTTTCTGTGCCTCAGTGTCGCAGTGTCTCAGTTCTCTCTATCTCTGTGCCTCACTGTCTCAGAGTCTCATTGTGTCTGTGTCTCAGTGTCTCTGTGTCTCAGAGTCTCAGACTTTCAGTGTCTCTGTCTCAGTGACTCTGTGTCTCAGTGTCTCAGAGTCTCAGTATCTCAGTGTCTCCGTGTCTCAGTGTCTCAGTGCCTCAGTGTCTCTGTGTGCCTGTGTCTCTGTGTCTCAGAGTCTCAATGTCTCAGTGTCTCTGTGTCTCAGTGTCTCTGTGTCTCAGTGTCTCTGTGTCTCAGTGTCTCAAAGTCTTTGTATTCAGTGCCTCAGAGTCTCAGTGTCTCATTGCCTCAGTGTCTCAGTGTCCCTGTGTCTCGGTGTCTCAGAGTCACAGTGTCTCTGTGTCTCAGTGTCTCTGTGTCTCAGTGTCTCTGTGTCTCAGTGTCTCAGATTCTCAGTGTCTCAGTTTCTCTGTGTCTCTGTGTCTCAATGTCTCAGTGTCTATCTATCTCTGTGCTTCAGTGCCTCAGTGTCTCAGTGTCTCAGTGTGTCTGTGTCTCAGTGTCTCAGCGTCCCTGTGCCTCAATGTCTCTGTGTCTCAGTGTCTCAGTTTCTCTGTGTCTCAGTGTCACAGTGTCTCGGTCTCTCTGTGCCTCAGTGTCTCTGTGTCTCAGTGTCTCTCTGTCTCAGTGTCTCAGAGTCTCAGTGTCTCAGAGACTCAGTGTCTCAGTTCCTCTGTGTCTCTGTGTCTCAATGTCTCAGTGTCTCTCTATCTCTGTGCTTCAGTGCCTCAGTGTCTCAGAGTCTCAGTGTCTCAGTGTGTCTGTGTCTCAGTGTCTCTGTGTCTCAGTGTCTCAGAGTCTCAGAGTCTCAGTGTCTCAGAGACTCAGTGTCTCAGTGTCCCAGTGTACCTGTGCCTCAGTGTTTCAGTGTCTCAGTGTCTCAGTGCCTCAGTGCCTCAGAGTCTCAGTGTCTCTGTGCCTCAGTGTCTCAGTGTCCCAGTGTCACTGTGTCTCAGAGTCTCAGCGTCTCAGTGTCTCAGTGTCTCTCTGTCTCAGTGTATCAGTGTCTCAGAGACACAGTGTCTCTGTGCCTCAGTGTCTCAGTGTCTCAGTGTCTCTGTGTCTCTGTGTCTCAGTGTCTCAGAGTCTCAGTGTCTCAGTTTCTCTGTGTCTCTGTGTCTCAATGTCTCAGTGTCTCTCTATCTCTGTGCTTCAGTGCCTCAGTGTCTCAGTGTCTCAGTGTGTCTGTGTCTCAGTGTCTCAGCGTCCCTGTGCCTCAATGTCTCTGTGTCTCAGTGTCTCAGTTTCTCTGTGTCTCTGTGTCTCAGTGTCTCTGTGTCACAGTGTCTCGGTCTCTCTGTGCCTCAGTGTCTCTGTGTCTCAGTGTCTCTCTGTCTCAGTGTCTCAGAGTCTCAGAGTCTCAGTGTCTCAGAGACTCAGTGTCTCAGTTCCTCTGTGTCTCTGTGTCTCAATGTCTCAGTGTCTCTCTATCTCTGTGCTTCAGTGCCTCAGTGCCTCAGAGTCTCAGTGTCTCAGTTGTCTGTGTCTCAGTGTCTCAGCGTCCCTGTGCCTCAGTGTCTCTGTGTCTCTGTGTATCAGTGTCTCAGTTTCTCAGGGTCTCTGTGTCTCAGTGTCTCTGTGTCACAGTGTCTCTGTGTCTCTGTGCCTCTGTGTCTCTGTGTCTCTGTGCCTCAGTGTTTCAGTGCCTCAGTGTCTCAGTGTCTCAGAGTCACATTGTCTCTGTGCGTCAGTGCCTCAGTGTCTCAGTATCTCAGAGTCTCAGTGTCTCAGTGTGTCTGTGTTTCAGTGCCTCAGTGTCTCTGTGCCTCAGTGTGACAGTGTCTCAGAGTCTCAGTGTCTCTGTGTCTCAGTGTCTCAGAGTCTCAGAGTCTCAGTGTCTCAGAGACTCAGTGTCTCAGTGTCTCAGTGTACCTGTGCCTCAGTGTTTCAGTGTCTCGTTGTCTCAGTGCCTCACTGCCTCAGAGTCTCAGTGTCTCTGTGCCTCAGTGTCTCAGTGTCCCAGTGTCACTGTGTCTCAGAGTCTCAGCATCTCAGTGTCTCAGTGTCTCTCTGTCTCAGTGTATCAGTGTCTCAGAGACACAGTGTCTCTGTGCCTCAGTGTCTCAGTGTCTCTACGTGTTTGTGTCTCAGTGTGTCTGTGTCTCAGTGTCTCTGTGTCTCTGTGCCTCAGTGTTTCAGAGTCTCAATGACTCAATGTCTCTGTGTCTCTCTGTTTGAGTGTCTCTGTGCCTCTGTGTCATAGTGTCTCAGTGTCTCAGATTATCAGTGTCTCAGCGTCTCAGAGTCTCTGTGAGTCTGTGCCTCTGTGTCTCAGTGTCTCTGTGTATCAGTGTCTCTGTGCCGCAGTGTATCTGTGTTTCAGTGTTTCAGAGTTTCAGTGTCTCTATGTCTCTGTGTCTCAGCATCTCAGTGTCTCTGTGCCTCAGTGGCTCAGAGTCTCAGTGTCTCTATGTTTCAGTGACTCAGTGTCTCAGTGTCTCTGTGCCTCAGTGTATCTGTGCCTCAGTGTCTCAGTGTCTCACTGTCTCAGTGTCTCTGTTACTCAGTGCCTCAGTTGCTCAGTGGCTCAGTGACTCTCTGTCTTTGTGTGTCAGTGTCTCTGTGTCTCAGTGTCTCAAAGTTTTTGTGTCTCAGTGTTTCACTGCCTCAGTGTCTCAGAGTCACATTGTCTCTATGTCTCAGTGTCTCAGTGTCTCTGTGCCTCAATGTCTCAGTGTCTCAGTGTCTCTATGTCTCTGTGTGTCAGTGTCTCTGCGTTTCGCTGTCTCTGTGTCTCAGTGCCTCAGTGTCTCAGTGTCTCAGAGTCTCAGTGTCTCAGTGTTTCTGTGTCTCTGTGCCTCAGTGTCTCAGTGTCTCTGTGCCTCAGTGTCTATGCGTCACAATGTCTCAGTTCTCTCTATTTCTGTGCCTCAGTGTCTCAGAGTCTCAGTGTGTCTGTGTCTCAGTGTCTCTGTGTCTCAGAGTCTCAGTGTCTAAGAGTCTCAGTGTCTCTGTTTCTCTGTGTCTGAGTGTCTCTGTGCCTCTGCCTCCTTTTCAAGGAGCAGCTATTGCGGGTCTGTGATAAGTATATCCCTGTCTGGCAAGGAGGATTTGGTAGGCCCAGGGAACCGTGGTGCACCAAAAAAGTTGATTCGTTGGTTAGGAAGAAAAAGGAGGCTTATGTTCGGATGAGGCTTGAGGGCTCAGGTAGTGCATTAGAAAGTTTTAGATTGGCTAGGAGGGAGTTGAAGAGGGAGTTAAGAAGGGCTAAAAGAGGGCATGAGATGATTTTGGCTGATAGGATTAAGGAGAACCCTAAGGCGTTTTACAGGTATGTCAAGAACAGAAGGTTGGTTAGGACAAGATTAGGGCCAGTTACAGACAGTAGAGGGAAGTTGTGTGTGGAACCGGAGGAGATTGGAGAGGCGTTGTTCACGCAAGGGGACAGGAATGTAGCTGAGGAGGACACTGGGGTGCAGGGGTGTGTAATAGATAGTATTGCAGTTGATACGGGGGATGTGCTGGATATTTTAGAGGGATTGAAAATAGATAAGTCCCCTGGTCCAGATGGGATTTACCCTAGGATTCTTTGGGAGGCAAGAGGGGTGATTGCGGAGCCTCTGGCTCTGATCTTCAGGTCGTCGTTAGTCTCTGGTATAGTACCAGAGGATTGGAGGACAGCAAATGTTGTCCCATTGTTTAAGAAGGGGAGAAGGGACTTCCCTGGGAATTATAGACCGGTGAGTCTTACTTCTGTAGTGGGTAAGGTTATGGAAAGGATTATTAGAGACAGGATTTATAGTTATTTGGAAAGTAATGAGTTGATTAGAGACAGTCAGCATGGTTTTGTAGCGGGTAGGTCATGCCTTACTAACCTTATCGAGTTCTTTGAGAAAGTGACCAAAGAGGTGGATAGGGGTAAGGCAGTTGATGTGGTGTATATGGATTTTAGCAAGGCGTTTGATAAGGTTCACCATGGTAGGCTTCTGCAGAAAATGCAGATGTATGGGATTGGGGGTGATCTAGGTAATTGGATCAGGAATTGGCTAGCAGATAGGAGACAGAGAGTAGTGGTTGATGGGAAATATTCGTCATGGAGTTCGGTTACAAGTGGTGTGCCTCAGGGATCTGTTTTGGGGCCACTGCTGTTTGTAATTTTTATTAATGATCTGGATGAGGGTATAGTTGGGTGGATTAGTAAGTTTGCTGATGACACCAAAGTCGGAGGTGTGGTAGATTGTGAGGAAGGGTGTCATAGTTTGCAGGATGACTTAGATAGGTTGCAGAGCTGGGCTGAGAGGTGGCGGATGGAGTTTAATGTGGAGAAGTGTGAGGTAATTCATTTCGGTAGGAATAACAGATGTGTTGAGTATAGGGCTAACGGGAGGACTTTGAATAGTGTGGAGGAGCAGAGGGATCTAGGTGTATGTGTACATAGATCCCTGAAAGTTGGGAATCAAGTGGATAAGGTTGTTAAGAAGGCATACGGAGTTTTGGCGTTTATTGGTAGGGGGATTGAATTTAGGAGTCGCAGCGTCATGATGCAACTGTACACAACTCTGGTGCGGCCGCACTTGGAGTTTTGTGTGCAGTTCTGGTCCCCACATTACAGGAAGGATGTGGAGGCTTTGGAGAGGGTGCAGAGGAGGTTTACCAGGATGTTGCCTGGTATGGAGGGGAGATCCTATGAGGAGAGATTGAGAGATTTGGGGTTGTTTTCGCTGGAAAGAAGGCGGCTAAGAGGGGATCTCATTGAAACATATAAGATGATTAGAGGTTTAGACAGGGTAGATAGTGATAGCCTTTTTCGTAGGATGGAGAAAGCTAGCACGAGGGGGCACGATTTTAAATTAAGGGGGGGTAGTTATAGGACAGATGTCAGGGGTAGGTTCTTTACCCAGAGGGTGGTGAGGGACTGGAATGCCCTGCCAGCTGCAGTTGTAAATGCACCTAGTTTGGGGGCGTTTAAAAGATCTGTGGATAGGTTTATGGATGAAAAGGGATTGGTTTAGGCTAGTGGGTCATTGTTTTGTAACTGGTCGGCGCAACATCGTGGGCCGAAGGGCCTGTTCTGCTCTGTAATGTTCTATGTTCTATGTTCAGTCTCTCAGTGTCTCAGGGTCTCAGGGTCTCAGGATCTCTGGGTGTCAGATTTTCAGTCTCTCAGTCTCTCAGTCTCTCAGTTTCTCAGGGTCTCAGTGTCTCAGTGTCTCAGGCTCTCAGTTTCTCAGTGCCTCGGGGTCTCAGTGTCTCAGGGTCTCAGTGTCTCAGGGTCTCAGGGTTTCAGGGTCTCAGTCTCTCAGTCCCTCAGTTTCTCTGTCTCTCAGGATCTCTGGGTCTCTGGGTCTCAGTCTCTCAGTCTCTCAGTGTCTCAGTGTTTCTGTGTCTCAGTGTCTCAGGGTCTCAGGGTCTCAGGGTCTCTGGGTCTCAGATTCTCAGTCTCTCAGTCGCTCAGACTCTCAGTCTCTCAGTCTCTCAATCTCACAGTCTCTCAGTGTATCAGTCTCTCAGTCTCTCAGTCTCTTAGTGTCTCAGGGTCTCAGAGTCTCAGTGTCTCAGTGTCTCAGTCTCTCAGTGTCTCAGTGTCTCAGTGTCTCAGTCTCTCAGGGTCTCAGTGTCTCAGTCTCTCAGTCTCTCAGTCGCTCAGTATCTCAGTCTCTCAATCTCACAGTCTCTCAGTGTATCAGTCTCTCAGTCTCTTAGTGTCTCAGGGTCTCAGTGTCTCAGTGTCTCAGGGTCTCTGGGTCTCAGTCTCTCAGTCTCTCAGTCTCTCAGTCTCTCAGTCTCTCATTCTCTCAGTCTCTCAGTGTCTCTGCATCTCAGTCTCTCCGTCTCTCAGTCTCTCTGTGTCTCAGTGTCTGAGGCTCTCAGGGTCTCTGGGTCTCAGGCTCTCAGTCTCTCAGTGTCTCAGTGTCTCAGGGTCTCAGGGTCTCAGTGTCTCAGTGCCTCAGTGTCTCAGTGTCTCAGGGTCTCAGTGTCTCAGTCTCTCAGTCTCTCATTGTCTCAGTGTCTCAGTGTCTCAGGGTCTCAGTGTCTCTTTATCTCAGGATCTCAGGGTCTCAGTGTCTCAGTGTCTCTGGGTCTCATTTTGACAGGGTCTCACTCTCTCATTGTCTCAGGTTCTCTGGGTATCTGAGTCTCAGTGTCTAAGTCTCTCAGTCTCTCAGTCTCTCAGACACTCAGTCTCTCAGTCTCTGAGTGTCTCAGTCTCTCAGGGTCTCAGGGTCTCAGTGTCTCAGTTTCTCAGTGTCTCAGGGTCTCAGTGTCTCAGGGTCTCAGTGTCTCAGTGTCTCAGTCTCTCAGTGCCTCAGTCACTCAGTCTCTCAGTGTCTCAGGGTCTCAGTCTCTCAGTGTCTCAGGATCTCAGTGTCTCAGGGTCTCAGGGTCTTAGTCTCTCAGTCCCTCAGTCTCTCGGTCTCTCAGGGTCTCTGGGTCTCTGTCTCTCAGTCTCTCAGTGTTTCTGTGTCTCAGTGTCTCAGTGTCTCAGGGTCTCAGGGTCTCAGTGTCTCAGTGCCTCAGTGTCTCAGTGTCTCAAGATTTCAGTGTCTCAGTGTCTCAGTCTGTCAGTATCGCAGTCGCTCAGGCTCTCAGTCTCTCAATCTCACAGTCTGTCAGTGTATCATTCTCTCAGTCTCTCAGTCTCTTAGTGTCTCAGGGTCTTAGAGTCTCAGTGTCTCAGTCTCTCAGTGTCTCAGTGTCTCAGGGTCTCAGTGTCTCAGTGTCTCAGGGTCTCTGGGTCAATGGGTCTCAGTCTCTCAGTCTCTCATTCTCTCAGTCTCTCAGCATCTCAGGGTCACAGTCTCTCAGTCTCTCAGTGTCTCAGTGTCTGAGGCTCTCAGGGTCTCTGGGTCTCAGGCTCTCAGTCTCTCAGTGTCTCAGGGTCTCAGGGTCTCAGTGTCTCAGTGTCTCAGGGTCTCAGGGTCTCAGTGTCTCAGTGTCTGAGGGTCTCAGTTTCTCAGTATCTGTGTCTCAGGGTCTCAGTGTATCAGAGTCTCAGTGTTTCAGGGTCTCAGTGTCTCAGGGTCTCTGGGTCTCATTGTCTCAATCTCTCAGTGTCTCAGTCTCTCAGTGCCTCAGGGTCTCAGGGTCTCAGTGTCTCAGTCTCTCAGTGTCTCAGGGACTCAGTGTTTTAGGGTCTCAGGGTCTCAGTGCCTCAGTCTCTCAGCCTCTCAGTCTCTCAGTGTCTCAGGGTCTCAGTCTCTCAGTGTCTCAGGGTCTCAGGGTCTCAGTGTCTCAGTGTCTCAGAGTCTCAGTGTCTCAGGTTCTCAGGGTCTCAGTGTCTCAGTGTCTCAGGGTCTCAGGGTCTCAGGGTCTCAGTGGCTCAGTGCCTCAGGGTCTCTGTGTCTCAGGGTCTCAGAGTCTCAGGGTTTCAGTGTCTCAGTGTCACAGGGTCTCAGGGTTTCAGGGTCTCAGTGTCTCAGGGTCTCAGGATCTCAGTCTCTCAGTCTCTCAGTCTCCCAGTGTCTCAGTCTCACAGTCTCTCAGTCAATCAGTCTCTCATTGTCTCAGGGTCTCAGTGTGTCTTTGTCTCAGGGTCTCAGTGTCTCAGTGTCTATGTGTCTCAGTGTCTCAGGGTCTCAGTGTCTCAGTGTCTCAGTGTCACAGGGTCTCACTCTCTCATTGTCTAAGGGTCTCTGGGTCTCTGGGTTTCTGAGTCTCAGTGTCTAAGTCTCTCAGTCTCTCAGTGTCTCAGTGTCTCAATGTCTCAGGGTCTCTGTCTCTCAATCTCACAGTCTCTCGGTGTATCAGTCTCTCAGTCTCTTAGAGTCTCACGGTCTCAGTGTCTCAGTGTCTCTGGGTCTCTGGGTCTCGGTCTCTCAGTCTCTCAGTCTCTCATTCTTTCAGTCTCTCAGTGTCTCTGGGTCTCAGTCTCTCCGTCTCTCAGTCTCTCAGTGTCTCAATGTCTGAGGCTCTCAGGGTCTCAGGGTCTCAGGGTCTCAGTGTCTCAGGGTCTCAGGGTCTCAGTGTCTCAGTGTCTGAGGGTCTCAGTTTCTCAGTGTCTCTATGTCTCAGGGTCTCAGTGTATCAGCGTCTCAGTGACTTAGGGTCTCAGTGTCTCAGGGTCTCTGGGTCTCAGTGTCTCAATCTCTCAGTCTCTCAGTCTCTCAGTGCCTCAGGGTCTCAGGGTCTCAGTGTCTCAGTCTCTCAGTGTCTCAGAGTCTCAGTGACTCAGGGTCTCAGGGTCTCAGTGCCTCAGTCTCTCAGTGTCTCAGTGCCTCAGGGTCTCAGTGTCTCAGGGTCTCAGTGTCTCAGGGTCTCAGTGGCTCAGTGCCTCAGGGTCTCAGTGCCTCAGGTTCTCAGGGTCTCAGTGTCTCAGTGTCTCAGTGTCTGTGTCTCAGGGTCTCAGGGTCTGAGGGTCTGAGGGTCTCAGGGTCTCAGGGTTTCAGTGTCACAGTGTCACAGGGTCTCAGGGTCTCAGTGTCTCAGGGTCTCAGGGTCTCAGTCTCTCAGTCTCCCAGTGTCTCAGTCTCACAGTCTCTCAGTCTCTCATTGTCTTAGGGTCGCAGTATCTCTTTGTCTCAGGGTCTCAGTGTCTCTGTGTCTCAGTGTCTCAGTGTCTCAGAGTCTCAGAGTCTCAGTCTGTCAGTGTCTCAGTCTCTCAGTCTTTCAGTGTCTCAGTGTCTCAGTCTCTCAGTCTTTCAGTGTCTCAGTGTCTCAGTTCCTCAGGGTCTCAGTGTCTCAGTGTCTCAGGGTCTCAGTCTCTCAGTCTCTCAGGGTCTCAGGGTCACAGGGTCACAGGGTCTCTGGGTCTCAGATTCTCAGTCTCTCAGTGTCTCAGGGTCTCTGGGTCTCAGTCTCTCTGTCTCTCAGTGTCTCAGTGTTTCTGTGTCTCAGTGTCTCAGTGTCTCAGGGTCTCAGGGTCTCTGGGTCTCAGATTCTCAGTCTCTCAGTCGCTCAGACTCTCAGTCTCTCAGTCTCTCAATCTCACAGTCTCTCAGTCTCTCAGTGTCTCAGTGTCTCAGGGTCTCAGTGTCTCAGTCACTCAGTGTCTCAGTGTCTCAGGGTCTCAGTGTCTCAGTCTCTCAGTGTCTCAGTACCTCAGTATCTCAGTGTCTCAGGGTCTCAGTGTCTCAGTCTCTCAGGGTCTCAGTGTCTCAGTGTCTCAGTGTCTCAGTGTCTCAGTCTCTCAATCTCACAGTCTCTCAGTCTCTCAGTGTCTCAGTGTCTCAGGGTCTCAGTGTCTCAGTCACTCAGTGTCTCAGTGTCTCAGGGTCTCAGTGTCTCAGTCTCTCAGTGTCTCAGTACCTCAGTGTCTCAGTGTCTCAGGGTCTCAGTGTCTCAGTCTCTCAGGGTCTCACGGTCTCAGTGTCTCAGGGTCTCTGGGTCTCTGGGTCTCGGTCTCTCAGTCTCTCAGTCTCTCATTCTTTCAGTCTCTCAGTGTCTCTGGGTCTTAGTCTCTCCGTCTCTCAGTCTCTCAGGGTCTCACGGTCTCAGTGACTTAGGGTCTCAGTGTCTCAGGGTCTCTGGGTCTCAGTGTCTCAATCTCTCAGTCTCTCAGTCTCTCAGTGCCTCAGGGTCTCAGGGTCTCAGTGTCTCAGTCTCTCAGTGTCTCAGAGTCTCAGTGACTCAGGGTCTCAGGGTCTCAGTGCCTCAGTCTCTCAGTCTCTCAGTGTCTCAGTGTCTCAGGCTCTCAGTGTCTCGGGGTCTCAGTGGCTCAGTGCCTCAGGGTCTCAGTGTCTCAGGTTCTCAGGGTCTCAGTGTCTCAGTGTCTCAGTGTCTGTGTCTCAGGGTCTCAGGGTCTGAGGGTCTGAGGGTCTCAGGGTCTCAGGGTTTCAGTGTCTCAGTGTCACAGGGTGTCAGGGTCTCAGTGTCTCAGGGTCTCAGGGTCTCAGTCTCTCAGTCTCCCAGTGTCTCAGTCTCACAGTCTCTCAGTCTCTCATTGTCTTAGGGTCGCAGTATCTCTTTGTCTCAGGGTCTCAGTGTCTCTGTGTCTCAGTGTCTCAGTGTCTCAGAGTCTCAGAGTCTCAGTCTCTCAGTGTCTCAGTCTCTCAGTCTTTCAGTGTCTCAGTGTCTCAGTCTCTCAGTCTTTCAGTGTCTCAGTGTCTCAGTTCCTCAGGGTCTCAGTGTCTCAGTGTCTCAGGGTCTCAGTCTCTCAGGGTCTCAGGGTCACAGGGTCTCTGGGTCTCAGATTCTCAGTCTCTCAGTCTCTCAGTTTCTCAGTGTCTCAGTGTCTCAGGGTCTCAGGGTCTCAGTTTCTCCATGACTCGGGGTCTCAGTGTCACAGGGTCTCAGTGTCCCAGGGTTTCAGGGTCTTAGTCTCTCAGTCCCTCAGTCTCTCTGTCTCTCAGGGTCTCTGTGTCTCAGTCTCTCTGTCTCTCAGTGTCTCAGTGTTTCTGTGTCTCAGTGTCTCAGTGTCTCAGGGTCTCAGGGTCTCTGGGTCTCAGATTCTCAGTCTCTCAGTCGCTCAGACTCTCAGTCTCTCAGTCTCTCAATCTCACAGTCTCTCAGTCTCTCAGTGTCTCAGTCACTCAGTGTCTCAGTGTCTCAGGGTCTCAGTGTCTCAGTCTCTCAGTGTCTCAGTACCTCAGTGTCTCAGTGTCTCAGTGTCTCAGGGTCTCAGTGTCTCAGTCTCTCAGGGTCTCAGTGTCTCAGTGTCTCAGTGTCTCAGTCTCTCAGTCGCTCAGTCTCTCAGTCTCTCAATCTCACAGTCTCTCTGTTTATCAGTCTCTCAGTCTCTTAGTGTCTCAGGGTCTCAGATTCTCAGTGTCTCAGTGTCTCAGGGTCTCAGGGTCTCGGTGTCTCAGCGTCTCAGGGTCTCAGTGTCACAGGGTCTCAGGGTCTTAGTCTCTAAGTCACTCAGTCTCTCAGTCTCTCATTCTCTCAGTCTCTCATTCTCTCAGTCTCTCAGTGTCTCTGGGTCTCAGTCTCTCAGTCTCTCAGTGTCTGAGGCTCTCAGGGTCTCTGGGTCACAGGCTCTCAGTCTCTCAGTCTGTCATTGTCTCAGGGTCTCAGTGTCTCAGTGTCCCAGTGTCTCAGTGTCTCAGGGACTCTGGGTCTCAGGGTATCAGTGTCTCTGGATCTCTGTGTCTCTGTGTCTTTGGGTCTCAGCGTCTCAGTTTCTCAGTGTCTCAGGGTCTCAGTGTCTTAGTGTCACAGGGACTCAGTTTCTCAGTGTCTCAGTGTCTCAGGTTCTCTGGGTCTCTGGGTTTCTGAGTCTCAGTGTCTCAGTCTCTCAATCTCTCAGACTCTCAGTCTCTCAGACTCTCAGTGTCTCAGTGTCACAGTGTGTCAGGGCCTCAGGGTCTCAGTGTCTCAGTGTCTCAGTCTCTCAGTGTCTCAGGATCTCAGGGTCTCAGTGTCTCAGTCTCTCAGTCTCTCAGTCTCTCAGTGTCTCAGTCTCTCCGTCTCCCTGTGCCTTAGTCTCTCTGTCTCTCAGTCTCTCAGTGTCTCAGTGTCTCAGTGTCTCAGGGTCTCAGTGTCTCAGTGCCTCAGGTTCTCAGTGTCTCAGGTTCTCAGGGTCTCAGTGTCTCAGGATCTCAGTGCCTCAGTGGCTCAGTGTCTGTGTCTCAGGGTATCAGGGTCTGAGTGTCTCAGGGTCTCAGGATTTCAGTGTCTCAGTTTCTCAGGGTCTCAGTGTCTCAGGTTCTCAGTGTCTCAGGGTCTCAGGGTTTCAGGGTCTTAGTCTCTCAATCTCTCTGTCTCTCAGAGTCTCTGGGTCTCAGTCTCTCAGTCTCTCAGTGTCTCAGTGTTTCTGTGTCTCAGTGTCTAAGTGTCTCAGGGTCTCAGGGTCTCAGTGTCTCAGTGCCTCAGTGTCTCAATGTCTCAGGGTCTCAGTGTCTCAGTGTCTCAGTCTCTCAGTCACTCAGACTCTCAGTCTCTCAGTCTGTCAATCTCACAGTCTCTCAGTGTATCAGTCTCTCAGTCTCTCATTCTCTTAGTGTCTCAGGGTCTCAGAGTCTCAGTGTCTCAGTGTCTCAGTGTCTCAGTCTCTCAGGGTCTCAGTGTCTCAGTCTCTCAGTCTCTCAGTCTCTCAGTCGCTCAGTCTCTCAGTCTCTCAATCTCACAGTCTCTCAGTGTAACAGTCTCTCAGTCTCTTAGTGTCTCAGTGTCTCAGGGTCTCTGGGTCTCTGGGTCTCTGGGTCTCAGTCTCTCAGTCTCTCAGTCTCTCATTCTCTCAGTCTCTCAGTGTCTCTGGGTCTCAGTCTCTCCGTCTCTCAGTCTCTCATTGTCTCAGTGTCTGAGGCTCTCAGGGTCTCTGGGTGTCAGGCTCTCAGTCTCTCAGTCTCTCAGGGTCTCAGGGTCTCAGTGTCTCAGTATCTGAGGGTCTCAGTGTCTGAGGGTCTCAGTTTCTCAGTGTCTCTGTGACTCAGGGTCTCAGTGTATCAGAGTCTCAGGGTCTCAGTGTCTCAGGGTCTCAGTGTCTCAATCTCTCAGTCTCTCAGTGCCTCAGGGTCTCAGGGTCTCAGTGTCTCAGTCTCTCAGTGTCTCAGGGTCTCAGGGTCTCAGTGTCTCAGGGTCTCAGGGTCTCAGTGCCTCAGTCTCTAAGTCTCTCAGTGTCTCAGGGTCTCAGTGTCTCAGGGTCTCAGTGTCTCAGGGTCTCAGGGTCTCAGTGGCTCAGTGCCTCAGGGTCTCAGTGCCTCAGGGTCTCAGGGTCTCAGTGCCTCAGTCTCTCAGTCTCTCAGTGTCTCAGGGTCTCAGTGTCTAAGGGTCTCAGTGTCTCAGGGTCTCAGTGGCTCAGTGTCTCAGGGTCTCGGTGTCTTAGTGTCACAGGGACTCAGTTTCTCAGTGTCTCAGTGTCTCAGGGTCTCTGGGTCTCTGGGTTTCTGAGTCTCAGTGTCTCAGTCTCTCAGTCTCTCAATCTCTCAGACTCTCAGTCTCTCAGACTCTCAGTGTCTCAGTGTCACAGTGTGTCAGGGCCTCAGGGTCTCAGTGTCTCAGTGCCTCAGTCTCTCAGTGTCTCAGGATCTCAGGGTCTCAGTATCTCAGTGTCTCAGTCTCTCAGTCTCTCAGTGTCTCAGTCTCTCCGTCTCCCTGTGCCTTAGTCTCTCTGTCTCTCAGTCTCTCAGTGTCTCAGGGTCTCAGTGTGTCAGCGTCTCAGTGTCTCAGTGTCTCAGTGTCTCAGTGTCTCAGGGTCTCAGTGTCTCAGTGCCTCAGGTTCTCAGTGTCTCAGGTTCTCAGGGTCTCAGTGTCTCAGGATCTCAGTGCCTCAGTGGCTCAGTGTCTGTGTCTCAGGGTATCAGGGTCTCAGTGTCTCAGGGTCTCAGGATTTCAGTGTCTCAGTTTCTCAGGGTCTCAGTGTCTCAGGTTCTCAGTGTCTCAGGGTCTCAGGGTTTCAGGGTCTTAGTCTCTCAATCCCTCTGTCTCTCTGTCTCTCAGAGTCTCTGGGTCTCTGGGTCTCAGTCTCTCAGTCTCTCAGTGTCTCAGTGATTCTGTGTCTCAGTGTCTTAGTGTCTCAGGGTCTCAGGGACTCAGTGTCTCAGTGCCTCAGTGTCTCAGTGTCTCAGGGTCTCAGTGTCTCAGTGTCTCAGTCTCTCAGTCGCTCAGACTCTCAGTCTCTCAGTCTCTCAATCTCACAGTCTCTCAGTGTATCAGTCTCTCAGTCTCTCATTCTCTTAGTGTCTCAGGGTCTCAGAGTCTCAGTGTCTCAGTGTCTCAGTGTCTCAGTCTCTCAGGGTCTCAGTGTCTCAGTCTCTCAGTCTCTCAGTCTCTCAGTCGCTCAGTCTCTCAATCTCACAGTCTCTCAGTGTAACAGTCTCTCAGTCTCTTAGTGTCTCAGTGTCTCAGGGTCTCTGGGTCTCTGGGTCTCAGTGTCTCAGTCTCTCAGTCTCTCATTCTCTCAGTCTCTCAGTGTCTCTGGGTCTCAGTCTCTCCGTCTCTCAGTCTCTCATTGTCTCAGTGTCTGAGGCTCTCAGGGTCTCTGGGTGTCAGGCTCTCAGTCTCTCAGTCTCTCAGGGTCTCAGTGTCTCAGTATCTCAGTTTTTCAGTGTCTCTGTGACTCAGGGTCTCAGTGTATCAGAGTCTCAGGGTCTCAGTGTCTCAGGGTCTCTGGGTCTCAGTGTCTCAATCTCTCAGTCTCTCAGTCTCTCAGTGCCTCAGGGTCTCAGGGTCTCAGTGTCTCAGTCTCTCAGTGTCTCAGGGTCTCAGGGTCTCAGTGTCTCAGGGTCTCAGGGTCTCAGTGCCTCAGTCTCTCAGTCTCTCAGTGTCTCAGGGTCTCAGTGTCTCAGGGTCTCAGTGTCTCAGGGTCTCAGGGTCTCAGTGGCTCAGTGCCTCAGGGTCTCAGTGTCTCAGGTTCTCAGGGTCTCAGTCTCTCAGTGTCTCAGTGTCTGAGGCTCTCAGTGTCTCAGGGTCTCAGGGTCTCAGTGTTTCAGGGTCTCAGGGTCTCAGTGTCTCAGTGTCTGAGGATCTCAGTTTCTCAGTGTCTCTGTGTCTCAGGGTCTCAGTGTATCAGCGTCTCAGTGACTTAGGGTCTCAGTGTCTCAGGGTCTCAGTGTCTCTGGGTCTCAGTCTCTCCGTCTCTCAGACTCTCAGTGTCTCAGTGTCTGAGGCTCTCAGGGTCTCTGGGTCTCAGGCTCTCAGTCTCTCAGTCTCTCAGTCTGTCATTGTCTCAGGGTCTCAGTGTCCCAGCGTCTCAGTGTCTCAGGGACTCTGGGTCTCAGGGTATCAGTGTCTCTGGATCTCTGTGTCTCTGTGTCTTTGGGTCTCAGCGTCTCAGTTTCTCAGTGTCTCAGGGTCTCAGTGTCTTAGTGTCACAGGGTCTCAGTTTCTCAGTGTCTCAGTGTCTCAGGGTCTCTGGGTCTCTGGGTTTCTGAGTCTCAGTGTCTCAGTCTCTCAATCTCTCAGACTCTCAGTCTCTCAGACTCTCAGTGTCTCAGTGTCACAGTGTGTCAGGGCCTCAGGGTCTCAGTGTCTCAGTGTCTCAGTCTCTCAGTGTCTCAGGATCTCAGGGTCTCAGGGTCCCAGTGTCTCAGTGTCTCAGGGTCTCAGTGTCTCAGTGTCTCAGTCTCTCAGTCTCTCAGTGTCTCAGTCTCTCCGTCTCCCTGTGCCTTAGTCTCTCTGTCTCTCAGTCTCTCAGTGTCTCAGGGTCTCAGTGTGTCAGGGTCTCAGTGTCTCAGTGTCTCAGGGTCTCAGTGTCTCAGTGCCTCAGGTTCTCAGTGTCTCAGGTTCTCAGGGTCTCAGTGTCTCAGGTTCTCAGTGCCTCAGTGGCTCAGTGTCTGTGTCTCAGGGTATTAGGGTCTGAGTGTCTCAGGGTCTCAGGATTTCAGTGTCTCAGTTTCTCAGGGTCTCAGTGTCTCAGGGTCTCAGTGTCTCTGGGTCTCAGGGTTTCAGGGTCTTAGTCTCTCAATCCCTCTGTCTCTCTGTCTCTCAGGGTCTCTGGGTCTCTGGGTCTCAGTCTCTCAGTCTCTCAGTGTCTCAGTGTTTCTGTGTCTCAGTGTCTCAGGTTCTCAGGGTCTCAGTGTCTCAGTGCCTCAGTGTCTCAGGGTCTCAGTGTCTCAGTGTCTCAGTCTCTCAGTCTCTCAGTCGCTCAGACTCTCAGTCTCTCAGTCTCTCAGTCTCTCAGTCTCTTAGTGTCTCAGGGTCTCAGAGTCTCAGTGTCTCAGTGTCTCAGTGTCTCAGTGTCTCAGTGTCTCAGTCTCTCAGGGTCTCAGTGTCTCAGTCTCTCAATCTCACAGTCTCTCAGTGTAACAGTCTCTCAGTCTCTTAGTGTCTCAGTGTCTCAGGGTATCTGGGTCTCTGGGTCTCTGGGTCACAGTCTCTCAGTCTCTCAGTCTCTCATTCTCTCAGTCTCTCAGTGTCTCTGGGTCTCAGTCTCTCCGTCTCTCAGTCTCTCAGTGTCTCAGTGTCTGAGGCTCTCAGGGTCTCTGGGTGTCAGCCTCTCCGTCTCTCAGTCTCTCAGGGTCTCAGGGTCTCAGTGTCTCAGTATCTCAGGGTCTCACTGTCTGAGGGTCTCAGTTTCTCAGTGTCTCTGTGACTCAGGGTCTCAGTGTATCAGAGTCTCAGGGTCTCAGTGTCTCAGGGTCTCTGGGTCTCAGTGTCTCAATCTCTCAGTCTCTCAGTCTCTCAGTGCCTCAGGGTCTCAGTGTCTCAGTGTTTCTGTGTCTCAGTGTCTAAGTGTCTCAGGTTCTCAGGGTCTCAGTGTCTCAGTGCCTCAGTGTCTCAGTGTCTCAGGGTCTCAGTGTCTCAGTGTCTCAGTCTCTCAGTCGCTCAGACTCTCAGTCTCTCAGTCTCTCAATCTCACAGTCTCTCAGTGTATCAGTCTCTCAGTCTCTCAGTCTCTTAGTGTCTCAGGGTCTCAGAGTCTCAGTGTCTCAGTGTCTCAGTGTCTCAGTGTCTCAGTCTCTCAGGGTCTCAGTGTCTCAATCTCTCAGTCGCTCAGACTCTCAGTCTCTCAGTCTCTCAATCTCACAGTCTCTCAGTGTATCAGTCTCTCAGTCTCTCAGTCTCTTAGTGTCTCAGGGTCTCAGAGTCTCAGTGTCTCAGTGTCTCAGTGTCTCAGTGTCTCAGCCTCTCCGTCTCTCAGTCTCTCAGGGTCTCAGGGTCTCAGTGTCTCAGTATCTCAGGGTCTCACTGTCTGAGGGTCTCAGTTTCTCAGTGTCTCTGTGACTCAGGGTCTCAGTGTATCAGAGTCTCAGGGTCTCAGTGTCTCAGGGTCTCTGGGTCTCAGTGTCTCAATCTCTCAGTCTCTCAGTCTCTCAGTGCCTCAGGGTCTCAGGGTCTCAGTGTCTCAGTCTCTCAGTGTCTCAGGGTCTCAGGGTCTCAGTGTCTCAGGGTCTCAGGGTCTCAGTGCCTCAGTCTCTCAGTCTCTCAGTCTCTCAGTGTCTCAGGGTCTCAGTGTCTCAGGGTCTTAGTGTCTCAGGGTCTCAGGGTCTCAGGGTCTCAGTGGCTCAGTGCCTCAGGGTCTCAGTGTCTCAGGTTCTCAGGGTCTCAGTGTCTCAGGTTCTCAGTGCCTCAGTGGCTCAGTGTCTGTGTCTCAGGGTATTAGGGTCTGAGTGTCTCAGGGTCTCAGGATTTCAGTGTCTTAGTTTCTCAGGGTCTCAGTGTCTCAGGGTCTCAGTGTCTCAGGGTCTCAGGGTTTCAGGGTCTTAGTCTCTCAATCCCTCTGTCTCTCTGTCTCTCAGGGTCTCTGGGTCTCTGGGTCTCAGTCTCTCAGTCTCTCAGTGTCTCAGTGTTTCTGTGTCTCAGTGTCTAAGTGTCTCAGGTTCTCAGGGTCTCAGTGTCTCAGTGCCTCAGTGTCTCAGTGTCTCAGGGTCTCAGTGTCTCAGTGTCTCAGTCTCTCAGTCTCTCAGTCGCTCAGACTCTCAGTCTCTCAGTCTCTCAATCTCACAGTCTCTCAGTGTATCAGTCTCTCAGTCTCTTAGTGTCTCAGGGTCTCAGAGTCTCAGTGTCTCAGTGTCTCAGTGTCTCAGTCTCTCAGGGTCTCAGTGTCTCAGTCTCTCAATCTCACAGTCTCTCAGTGTAACAGTCTCTCAGTCTCTTAGTGTCTCAGTGTCTCAGGGTCTCTGGGTCTCTGGGTCTCTGGGTCACAGTCTCTCAGTCTCTCAGTCTCTCATTCTCTCAGTCTCTCAGTGTCTCTGGGTCTCAGTCTCTCCGTCTCTCAGTCTCTCAATGTCTCAGTGTCTGAGGCTCTCAGGGTCTCTGGGTGTCAGGCTCTCAGTCTCTCAGTCTCTCAGGGTCTCAGGGTCTCAGTGTCTCAGTATCTCAGGGTCTCACTGTCTGAGGGTCTCAGTTTCTCAGTGTCTCTGTGACTCAGGGTCTCAGTGTATCAGAGTCTCAGGGTCTCAGTGTCTCAGGGTCTCTGGGTCTCAGTGTCTCAATCTCTCAGTCTCTCAGTCTCTCAGTGCCTCAGGGTCTCAGGGTCTCAGTGTTTCTGTGTCTCAGTGTCTAAGTGTCTCAGGTTCTCAGGGTCTCAGTGTCTCAGTGCCTCAGTGTCTCAGTGTCTCAGGGTCTCAGTGTCTCAGTGTCTCAGTCTCTCAGTCGCTCAGACTCTCAGTCTCTCAGTCTCTCAATCTCACAGTCTCTCAGTGTATCAGTCTCTCAGTCTCTCAGTCTCTTAGTGTCTCAGGGTCTCAGAGTCTCAGTGTCTCAGTGTCTCAGTGTCTCAGTGTCTCAGTCTCTCAGGGTCTCAGTGTCTCAGTCTCTCAGTCGCTCAGACTCTCAGTCTCTCAGTCTCTCAATCTCACAGTCTCTCAGTGTATCAGTCTCTCAGTCTCTCAGTCTCTTAGTGTCTCAGGGTCTCAGAGTCTCAGTGTCTCAGTGCTTCAGTGTCTCAGTGTCTCAGTCTCTCAGGGTCTCAGTGTCTCAGTCTCTCAATCTCACAGTCTCTCAGTGTAACAGTCTCTCAGTCTCTTAGTGTCTCAGTGTCTCAGGGTCTCTGGGTCTCTGGGTCTCAGTCTCTCAGTCTCTCAGTCTCTCATTCTCTCAGTGTCCCAGTGTCTCTGTGTCTCAGTCTCTCCGTCTCTCAGTCTCTCAGTGTCTCAGTGTCTGAGGCTCTCAGGGTCTCTGGGTGTCAGGCTCTCAGTCTCTCAGTCTCTCAGGGTCTCAGGGTCTCAGTGTCTCAGTATCTCAGGGTCTCACTGTCTGAGGGTCTCAGTTTCTCAGTGTCTCTGTGACTCAGGGTCTCAGTGTATCAGAGTCTCAGGGTCTCAGTGTCTCAGGGTCTCTGGGTCTCAGTGTCTCAATCTCTCAGTCTCTCAGTCTCTCAGTGCCTCAGGGTCTCAGGGTCTCAGTGTCTCAGTCTCTCAGTGTCTCAGGGTCTCAGGGTCTCAGTGTCTCAGGGTCTCAGGGTCTCAGTGCCTCAGTCTCTCAGTCTCTCAGTCTCTCAGTGTCTCAGGGTCTCAGTGTCTCAGGGTCTCAGTGTCTCAGGGTCTCAGGGTCTCAGGGTCTCAGTGGCTCAGTGCCTCAGGGTCTCAGTGTCTCAGGTTCTCAGGGTCTCAGTCTCTCAGTGTCTCAGTGACTGAGGCTCTCAGGGTCTCAGGGTCTTAGTGTTTCAGGGTCTCAGGGTCTCAGTGTCTCAGTGTCTGAGGGTCTCAGTTTCTCAGTGTCTCTGTGTCTCAGGGTCTCAGTGTATCAGCGTCTCAGTGACTTAGGGTCTCAGTGTCTCAGGGTCTCTGGGTCTCAGTGTCTCAATCTCTCAGTCTCTCAGTCTCTCAGTGCCTCAGGGTCTCAGGGTCTCAGTGTCTCAGTCTCTCAGTGTCTCAGGGTCTCAGTGTCTCAGGGTCTCAGGGTCTCAGTGCCTCAGTCTCTCAGTCTCTCAGTGTCTCAGTGTCTCAGGGTCTCAGTGTCTCAGGGTCTCAGTGTCTCAGGGTCTCAGTGGCTCAGTGCCTCAGGGTCTCAGTGTCTCAGGTTCTCAGTGTCTCAGTGTCTCAGTGTCTCAGTGTCTGTGTCTCAGGGTCTCAGGGTCTGAGGGTCTGAGGGTCTGAGGGTCTCAGGGTTTCAGTGTCTCAGTGTCTCAGTGTCACAGGGTCTCAGGGTCTCAGTGTCTCAGGGTCTCAGGGTCTCAGTCTCTCAGTCTCCCAGTGTCTCAGTCTCACAGTCTCTCAGTCTCTCATTGTCTTAGGGTCGCAGTATCTCTTTGTCTCAGGGTCTCAGTGTCTCTGTGTCTCAGTGTCTCAGTGTCTCAGAGTCTCAGAGTCTCAGTCTCTCAGTCTCTCAGTGTCTCAGTCTCTCAGTCTTTCAGTGTCTCAGTGCCTCAGTCTCTCAGTCTTTCAGTGTCTGAGTGTCTCAGTTCCTCAGGGTCTCAGTGTCTCAGTGTCTCAGGGTCTCAGTCTCTCAGTCTCTCAGGGTCTCAGGGTCACAGGGTCTCTGGGTCTCAGATTCTCAGTCTCTCAGTCTCTCAGTTTCTCAGGGTCTCAGTGTCTCAGTGTCTGAGGGTCTCAGTTTCTCAGTGTCTCTGTGACTCTGGGTCTCAGTGTCTTAGGGTCTCAGTGTCTCAGGGTTTCAGGGTCTTAGTCTCTCAGTCCCTCAGTCTCTCTGTCTCTCAGGGTCTCTGGGTCTCAGTCTCTCTGTCTCTCAGTGTTTCTGTGTCTCAGTGTCTCAGTGTCTCAGGGCCTCTGGGTCTCAGATTCTCAGTCTCTCAGTCGCTCAGACTCTCAGTCTCTCAGTCTCTCAATCTCACAGTCTCTCAGTCTCTCAGTGTCTCAGGGTCTCAGTGTCTCAGTCTCTCAGTGTCTCAGTGTCTCAGGGTCTCAGTGTCTCAGTCTCTCAGTGTCTCAGGGTCTCAGTGTCTCAGTGTCTCAGTACCTCAGTGTCTCAGTGTCTCAGGGTCTCAGTGTCTCAGTCTCCCAGGGTCTCAGTGTCTCAGTGTCTCAGTCTCTCAGTCGCTCAGTCTCTCAGTCTCTCAATCTCACAGTCTCTCTGTTTATCAGTCTCTCAGTCTCTTAGTGTCTCAGCGTCTCAGATTCTCAGTGTCTCAGTGTCTCAGGGTCTCAGGGTCTCAGTGTCTCAGCGTCTCAGGGTCTCAGTGTCACAGGGTCTCAGGGTCTTAGTCTCTAAGTCACTCAGTCTCTCAGTCTCTCAGTCACTCAGTCTCTCAGTCTCTCATTCTCTCAGTCTCTCAGTGTCTCTGGGTCTCAGTCTCTCCGTCTCTCAGTCTCTCAGTGTCTCAGTGTCTGAGGCTCTCAGGGTCTCTGGGTCTCAGGCTCTCAGTCTCTCAGTCTCTCAGTCTGTCATTGTCTCAGGGTCTCAGTGTCTCAGTGTCCCAGTGTCTCAGTGTCTCAGGGACTCTGGGTCTCAGGGTATCAGTGTCTCTGGATCTCTGTGTCTTTGGGTCTCAGCGTCTCAGTTTCTCAGTGTCTCAGGGTCTCAGTGTCTTAGTGTCACAGGGTCACAGTTTCTCAGTGTCTCAGTGTCTCAGGGTCTCTGGGTCTCTGGGTTTCTGAGTCTCAGTGTCTCAGTCACTCAATCTCTCAGACTCTCAGTCTCTCAGTCTCTCAGTGTCTCAGTGTCACAGTGTGTCAGGGCCTCAGGGTCTCAGTGTCTCAGTGTCTCAGTCTCTCAGTGTCTCAGGATCTCAGGGTCTCAGGGTCTCAGTGTCTCAGTGTCTCAGGGTCTCAGTGTCTCAGTGTCTCAGTCTCTCAGTCTCTCAGTCTCTCAGTCTCTCCGTCTCCCTGTGCCTTAGTCTCTCTGTCTCTCAGTCTCTCAGTGTCTCAGGGTCTCAGTGTGACAGGGTCTCAGTGTCTCAGTGTCTCAGGGTCTCAGTGTCTCAGTGCCTCAGGTTCTCAGTGTCTCAGGTTCTAAGGGTCTCAGTGTCTCAGGATCTCAGTGCCTCAGTGGCTCAGTGTCTGTGTCTCAGGGTATCAGGGTCTGAGTGTCTCAGGGTCTCAGGATTTCAGTGTCTCAGTTTCTCAGGGTCTCAGTGTCTCAGGGTCTCTGTGTCTCAGTGTCTCAGGGTTTCAGGGTCTTAGTCTCTCAATCCCTCTGTCTCTCTGTCTCTCAGGGTCTCTGGGTCTCTGGGTCTCAGTCTCTCAGTCTCTCAGTGTCTCAGTGTCACAGTGTGTCAGGGCCTCAGGGTCTCAGTGTCTCAGTGTCTCAGTCTCTCAGTGTCTCAGGATCTCAGGGTCTCAGGGTCTCAGTGTCTCAGTGTCTCAGGGTCTCAGTGTCTCAGTGTCTCAGTCTCTCAGTCTCTCAGTGTCTCAGTCTCTCCGTCTCCCTGTGCCTTAGTCTCTCTGTCTCTCAGTCTCTCAGTGTCTCAGGGTCTCAGTGTGACAGGGTCTCAGTGTCTCAGGGTCTCAGTGTCTCAGTGCCTCAGGTTCTCAGTGTCTCAGGTTCTAAGGGTCTCAGTGTCTCAGGATCTCAGTGCCTCAGTGGCTCAGTGTCTGTGTCTCAGGGTATCAGGGTCTGAGTGTCTCAGGGTCTCAGGATTTCAGTGTCTCAGTTTCTCAGGGTCTCAGTGTCTCAGGGTCTCTGTGTCTCAGTGTCTCAGGGTTTCAGGGTCTTAGTCTCTCAATCCCTCTGTCTCTCTGTCTCTCAGGGTCTCTGGGTCTCTGGGTCTCAGTCTCTCAGTGTCTCAGTGTTTCTGTGTCTCAGTGTCTCAGTCTCTCAGGGTCTCAGTGTCTCAGTCTCTCAATCTCACAGTCTCTCAGTGTAACAGTCTCTCAGTCTCTTAGTGTCTCAGTGTCTCAGGGTCTCTGGGTCTCTGGGTCTCAGTCTCTCAGTCTCTCAGTCTCTCATTCTCTCAGTGTCCCAGTGTCTCTGTGTCTCAGTCTCTCCGTCTCTCAGTCTCTCAGTGTCTCAGTGTCTGAGGCTCTCAGGGTCTCTGGGTGTCAGGCTCTCAGTCTCTCAGTCTCTCAGGGTCTCAGGGTCTCAGTGTCTCAGTATCTCAGGGTCTCACTGTCTGAGGGTCTCAGTTTCTCAGTGTCTCTGTGACTCAGGGTCTCAGTGTATCAGAGTCTCAGGGTCTCAGTGTCTCAGGGTCTCTGGGTCTCAGTGTCTCAATCTCTCAGTCTCTCAGTCTCTCAGTGCCTCAGGGTCTCAGGGTCTCAGTGTCTCAGTCTCTCAGTGTCTCAGGGTCTCAGGGTCTCAGTGTCTCAGGGTCTCAGGGTCTCAGTGCCTCAGTCTCTCAGTCTCTCAGTCTCTCAGTGTCTCAGGGTCTCAGTGTCTCAGGGTCTCAGTGTCTCAGGGTCTCAGGGTCTCAGGGTCTCAGTGGCTCAGTGCCTCAGGGTCTCAGTGTCTCAGGTTCTCAGGGTCTCAGTCTCTCATTGTCTCAGTGTCTGAGGCTCTCAGGGTCTCAGGGTCTTAGTGTTTCAGGGTCTCAGGGTCTCAGTGTCTCAGTGTCTGAGGGTCTCAGTTTCTCAGTGTCTCTGTGTCTCAGGGTCTCAGTGTATCAGCGTCTCAGTGACTTAGGGTCTCAGTGTCTCAGGGTCTCTGGGTCTCAGTGTCTCAATCTCTCAGTCTCTCAGTCTCTCAGTGCCTCAGGGTCTCAGGGTCTCAGTGTCTCAGTCTCTCAGTGTCTCAGGGTCTCAGTGTCTCAGGGTCTCAGGGTCTCAGTGCCTCAGTCTCTCAGTCTCTCAGTGTCTCAGTGTCTCAGGGTCTCAGTGTCTCAGGGTCTCAGTGTCTCAGGGTCTCAGTGGCTCAGTGCCTCAGGGTCTCAGTGTCTCAGGTTCTCAGTGTCTCAGTGTCTCAGTGTCTCAGTGTCTGTGTCTCAGGGTCTCAGGGTCTGAGGGTCTGAGGGTCTGAGGGTCTCAGGGTTTCAGTGTCTCAGTGTCTCAGTGTCACAGGGTCTCAGGGTCTCAGTGTCTCAGGGTCTCAGGGTCTCAGTCTCTCAGTCTCCCAGTGTCTCAGTCTCACAGTCTCTCAGTCTCTCATTGTCTTAGGGTCGCAGTATCTCTTTGTCTCAGGGTCTCAGTGTCTCTGTGTCTCAGTGTCTCAGTGTCTCAGAGTCTCAGAGTCTCAGTCTCTCAGTCTCTCAGTGTCTCAGTCTCTCAGTCTTTCAGTGTCTCAGTGCCTCAGTCTCTCAGTCTTTCAGTGTCTGAGTGTCTCAGTTCCTCAGGGTCTCAGTGTCTCAGTGTCTCAGGGTCTCAGTCTCTCAGTCTCTCAGGGTCTCAGGGTCACAGGGTCTCTGGGTCTCAGATTCTCAGTCTCTCAGTCTCTCAGTCTCTCAGTTTCTCAGGGTCTCAGTGTCTCAGTGTCTGAGGGTCTCAGTTTCTCAGTGTCTCTGTGACTCTGGGTCTCAGTGTCTTAGGGTCTCAGTGTCTCAGGGTTTCAGGGTCTTAGTCTCTCAGTCCCTCAGTCTCTCTGTCTCTCAGGGTCTCTGGGTCTCAGTCTCTCTGTCTCTCAGTGTTTCTGTGTCTCAGTGTCTCAGTGTCTCAGGGCCTCTGGGTCTCAGATTCTCAGTCTCTCAGTCGCTCAGACTCTCAGTCTCTCAGTCTCTCAATCTCACAGTCTCTCAGTCTCTCAGTGTCTCAGGGTCTCAGTGTCTCAGTCTCTCAGTGTCTCAGTGTCTCAGGGTCTCAGTGTCTCAGTCTCTCAGTGTCTCAGGGTCTCAGTGTCTCAGTGTCTCAGTACCTCAGTGTCTCAGTGTCTCAGGGTCTCAGTGTCTCAGTCTCCCAGGGTCTCAGTGTCTCAGTGTCTCAGTCTCTCAGTCGCTCAGTCTCTCAGTCTCTCAATCTCACAGTCTCTCTGTTTATCAGTCTCTCAGTCTCTTAGTGTCTCAGCGTCTCAGATTCTCAGTGTCTCAGTGTCTCAGGGTCTCAGGGTCTCAGTGTCTCAGCGTCTCAGGGTCTCAGTGTCACAGGGTCTCAGGGTCTTAGTCTCTAAGTCACTCAGTCTCTCAGTCTCTCAGTCACTCAGTCTCTCAGTCTCTCATTCTCTCAGTCTCTCAGTGTCTCTGGGTCTCAGTCTCTCCGTCTCTCAGTCTCTCAGTGTCTCAGTGTCTGAGGCTCTCAGGGTCTCTGGGTCTCAGGCTCTCAGTCTCTCAGTCTCTCAGTCTGTCATTGTCTCAGGGTCTCAGTGTCTCAGTGTCCCAGTGTCTCAGTGTCTCAGGGACTCTGGGTCTCAGGGTATCAGTGTCTCTGGATCTCTGTGTCTCTGTGTCTTTGGGTCTCAGCGTCTCAGTTTCTCAGTGTCTCAGGGTCTCAGTGTCTTAGTGTCACAGGGTCACAGTTTCTCAGTGTCTCAGTGTCTCAGGGTCTCTGGGTCTCTGGGTTTCTGAGTCTCAGTGTCTCAGTCTCTCAATCTCTCAGACTCTCAGTCTCTCAGTCTCTCAGTGTCTCAGTGTCACAGTGTGTCAGGGCCTCAGGGTCTCAGTGTCTCAGTGTCTCAGTCTCTCAGTGTCTCAGGATCTCAGGGTCTCAGGGTCTCAGTGTCTCAGTGTCTCAGGGTCTCAGTGTCTCAGTGTCTCAGTCTCTCAGTCTCTCAGTGTCTCAGTCTCTCCGTCTCCCTGTGCCTTAGTCTCTCTGTCTCTCAGTCTCTCAGTGTCTCAGGGTCTCAGTGTGACAGGGTCTCAGTGTCTCAGTGTCTCAGGGTCTCAGTGTCTCAGTGCCTCAGGTTCTCAGTGTCTCAGGTTCTAAGGGTCTCAGTGTCTCAGGATCTCAGTGCCTCAGTGGCTCAGTGTCTGTGTCTCAGGGTATCAGGGTCTGAGTGTCTCAGGGTCTCAGGATTTCAGTGTCTCAGTTTCTCAGGGTCTCAGTGTCTCAGGGTCTCTGTGTCTCAGTGTCTCAGGGTTTCAGGGTCTTAGTCTCTCAATCCCTCTGTCTCTCTGTCTCTCAGGGTCTCTGGGTCTCTGGGTCTCAGTCTCTCAGTCTCTCAGTGTCTCAGTGTCACAGTGTGTCAGGGCCTCAGGGTCTCAGTGTCTCAGTGTCTCAGTCTCTCAGTGTCTCAGGATCTCAGGGTCTCAGGGTCTCAGTGTCTCAGTATCTCAGGGTCTCAGTGTCTCAGTGTCTCAGTCTCTCAGTCTCTCAGTGTCTCAGTCTCTCCGTCTCCCTGTGCCTTAGTCTCTCTGTCTCTCAGTCTCTCAGTGTCTCAGGGTCTCAGTGTGACAGGGTCTCAGTGTCTCAGTGTCTCAGGGTCTCAGTGTCTCAGTGCCTCAGGTTCTCAGTGTCTCAGGTTCTAAGGGTCTCAGTGTCTCAGGATCTCAGTGCCTCAGTGGCTCAGTGTCTGTGTCTCAGGGTATCAGGGTCTGAGTGTCTCAGGGTCTCAGGATTTCAGTGTCTCAGTTTCTCAGGGTCTCAGTGTCTCAGGGTCTCTGTGTCTCAGTGTCTCAGGGTTTCAGGGTCTTAGTCTCTCAATCCCTCTGTCTCTCTGTCTCTCAGGGTCTCTGGGTCTCTGGGTCTCAGTCTCTCAGTCTCTCAGTGTCTCAGTGTTTCTGTGTCTCAGTGTCTAAGTGTCTTAGGGCCTCACGGTCTCAGTGTCTCAGTGCCTCAGTGTCTCAGTGTCTCAGGGTCTCAGTGTCTCAGTGTCTCAGTCTCTCAGTCTCTCAGTCTCTCAATCTCACAGTCTCTCTGTGTATCAGTCTCTCAGTCTCTTAGTGTCTCAGGGTCTCAGAGTCTCAGTGTCTCAGTGTCTCAGTGTCTCAGTCTCTCAGGGTCTCAGTGTCTCAGTCTCTCAGTCTCTAAGTCGCTCAGTCTCTCAGTCTCTCAATCTCACAGTCTCTCAGTGTAACAGTCTCTCAGTCTCTTAGTGTCTCAGTGTCTCAGGGTCTCTGGGTCTCTGGGTCTCAGTCTCTCAGTCTCTCAGTGTCTCAGTGTCTGAGGCTCTCAGGGTCTCTGGGTTTCAGGCTCTCAGTCTCTCAGTCTCTCAGGGTCTCAGGGTCTCAGTGTCTCAGTGTCTCAGTGTCTCAGGGTTACAGGGTCTCAGTGTCTGAGGGTCTCAGTTTCTCAGCGTCTCTGTGACTCAGGGTCTCAGTGTATCAGAGTCTCAGGGTCTCAGTGTCTCAGGGTCTCTGTGTCTCAGTGTCTCAATCTCTCAGTCTCTCAGTGCCTCAGGGTCTCAGGGTCTCAGTGTCTCAGGGACTCAGGGTCTCAGTGCCTCAGTCTCTCACTCTCTCAGTGTTTCAGGGTCTCAGTGTCTCAGGGTCTCAGTGTCTCAGGGTCTCAGGGTCTCAGGGTCTCAGTGCCTCAGGGTCTCAGTGTCTCAGGTTCTCAGGGTCTCAGTCTCTCAGTGTCTCAGTGTCTGAGGCTCTCAGGGTCTCAGGGTCTCAGGGTCTCAGGGTCTCAGTGTCTCAGGGTCTCAGTGTCTCAGTGTCTGAGGGTCTCAGTTTCTCAGTGTCTCTGTGTCTCAGGGTCTCAGTGTATCAGCGTCTCAGTGACTTAGGGTCTCAGTGTCTCTGGGTTTCTGGGTCTCAGTGTCTCAATCTCTCAGTCTCTCAGTCCCTCAGTGCCTCAGGGTCTCAGGGTCTCAGTGTCTCAGTCTCTCAGTGTCTCAGGGTCTCAGTGTCTCAGGGTCTCAGGGTCTCAGTGCCTCAGTCTCTCAGTCTCTCAGTTTCTCAGTGTCTCAGGGTCTCAGTGTCTCAGGGTCTCAGTGTCTCAGGTTCTCAGGGTCTTAGTCTCTCAGTGTCTCAGTGTCTGAGGCTCTCAGGGTCTCAGGGTCTCAGGGTCTCAGTGTCTCAGGGTCTCAGGGTCTCAGTGTCTCAGTGTCTGAGGGTCTCAGTTTCTCAGTGTCTCTGTGTCTCAGGGTCTCAGTGTATCAGTGTCTCAGTGACTTAAGGTCTCAGTGTCTCAGGGTCTCTGGGTCTCAGTGTCTCAATCTCTCAGTCTCTCAGTCTCTCAGTGCCTCAGGGTCTCAGGGTCTCAGTGTCTCAGTGTCTCAGGCTCTCAGTGGCTCAGTGCCTCAGGGTCTCAGTGTCTCAGGGTCTCAGGGTCTCAGTGCCTCAGTCTCTCAGTCTCTCAGTGTCTCAGGGTCTCAGTGTCTCAGGGTCTCAGTGTCTCAGGGTCTCAGGGTCTCAGTGGCTCAGTGTCTCAGGGTCTCAGTGTCTTAGTGTCACAGGGACTCAGTTTCTCAGTGTCTCAGTGTCTCAGGGTCTCTGGGTCTCTGGGTTTCTGAGTCTCAGTGTCTCAGTCTCTCAATCTCTCAGTGTCTCAGTGTCACAGTGTGTCAGGGCCTCAGGGTCTCAGTGTCTCAGTCTCTCAGTGTCTCAGGATCTCAGGGTCTCAGTGTCTCAGTGTCTCAGTCTCTCAGTCTCTCAGTGTCTCAGTCTCTCCGTCTCCCTGTGCCTTAGTCTCTCTGTCTCTCAGTCTCTCAGTGTCTCAGGGTCTCAGTGTGTCAGCGCCTCAGTGTCTCAGTGTCTCAGTGTCTCAGTGTCTCAGTGTCTCAGGGTCTCAGTGTCTCAGTGCCTCAGGTTCTCAGTGTCTCAGGTTCTCAGGGTCTCAGTGTCTCAGGATCTCAGTGCCTCAGTGGCTCAGTGTCTGTGTCTCAGGGTATCAGGGTCTGAGTGTCTCAGGGTCTCAGGATTTCAGTGTCTCAGTTTCTCAGTGTCTCAGTGTCTCAGTGTCTCAGGGTCTCAGGGTCTCAGGGTTTCAGGGTCTTAGTCTCTCAATCCCTCTGTCTCTCTGTCTCTCAGAGTCCCTGGGTCTCAGGGTCTCAGTGTCTCAGGGTCTCAGGGTCTCAGTGCCTCAGGGTCTCAGTGTCTCAGGTTCTCAGGGTCTCAGTCTCTCAGTGTCTCAGTGTCTGAGGCTCTCAGGGTCTCAGGGTCTCAGGGTCCCAGTGTCTCAGGGTCTCAGGGTCTCAGTGTCTCAGTGTCTGAGGGTCTCAGTTTCTCAGTGTCTCTGTGTCTCAGGGTCTCAGTGTATCAGCGTCTCAGTGACTTAGGGTCTCAGTGTCTCTGCGTCTCTGGGTCTCAGTGTCTCAATCTCTCAGTCTCTCAGTCCCTCAGTGCCTCAGGGTCTCAGGGTCTCAGTGTCTCAGTCTCTCAGTGTCTCAGGGTCTCAGTGTCTCAGGGTCTCAGGGTCTCAGGGTCTCAGTCTCTCAGTCTCTCAGTTTCTCAGTGTCTCAGGGTCTCAGTGTCTCAGGGTCTCAGTGTCTCAGGTTCTCAGGGTCTTAGTCTCTCAGTGTCTCAGTGTCTGAGGCTCTCAGGGTCTCAGGGTCTCAGGGTCTCAGTGTCTCAGGGTCTCAGGGTCTCAGTGTCTCAGTGTCTGAGGGTCTCAGTTTCTCAGTGTCTCTGTGTCTCAGGGTCTCAGTGTATCAGTGTCTCAGTGACTTAAGGTCTCAGTGTCTCAGGGTCTCTGGGTCTCAGTGTCTCAATCTCTCAGTCTCTCAGTCTCTCAGTGCCTCAGGGTCTCAGGGTCTCAGTGTCTCAGGGTCTCAGGGTCTCAGTGGCTCAGTGCCTCAGGGTCTCAGTGTCACAGGGTCTCAGTGCCTCAGTCTCTCAGTCTCTCAGTGTCTCAGGGTCTCAGTGTCTCAGGGTCTCAGTGTCTCAGGGTCTCAGGGTCTCAGTGGCTCAGTGTCTCAGGGTCTCAGTGTCTTAGTGTCACAGGGACTCAGTTTCTCAGTGTCTCAGTGTCTCAGGGTCTCTGGGTCTCTGGGTTTCTGAGTCTCAGTGTCTCAGTCTCTCAATCTCTCAGTGTCTCAGTGTCACAGTGTGTCAGGGCCTCAGGGTCTCAGTGTCTCAGTGTCTCAGTCTCTCAGTGTCTCAGGATCTCAGAGTCTCAGTGTCTCAGTCTCTCAATCTCTGAGTGTCTCAGTGTCACAGTGTGTCAGGGCCTCAGGGTCTCAGTGTCTCAGTCTCTCAGTCTCTCAGTGTCTCAGTCTCTCCGTCTCCCTGTGCCTTAGTCTCTCTGTCTCTCAGTGTCTCAGGGTCTCAGTGTGTCAGCGCCTCAGTGTCTCAGTGTCTCAGTGTCTCAGTGTCTCAGGGTCTCAGTGTCTCAGTGCCTCAGGTTCTCAGTGTCTCAGGTTCTCAGGGTCTCAGTGTCTCAGGATCTCAGTGCCTCAGTGGCTCAGTGTCTGTGTCTCAGGGTATCAGGGTCTGAGTGTCTCAGGGTCTCAGGATTTCAGTGTCTCAGTTTCTCAGTGTCTCAGTGTCTCAGGGTCTCAGGGTCTCAGGGTTTCAGGGTCTTAGTCTCTCAATCCCTCTGTCTCTCTGTCTCTCAGAGTCTCTGGGTCTCTGGGTCTCAGTCTCTCAGTCTCTCAGTGTCTCAGTGTTTCTGTGTCTCAGTGTCTTAGTGTCTCAGGGTCTCAGGGTCTCAGTGTCTCAGTGCCTCAGTGTCTCAGAGTCTCAGGGTCTCAGTGTCTCAGTGTCTCAGTCTCTCAGTCGCTCAGACTCTCAGTCTCTCAATCTCACAGTCTCTCAGTGTATCAGTCTCTCAGTCTCTCATTCTCTTAGTGTCTCAGGGTCTCAGAGTCTCAGTGTCTCAGTGTCTCAGTGTCTCAGTGTCTCAGTGTCTCAGTCTCTCAGGGTCTCAGTGTCTCAGTCTCTCAGTCTCTCAGTCGCTCAGTCTCTCAGTCTCTCAATCTCACAGTCTCTCAGTGTAACAGTCTCTCAGTCTCTTAGTGTCTCAGTGTCTCAGGGTCTCTGGGTCTCTGGGTCTCTGGGTCTCAGTCTCTCAGTCTCTCAGTCTCTCATTCTCTCAGTCTCTCAGTGTCTCTGGGTCTCAGTCTCTCCGTCTCTCAGTCTCTCATTGTCTCAGTGTCTGAGGCTCTCAGGGTCTCTGGGTGTCAGGCTCTCAGTCTCTCAGTCTCTCAGGGTCTCAGGGTCTCAGTGTCTCAGTATCTCAGGGTCTCAGTGTCTGAGGGTCTCAGTTTTTCAGTGTCTCTGTGACTCAGGGTCTCAGTGTATCAGAGTCTCAGGGTCTTAGTGTCTCAGGGTCTCTGGGTCTCAGTGTCTCAATCTCTCAGTCTCTCAGTCTCTCAGTGCCTCAGGGTCTCAGGGTCTCAGTGTCTCAGTCTCTCAGTGTCTCAGGGTCTCAGGGTCTCAGTGTCTCAGGGTCTCAGGGTCTCAGTGCCTCAGTCTCTCAGTCTCTCAGTGTCTCAGGGTCTCAGTGTCTCAGGGTCTCAGTGTCTCAGGTTCTCAGGGTCTCAGTCTCTCAGTGTCTCAGTGTCTGAGGCTCTCAGTGTCTCAGTGTCTCTGTGTCTCAGGGTCTCAGTGTATCAGCGTCTCAGTGACTTAGGGTCTCAGTGTCTCAGGGTCTCAGTGTCTCTGGGTCTCAGTCTCTCCGTCTCTCAGACTCTCAGTGTCCCAGTGTCTGAGGCTCTCAGGGTCTCTGGGTCTCAGGCTCTCAGTCTCTCAGTCTCTCAGTCTGTCATTGTCTCAGGGTCTCAGTGTCCCAGCGTCTCAGTGTCTCAGGGACTCTGGGTCTCAGGGTATCAGTGTCTCTGGATCTCTGTGTCTCTGTGTCTTTGGGTCTCAGCGTCTCAGTTTCTCAGTGTCTCAGGGTCTCAGTGTCTTAGTGTCACAGGGTCTCAGTTTCTCAGTGTCTCATTGTCTCAGGGTCTCTGGGTCTCTGGGTTTCTGAGTCTCAGTGTCTCAGTCTCACAATCTCTCAGACTCTCAGTCTCTCAGACTCTCAGTGTCTCAGTGTCACAGTGTGTCAGGGCCTCAGGGTCTCAGTGTCTCAGTGTCTCAGTCTCTCAGTGTCTCAGGATCTCAGGGTCTCAGGGTCCCAGTGTCTCAGTGTCTCAGGGTCTCAGTGTCTCAGTGTCTCAGTCTCTCAGTCTCTCAGTGTCTCAGTCTCTCCGTCTCCCTGTGCCTTAGTCTCTCTGTCTCTCAGTCTCTCAGTGTCTCAGGGTCTCAGTGTGTCAGGGTCTCAGTGTCTCAGTGTCTCAGGGTCTCAGTGTCTCAGTGCCTCAGGTTCTCAGTGTCTCAGGTTCTCAGGGTCTCAGTGTCTCAGGTTCTCAGTGCCTCAGTGGCTCGGTGTCTGTGTCTCAGGGTATTAGGGTCTGAGTGTCTCAGGGTCTCAGGATTTCAGTGTCTCAGTTTCTCAGGGTCTCAGTGTCTCAGGGTCTCAGTGTCTCAGGGTCTCAGTGTCTCAGGGTCTCAGGGTTTCAGGGTCTTAGTATCTCAATCCCTCTGTCTCTCTGTCTCTCAGGGTCTCTGGGTCTCTGGGTCTCAGTCTCTCAGTCCCTCAGTGTCTCAGTGCCTCAGTGTCTCAGTTTCTCAGGGTCTCAGTGTCTCAGTGTCTCAGTCTCTCAGTCGCTCAGACTCTCAGTCTCTCAGTCTCTCAATCTCACAGTCTCTCAGTGTATCAGTCTCTCAGTCTCTCAGTCTCTTAGTGTCTCAGGGTCTCAGAGTCTCAGTGTCTCAGTGTCTCAGTCTCTCAGGGTCGCAGTGTCTCAGTCTCTCAGTCGCTCAGACTCTCAGTCTCTCAGTCTCTCAATCTCACAGTCTCTCAGTGTATCAGTCTCTCAGTCTCTCAGTCTCTTAGTGTCTCAGGGTCTCAGAGTCTCAGTGTCTCAGTGTCTCAGTGTCTCAGTCTCTCAGGGTCTCAGTGTCTCAGTCTCTCAATCTCACAGTCTCTCAGTGTAACAGTCTCTCAGTCTCTTAGTGTCTCAGTGTCTCAGGGTCTCTGGGTCTCTGGGTCTCAGTCTCTCAGTCTCTCAGTCTCTCATTCTCTCAGTCTCTCAGTGTCTCTGTGTCTCAGTGTCTCCGTCTCTCAGTCTCTCAGTGTCTCAGTGTCTGAGGCTCTCAGGGTCTCTGGGTGTCAGGCTCTCAGTCTCTCAGTCTCTCAGGGTCTCAGGGTCTCAGTGTCTCAGTATCTCAGGATCTCACTGTCTGAGGGTCTCAGTTTCTCAGTGTCTCGGTGACTCAGGGTCTCAGTGTATCAGAGTCTCAGGGTCTCAGTGTCTCAGGGTCTCTGGGTCTCAGTGTCTCAATCTCTCAGTCTCTCAGTCTCTCAGTGCCTCAGGGTCTCAGGGTCTCAGTGTCTCAGGGACTCAGGGTCTCAGTGCCTCAGTCTCTCAATCTCTCAGTCTCTCAGTGCCTCAGGGTCTCAGGGTCTCAGTGTCTCAGTCTCTCAGTGTCTCAGGGTCTCAGGGTCTCAGTGTCTCAGGGTCTCAGTGCCTCAGTCTCTCAGTCTCTCAGTCTCTCAGTGTCTCAGGGTTTCAGTGTCTCAGGGTCTCAGTGTCTCAGGGTCTCAGGGTCTCAGTGGCTCAGTGCCTCAGGATCTCAGTGTTTCAGGTTCTCAGGGTCTCAGTCTCTCAGTGTCTCAGTGTCTGAGGCTCTCAGGGTCTCAGGGTCTTAGTGTTTCAGGGTCTCAGGGTCTCAGTGTCTCAGTGTCTGAGGGTCTCAGTTTCTCAGTGTCTCTGTGTCTCAGGGTCTCAGTGTATCAGCGTCTCAGTGACTTAGGGTCTCAGTGTCTCAGGGTCTCTGGGTCTAGGTGTCTCAATCTCTCAGTCTCTCAGTCTCTCAGTGCCTCAGGGTCTCAGGGTCTCAGTGTCTCAGTCTCTCAGTGTCTCAGGGTCTCAGTGTCTCAGGGTCTCAGGGTCTCAGTGCCTCAGTCTCTCAGTCTCTCAGTGTCTCAGTGTCTCAGGGTCTCAGTGTCTCAGGGTCTCAGTGTCTCAGGGTCTCAGTGGCTCAGTGCCTCAGGGTCTCAGTGTCTCAGGTTCTCAGTGTCTCAGTGTCTGTGTCTCAGGGTCTCAGGGTCTGAGGGTCTGAGGGTCTGAGGGTCTCAGGGTTTCAGTGTCTCAGTGTCTCAGTGTCACAGGGTCTCAGGGTCTCAGTGTCTCAGGGTCTCAGGGTCTCAGTCTCTCAGTCTCCCAGTGTCTCAGTCTCACAGTCTCTCAGTCTCTCATTGTCTTAGGGTCGCAGTATCTCTTTGTCTCAGGGTCTCAGTGTCTCGGTGTCTCAGTGTCTCAGTGTCTCAGAGTCTCAGAGTCTCAGTCTCTCAGTCTCTCAGTGTCTCAGTCTCTCAGTCTTTCAGTGTCTCAGTGCCTCAGTCTCTCAGTCTTTCAGTGTCTGAGTGTCTCAGTTCCTCAGGGTCTCAGTGTCTCAGTGTCTCAGGGTCTCAGTCTCTCAGTCTCTCAGGGTCTCAGGGTCACAGGGTCTCTGGGTCTCAGATTCTCAGTCTCTCAGTCTCTCAGTCTCTCAGTTTCTCAGGGTCTCAGTGTCTCAGTGTCTCAGGGTCTCAGGGTCTCAGTTTCTCAGTCTCTCAGTCTCTCAGGGTCTCAGGGTCTCAGTGTCTCAGTGTCTCAGGGTCTCAGTGTCTGAGGGTCTCAGTTTCTCAGCGTCTCTGTGACTCAGGGTCTCAGTGTATCAGAGTCTCAGGGTCTCAGTGTCTCAGTGTCTCAGTGTCTCAGTGTCTCAGTGTCTCAGGGCCTCAGTGTCTCAGTGCCTCAGGTTCTCAGTGTCTCAGGTTCTCAGGGTCTCAGTGTCTCAGGATCTCAGTGCCTCAGTGTCTGTGTCTCAGGGTATCAGGGTCTGAGTGTCTCAGGGTCTCAGGATTTCAGTGTCTCAGTCTCTCAGTGTCTCAGGGTCTCAGGGTCTCAGTGTCTCAGGGTCTCAGGGTCTCAGTGCCTCAGTCTCTCAGTCTCTCAGTCTCTCAGTGTCTCAGGGTCTCAGTGTCTCAGGGTCTCAGTGTCTCAGGGTCTCAGGGTCTCAGTGGCTCAGTGCCTCAGGGTCTCAGTGTCTCAGGTTCTCAGGGTCTCAGTCTCTCAGTGTCTCAGTGTCTGAGGCTCTCTGGGTCTCAGGGTCTTAGTGTTTCAGGGTCTCAGGGTCTCAGTGTCTCAGTGTCTGAGGGTCTCAGTTTCTCAGTGTCTCTGTGTCTCAGGGTCTCAGTGTATCAGCGTCTCAGTGACTTAGGGTCTCAGTGTCGCAGGGTCTCTGGGTCTCAGTGTCTCAATCTCTCAGTCTCTCAGTGCCTCAGGGTCTCAGGGTCTCAGTGTCTCAGTCTCTCAGTGTCTCAGGGTCTCAGTGTCTCAGGGTCTCAGTGCCTCAGTCTCTCAGTCTCTCAGTCTCTTAGTGTCTCAGGGTCTCAGAGTCTCAGTGTCTCAGTGTCTCAGTCTCTCAGGGTCGCAGTGTCTCAGTCTCTCAGTCGCTCAGACTCTCAGTCTCTCAGTCTCTCAATCTCACAGTCTCTCAGTGTATCAGTCTCTCAGTCTCTCAGTCTCTTAGTGTCTCAGGGTCTCAGAGTCTCAGTGTCTCAGTGTCTCAGTGTCTCAGTCTCTCAGGGTCTCAGTGTCTCAGTCTCTCAATCTCACAGTCTCTCAGTGTAACAGTCTCTCAGTCTCTTAGTGTCTCAGTGTCTCAGGGTCTCTGGGTCTCTGGGTCTCAGTCTCTCAGTCTCTCAGTCTCTCATTCTCTCAGTCTCTCAGTGTCTCTGTGTCTCAGTCTCTCCGTCTCTCAGTCTCTCAGTGTCTCAGTGTCTGAGGCTCTCAGGGTCTCTGGGTGTCAGGCTCTCAGTCTCTCAGTCTCTCAGGGTCTCAGGGTCTCAGTGTCTCAGTATCTCAGGATCTCACTGTCTGAGGGTCTCAGTTTCTCAGTGTCTCTGTGACTCAGGGTCTCAGTGTATCAGAGTCTCAGGGTCTCAGTGTCTCAGGGTCTCTGGGTCTCAGTGTCTCAATCTCTCAGTCTCTCAGTCTCTCAGTGCCTCAGGGTCTCAGGGTCTCAGTGTCTCAGTCTCTCAGTGTCTCAGGGTCTCAGGGTCTCAGTGTCTCAGGGTCTCAGGGTCTCAGTGCCTCAGTCTCTCAGTCTCTCAGTCTCTCAGTGTCTCAGGGTCTCAGTGTCTCAGGGTCTCAGTGTCTCAGGGTCTCAGTGGCTCAGTGCCTCAGGATCTCAGTGTCTCAGGTTCTCAGGGTCTCAGTCTCTCAGTGTCTCAGTGTCTGAGGCTCTCAGGGTCTCAGGGTCTTAGTGTTTCATGGTCTCAGGGTCTCAGTGTCTCAGTGTCTGAGGGTCTCAGTTTCTCAGTGTCTCTGTGTCTCAGGGTCTCAGTGTATCAGCGTCTCAGTGACTTAGGGTCTCAGTGTCTCAGGGTCTCTGGGTCTAGGTGTCTCAATCTCTCAGTCTCTCAGTGCCTCAGGGTCTCAGGGTCTCAGTGTCTCAGTCTCTCAGTGTCTCAGGGTCTCAGTGTCTCAGGGTCTCAGGGTCTCAGTGCCTCAGTCTCTCAGTCTCTCAGTGTCTCAGTGTCTCAGGGTCTCAGTGTCTCAGGGTCTCAGTGTCTCAGGGTCTCAGTGGCTCAGTGCCTCAGGGTCTCAGTGTCTCAGGTTCTCAGTGTCTCAGGGTCTCAGTGTCTCAGGGTCTCAGTGGCTCAGTCTCTCAGTGTCTCAGTGTCTCAGGGTCTCAGTGTCTCAGGGTCTCAGTGTCTCAGGGTCTCAGTGGCTCAGTGCCTCAGGGTCTCAGTGTCTCAGGTTCTCAGTGTCTCAGTGTCTCAGTGTCTGTGTCTCAGGGTCTCACGGTCTGAGGGTCTGAGGGTCTGAGGGTCTCAGGGTTTCAGTGTCTCAGTGTCTCAGTGTCACAGGGTCTCAGGGTCTCAGTGTCTCAGGGTCTCAGGGTCTCAGTCTCTCAGTCTCCCAGTGTCTCAGTCTCACAGTCTCTCAGTCTCTCATTGTCTTAGGGTCGCAGTATCTCTTTGTCTCAGGGTCTCAGTGTCTCGGTGTCTCAGTGTCTCAGTGTCTCAGAGTCTCAGAGTCTCAGTCTCTCAGTCTCTCAGTGTCTCAGTCTCTCAGTCTTTCAGTGTCTCAGTGCCTCAGTCTCTCAGTCTTTCAGTGTCTGAGTGTCTCAGTTCCTCAGGGTCTCAGTGTCTCAGTGTCTCAGGGTCTCAGTCTCTCAGTCTCTCAGGGTCTCAGGGTCACAGGGTCTCTGGGTCTCAGATTCTCAGTCTCTCAGTCTCTCAGTCTCTCAGTCTCTCAGTTTCTCAGGGTCTCAGTGTCTCAGGGTCTCAGGGTCTCAGTTTCTCTGTGAGTCGGGGTCTCAGTGTCTTAGGGTCTCAGTGTCTCAGGGTTTCAGGGTCTTAGTCTCTCAGTCCCTCAGTCTCCCTGTCTCTCAGGGTCTCTGGGTCTCAGTCTCTCTGTCTCTCAGTGTTTCTGTGTCTCAGTGTCTCAGTGTCTCAGGGCCTCTGGGTCTCAGATTCTCAGTCTCTCAGTCGCTCAGACTCTCAGTCTCTCAGTCTCTCAATCTCACAGTCTCTCAGTCTCTCAGTCTCTCAGTGTCTCAGGGTCTCAGTGTCTCAGTCTCTCAGTGTCTCAGTGTCTCAGGGTCTCAGTGTCTCAGTCTCTCAGTGTCTCAGGGTCTCAGTGTCTCAGTGTCTCAGTACCTCAGTGTCTCAGTGTCTCAGGGTCTCAGTGTCTCAGTCTCTCAGGGTCTCAGTGTCTCAGTGTCTCAGTCTCTCAGTCGCTCAGTCTCTCAGTCTCTCAATCTCACAGTCTCTCTGTTTATCAGTCTCTCAGTCTCTTAGTGTCTCAGGGTCTCAGATTCTCAGTGTCTCAGTGTCTCAGGGTCTCAGGGTCTCAGTGTCTCAGCGTCTCAGGGTCTCAGTGTCACAGGGTCTCAGGGTCTTAGTCTCTAAGTCACTCAGTCTCTCAGTCTCTCAGTCACTCAGTCTCTCAGTCTCTCATTCTCTCAGTCTCTCAGTGTCTCTGGGTCTCAGTCTCTCCGTCTCTCAGTCTCTCAGTGTCTCAGTGTCTGAGGCTCTCAGGGTCTCTGGGTCTCAGGCTCTCAGTCTCTCAGTCTCTCAGTCTGTCATTGTCTCAGGGTCTCAGTGTCTCAGTGTCCCAGTGTCTCAGGGACTCTGGGTCTCAGGGTATCAGTGTCTCTGGATCTCTGTGTCTCTGTGTCTTTGGGTCTCAGCGTCTCAGTTTCTCAGTGTCTCAGGGTCTCAGTGTCTTAGTGTCACAGGGTCACAGTTTCTCAGTGTCTCAGTGTCTCAGGGTCTCTGGGTCTCTGGGTTTCTGAGTCTCAGTGTCTCAGTCTCTCAATCTCTCAGACTCTCAGTCTCTCAGTGTCTCAGTGTCAAAGTGTGTCAGGGCCTCAGTGTCTCAGTGTCTCAGTCTCTCAGTGTCTCAGGATCTCAGGGTCTCAGGGTCTCAGTGTCTCAGTGTCTCAGGGTCTCAGTGTCTCAGTGTCTCAGTCTCTCAGTCTCTCAGTGTCTCAGTCTCTCCGTCTCCCTGTGCCTTAGTCTCTCTGTCTCTCAGTCTCTCAGTGTCTCAGGGTCTCAGTGTGACAGGGTCTCAGTGTCTCAGTGTCTCAGTGTCTCAGGGTCTCAGTGTCTCAGTGCCTCAGGTTCTCAGTGTCTCAGGTTCTCAGGGTCTCAGTGTCTCAGGATCTCAGTGCCTCAGTGGCTCAGTGTCTGTGTCTCAGGGTATCAGGGTCTGAGTGTCTCAGGGTCTCAGGATTTCAGTGTCTCAGTTTCTCAGGGTCTCAGTGTCTCAGGGTCTCAGTGTCTCAGGGTGTCAGGGTTTCAGGGTCTTAGTCTCTCAATCCCTCTGTCTCTCTGTCTCTCAGGGTCTCTGGGTCTCTGGGTCTCAGTCTCTCAGTCTCTCAGTGTCTCAGTGTTTCTGTGTCTCAGTGTCTAAGTGTCTTAGGGTCTCACGGTCTCAGTGTCTCAGTGCCTCAGTGTCTCAGTGTCTCAGTGTCTCAGTGTCTCAGTGTCTCAGTCTCTCAGTCTCTCAATCTCACAGTCTCTCTGTGTATCAGTCTCTCAGTCTCTTAGTGTCTCAGGGTCTCAGAGTCTCAGTGTCTCAGTGTCTCAGTGTCTCAGTGTCTCAGTCTCTCAGGGTCTCAGTGTCTCAGTCTCTCAGGGTCTCAGTGTCTCAGTGTCTCAGTCTCTCAGGGTCTCAGTCTCTCAGTCTCTCAGTCGCTCAGTCTCTCAGTCTCTCAATCTCACAGTCTCTCAGTGTAACAGTCTCTCAGTCTCTTAGTGTCTCAGTGTCTCAGGGTCTCTGGTTCTCTGGGTCTCAGTCTCTCAGTCTCTCCGTCTCTCAGTCTCTCAGTGTCTCAGTGTCTGAGGCTCTCAGGGTCTCTGGGTCTCAGGCTCTCAGTCTCTCAGTCTCTCAGGGTCTCAGGGTCTCAGTGTCTCAGTGTCTCAGGGTCTCAGGGTCTCAGTGTCTGAGGGTCTCAGTTTCTCAGCGTCTCTGTGACTCAGGGTCTCAGTGTATCAGAGTCTCAGGGTCTCAGTGTCTCAGGGTCTCTGGGTCTCAGTGTCTCAATCTCTCAGTCTCTCAGTCTCTCAGTGCCTCAGGGTCTCAGGGTCTCAGTGTCTCAGGGACTCAGGGTCTCAGTGCCTCAGTCTCTCAATCTCTCAGTGTCTCAGGGTCTCAGTGTCTCAGGGTCTCAGTGTCTCAGGGTCTCAGGGTCTCAGTGCCTCAGGGTCTCAGTGTCTCAGGTTCTCAGGGTCTCAGTCTCTCAGTGTCTCAGTGTCTGAGGCTCTCAGGGTCTCAGGGTCTCAGGGTCTCAGTGTCTCAGGGACTCAGGGTCTCAGTGTCTCAGTGTCTGAGGGTCTCAGTTTCTCAGTGTCTCTGTGTCTCAGGGTCTCAGTGTATCAGCGTCTCAGTGACTTAGGGTCTCAGTGTCTCAGGGTCTCAGGGTCTCAGTGTCTCAGTCTCTCAGTGTCTCAGGGTCTCAGTGTCTCAGGGTCTCAGGGTCTCAGTGCCTCAGTCTCTCAGTCTCTCAGTTTCTCAGTGTCTCAGGGTCTCAGTGTCTCAGGGTCTCAGTGTCTCAGGTTCTCAGGGTCTCAGTCTCTCAGTGTCTCAGTGTCTGAGGCTCTCAGGGTCTCAGGGTCTCAGTGTCTCAGGGTCTCAGGGTCTCAGTGTCTCAGTGTCTGAGGGTCTCAGTTTCTCAGTGTCTCTGTGTCTCAGGGTCTCAGTGTATCAGCGTCTCAGTGACTTAAGGTCTCAGTGTCTCAGGGTCTCTGGGTCTCAGTGTCTCAATCTCTCAGTCTCTCAGTCTCTCAGTGCCTCAGGGTCTCAGGGTCTCAGTGTCTCAGGGTCTCAGGGTCTCAGTGGCTCAGTGCCTCAGGGTCTCAGTGTCTCAGGGTCTCAGGGTCTCAGTGCCTCAGTCTCTCAGTCTCTCAGTGTCTCAGGGTCTCAGTGTCTCAGGGTCTCAGTGTCTCAGTGTCTCAGTGTCTCAGTGTCTCAGTCTCTCAGGGTCTCAGTGTCTCAGTCTCTCAATCTCACAGTCTCTCAGTGTAACAGTCTCTCAGTCTCTTAGTGTCTCAGTGTCTCAGGGTCTCTGGGTCTCTGGGTTTCTGGGTCTCAGTCTCTCAGTCTCTCAGTCTCTCATTCTCTCAGTCTCTCAGTGTCTCTGTGTCTCAGTCTCTCCGTCTCTCAGTCTCTCAGTGTCTCAGTGTCTGAGGCTCTCAGGGTCTCTGGGTGTCAGGCTCTCAGTCTCTCAGTCTCTCAGGGTCTCAGGGTCTCAGTGTCTCAGTATCTCAGGGTCTCACTGTCTGAGGGTCTCAGTTTCTCAGTGTCTCTGTGACTCAGGGTCTCAGTGTATCAGAGTCTCAGGGTCTCAGTGTCTCAGGGTCTCTGGGTCTCAGTGTCTCAATCTCTCAGTCTCTCAGTCTCTCAGTGCCTCAGGGTCTCAGGGTCTCAGTGTCTCAGTCTCTCAGTGTCTCAGGGTCTCAGGGTCTCAGGGTCTCAGTGCCTCAGTCTCTCAGTCTCTCAGACTCTCAGTGTCTCAGGGTCTCAGTGTCTCAGGGTCTCAGTGTCTCAGGGTCTCAGGGTCTCAGTGGCTCAGTGCCTCAGGGTCTCAGTGTCTCAGGTTCTCAGGGTCTCAGTCTCTCAGTGTCTCAGTGTCTGAGGCTCTCAGGGTCTCAGGGTCTTAGTGTTTCAGGGTCTCAGTGTCTCAGTGTCTGAGGGTCTCAGTTTCTCAGTGTCTCTGTGTCTCAGGGTCTCAGTGTATCAGCGTCTCAGTGACTTAGGGTCTCAGTGTCTCAGGGTCTCTGGGTCTCAGTGTCTCAATCTCTCAGTCTCTCAGTGCCTCAGGGTCTCAGGGTCTCAGTGTCTCAGTCTCTCAGTGTCTCAGGGTCTCAGTGTCTCAGGGTCTCAGGGTCTCAGTGCCTCAGTCTCTCAGTCTCTCAGTGTCTCAGTGTCTCAGGGTCTCAGTGTCTCAGGGTCTCAGTGTCTCAGGGTCTCAGTGGCTCAGTGCCTCAGGGTCTCAGTGTCTCAGGTTCTCAGTGTCTCAGTGTCTCAGTGTCTCAGTGTCTGTGTCTCAGGGTCTCAGGGTCTGAGGGTCTCAGGGTCTGAGGGTCTCAGGGTTTCAGTGTCTCAGTGTCTCAGTGTCACAGGGTCTCAGGGTCTCAGTGTCTCAGGGTCTCAGGGTCTCAGTCTCTCAGTCTCCCAGTGTCTCAGTCTCACAGTCTCTCAGTCTCTCATTGTCTTAGGGTCGCAGTATCTCTTTGTCTCAGGGTCTCAGTGTCTCGGTGTCTCAGTGTCTCAGTGTCTCAGAGTCTCAGAGTCTCAGTCTCTCAGTCTCTCAGTGTCTCAGTCTCTCAGTCTTTCAGTGTCTCAGTGCCTCAGTCTCTCAGTCTTTCAGTGTCTGAGTGTCTCAGTTCCTCAGGGTCTCAGTGTCTCAGTGTCTCAGGGTCTCAGTCTCTCAGGGTCTCAGGGTCACAGGGTCTCTGGGTCTCATATTCTCAGTCTCTCAGTCTCTCAGTCTCTCAGTTTCTCAGGGTCTCAGTGTCTCAGTGTCTCAGGGTCTCAGGGTCTCAGTTTCTCAGTGAGTCGGGGTCTCAGTGTCTTAGGGTCTCAGTGTCTCAGGGTTTCAGGGTCTTAGTCTCTCAGTCCCTCAGTCTCCCTGTCTCTCAGAGTCTCTGGGTCTCAGTCTCTCTGTCTCTCAGTGTTTCTGTGTCTCAGTGTCTCAGTGTCTCAGGGCCTCTGGGTCTCAGATTCTCAGTCTCTCAGTCGCTCAGACTCTCAGTCTCTCAGTCTCTCAATCTCACAGTCTCTCAGTCTCTCAGTCTCTCAGTGTCTCAGGGTCTCAGTGTCTCAGTCTCTCAGTGTCTCAGGGTCTCAGTGTCTCAGTGTCTCAGTACCTCAGTGTCTCAGTGTCTCAGGGTCTCAGTGTCTCAGTCTCTCAGGGTCTCAGTGTCTCAGTGTCTCAGTCTCTCAGTCGCTCAGTCTCTCAGTCTCTCAATCTCACAGTCTCTCTGTTTATCAGTCTCTCAGTCTCTTAGTGTCTCAGGGTCTCAGATTCTCAGTGTCTCAGTGTCTCAGGGTCTCAGGGTCTCAGTGTCTCAGCGTCTCAGGGTCTCAGTGTCACAGGGTCTCAGGGTCTTAGTCTCTAAGTCACTCAGTCTCTCAGTCTCTCAGTCACTCAGTCTCTCAGTCTCTCATTCTCTCAGTCTCTCAGTGTCTCTGGGTCTCAGTCTCTCCGTCTCTCAGTCTCTCAGTGTCTCAGTGTCTGAGGCTCTCAGGGTCTCTGGGTCTCAGGCTCTCAGTCTCTCAGTCTCTCAGTCTGTCATTGTCTCAGGGTCTCAGTGTCTCAGTGTCCCAGTGTCTCAGGGACTCTGGGTCTCAGGGTATCAGTGTCTCTGGATCTCTGTGTCTCTGTGTCTTTGGGTCTCAGCGTCTCAGTTTCTCAGTGTCTCAGGGTCTCAGTGTCTTAGTGTCACAGGGTCACAGTTTCTCAGTGTCTCAGTGTCTCAGGGTCTCTGGGTTTCTGAGTCTCAGTGTCTCAGTCTCTCAATCTCTCAGACTCTCAGTCTCTCAGTCTCTCAGTGTCTCAGTGTCAAAGTGTGTCAGGGCCTCAGGGTCTCAGTGTCTCAGTGTCTCAGGGTCTCAGTGTCTCAGTGTCTCAGTCTCTCAGTCTCTCAGTGTCTCAGTCTCTCTGTCTCCCTGTGCCTTAGTCTCTCTGTCTCTCAGTCTCTCAGTGTCTCAGGGTCTCAGTGTGACAGGGTCTCAGTGTCTCAGGGTCTCAGTGTCTCAGTGCCTCAGGTTCTCATTGTCTCAGGTTCTCAGGGTCTCAGTGTCTCAGGATCTCAGTGCCTCAGTGGCTCAGTGTCTGTGTCTCAGGGTATCAGGGTCTGAGTGTCTCAGGGTCTCAGGATTTCAGTGTCTCAGTTTCTCAGGGTCTCAGTGTCTCAGGGTCTCAGTGTCTCAGTGTCTCAGTGTCTCAGTGTCTAAGTGTCTTAGGGTCTCACGGTCTCAGTGTCTCAGTGCCTCAGTGTCTCAGTGTCTCAGTATCTCAGTCTCTCAGTCTCTCAGTCTCTCAATCTCACAGTCTCTCTGTGTATCAGTCTCTCAGTCTCTTAGTGTCTCAGGGTCTCAGAGTCTCAGTGTCTCAGTGTCTCAGTGTCTCAGTGTCTCAGTCTCTCAGGGTCTCAGTGTCTCAGTCTCTCAGGGTCTCAGTGTCTCAGTGTCTCAGTCTCTCAGGGTCTCAGTGTCTCAGTCTCTCAGGCTCTCAGTCGCTCAGTCTCTCAGTCTCTCAATCTCACAGTCTCTCAGTGTAACAGTCTCTCAGTCTCTTAGTGTCTCAGTGTCTCAGGGTCTCTGGGTCTCTGGGTCTCAGTCTCTCAGTCTCTCCGTCTCTCAGTCTCTCAGTGTCTCAGTGTCTGAGGCTCTCAGGGTCTCTGGGTCTCAGGCTCTCAGTCTCTCAGTCTCTCAGGGTCTCAGGGTCTCAGTGTCTCAGTGTCTCAGGGTCTCAGGGTCTCAGTGTCTGAGGGTCTCAGTTTCTCAGCGTCTCTGTGACTCAGGGTCTCAGTGTATCAGAGTCTCAGGGTCTCAGTGTCTCAGGGTCTCTGGGTCTCAGTGTCTCAATCTCTCAGTCTCTCAGTCTCTCAGTGCCTCAGGGTCTCAGGGTCTCAGTGTCTCAGGGACTCAGGGTCTCAGTGCCTCAGTCTCTCAATCTCTCAGTGTCTCAGGGTCTCAGGGTCTCAGGGTCTCAGGGTCTCAGTGCCTCAGGGTCTCAGTGTCTCAGGTTCTCAGGGTCTCAGTCTCTCAGTGTCTCAGTGTCTGAGGCTCTCAGGGTCTCAGGGTCTCAGTGTCTCAGGGTCTCAGGGTCTCAGTGTCTCAGTGTCTGAGGGTCTCAGTTTCTCAGTGTCTCTGTGTCTCAGGGTCTCAGTGTATCAGCGTCTCAGTGACTTAGGGTCTCAGTGTCTCTGGGTCTCTGGGTCTCAGTGTCTCAATCTCTCAGTCTCTCAGTCTCTCAGTGCCTCAGGGTCTCAGGGTCTCAGTGTCTCAGTCTCTCAGTGTCTCAGGGTCTCAGTATCTCAGGGTCTCAGGGTCTCAGTGCCTCAGTCTCTCAGTCTCTCAGTTTCTCAGTGTCCCAGGGTCTCAGTGTCTCAGGGTCTCAGTGTCTCAGGTTCTCAGGGTCTCAGTCTCTCAGTGTCTCAGTGTCTGAGGCTCTCAGGGTCTCAGGGTCTCAGTGTCTCAGGGTCTCAGGGTCTCAGTGTCTCAGTGTCTCAGGGTCTCAGTTTCTCAGTGTCTCTGTGTCTCAGGGTCTCAGTGTATCAGCGTCTCAGTGACTTAAGGTCTCAGTGTCTCAGGGTCTCTGGGTCGCAGTGTCTCAATCTCTCAGTCTCTCAGTCTCTCAGTGCCTCAGGGTCTCAGGGTCTCAGTGTCTCAGGGTCTCAGGGTCTCAGTGGCTCAGTGCCACAGGGTCTCAGTGTCTCAGGGTCTCAGGGTCTCAGTGCCTCAGTCTCTCAGTCTCTCAGTGTCTCAGGGTCTCAGTGTCTCAGGGTCTCAGTGTCTCAGGGTCACAGGGTCTCAGGGTCTCAGTGGCTCAGTGTCTCAGGGTCTCAGTGTCTTAGTGTCACAGGGACTCAGTTTCTCAGTGTCTCAGTGTCTCAGTGTCTCTGGGTCTCTGGGTTTCTGAGTCTCAGTGTCTCAGTCCCTCAATCTCTCAGACTCTCAGTCTCTCAGACTCTCAGTGTCTCAGTGTCACAGTGTGTCAGGGCCTCAGGGTCTCAGTGTCTCAGTCTCTCAGTGTCTCAGGATCTCAGGGTCTCAGTGTCTCAGTGTCTCAGTCTCTCAGTCTCTCAGTGTCTCAGTCTCTCCGTCTCCCTGTGCCTTAGTCTCTCTGTCTCTCAGTCTCTCAGTGTCTCAGGGTCTCAGTGTGTCAGCGTCTCAGTGTCTCAGTGTCTCAGTGTCTCAGGGTCTCAGTGTCTCAGTGCCTCAGGTTCTCAGTGTCTCATGTTCTCAGGGTCTCAGTGTCTCAGGATCTCAGTGCCTCAGTGACTCAGTGTCTGTGTCTCAGGGTATCAGGGTCTGAGTGTCTCAGGGTCTCAGGATTTCAGGGTCTTAGTCTCTCAATCCCTCTGTCTCTCTGTCTCTCAGAGTCTCTGGGTCTCTGGGTCTCAGTCTCTCAGTCTCTCCGTGTCTCAGGTTCTCAGTGTCTCAGGTTCTCAGGGTCTCAGTGTCTCAGGATCTCAGTGCCTCAGTGGCTCAGTGTCTGTGTCTCAGGGTATCAGGGTCTGAGTGTCTCAGGGTCTCAGGATTTCAGTGTCTCAGTTTCTCAGGGTCTCAGTGTCTCAGGGTCTCAGTGTCTCAGGGTGTCAGGGTTTCAGGGTCTTAGTCTCTCAATCCCTCTGTCTCTCTGTCTCTCAGGGTCTCTGGGTCTCTGGGTCTCAGTCTCTCAGTGTCTCAGTGTTTCTGTGTCTCAGTGTCTAAGTGTCTCAGGGTCTCACGGTCTCAGTGTCTCAGTGCCTCAGTGTCTCAGTGTCTCAGGGTCTCAGTGTCTCAGTGTCTCAGTCTCTCAGTCGCTCAGACTCTCAGTCTCTCAGTCTCTCAATCTCACAGTCTCTCAGTGTATCAGTCTCTCAGTCTCTTAGTGTCTCAGGGTCTCAGAGTCTCAGTGTCTCAGTGTCTCAGTGTCTCAGTGTCTCAGTCTTTCAGGGTCTCAGTGTCTCAGTGTCTCAGTCTCTCAGTCTCTCAGTCTCTCAGTGTCTCAGTGTCTCAGTCTCTCAGTCTCTCAGTCGCTCAGTCTCTCAGTCTCTCAATCTCACAGTCTCTCAGTGTAACAGTCTCTCAGTCTCTTAGTGTCTCAGTGTCTCAGGGTCTCTGGGTCTCTGGGTCTCAGTCTCTCAGTCTCTCAGTCTCTCAGTCTCTCATTCTCTCAGTCTCTCAGTGTCTCTGGGTCTCAGTCTCTCCGTCTCTCAGTCTCTCAGTGTCTCAGTGTCTGAGGCTCTCAGGGTCTCTGGGTCTCAGGCTCTCAGTCTCTCAG